>OU461587.1:23810511-24218945 GCA_911812115.1 Pristionchus exspectatus
AATGTTATAATTTGTATTATTATTCAGAAACGGACAAGTTCAAGACGAGCAACAGTACGAAGTATCCGCAGATGGAGGAAGAGATCATGGCAGAGAATGCGAAGGTGGGAATATAACAGCATGTATAATATTCATATATGACATTTTATGGAAGTACCACTTAAAAAAAGTTTGTGCTGCATTGTTTTCCAAAGTCTAGATTAGCTTATTCCAGGTTCGGGTGAGGGAATACTATCAGACTGGTGCTCTGCTGTGCCTCCTTTCCTCCTTTTTGTCGGCCGGCCTCGTAAGTTCATTTTTTTTCTGCTTTGATTGTTTTTTTCTTTACGCATTTTTTTTAATTTTCATAGTATGCAATTTCGTTAAAAAGGATGCTATGACAATATGAATTGTGAAGGAGAATACAGCAACATGTAAATGTTCGGTAACGGTTTCCTCCGTTTTAGGCGTGCTGCGTGTACGGGTGCCGCTACGTGCCCCGAATCAGAGCCTACAAGCACGAGTGGTCTGCCAAGCAGATCCATGCAGGCTGGAGAGGTATTCGTTTACCGCAACGAGTTTTAAAGATCACCTTTGGAGAATGCAATCATAGCGGCGGTGTATAGATTGCTCACAACTGCTCACAATTCTTACAATTAGGTTGTGCAAAAGTTGCACCCTTTCAACTGGACCTTTTGTACACTCGCTCCTTTGTCTTATCAAAATGCTGACATGCGCCGATCTAAATCTCAGTCATCCCAAAAAAGCATTTTTGCACGAAAGAAAATGCGGTTTGCATGTTTAAATTTTTGAAAAAAACTGGCGAGAGAGTGTGCGAAATGAAGAGATGGCGGCTCATCTTCTGAGCTGTACAATTGCAGAGAATTACGGCCGCCCACGACCACGCCGCATATGGCCTGTCGAACTCTATATCAGGATTGTCAATTGGTTCAAGTATGTGCGCGGAACTGATGCTCCACCACCACCAACGCTGCAGGTAACACTTTGAAACGTTATCAAACGTTTTTGTTATCATCTACTGGTTGTTTTCCCTTATTTTCACTGTTATAATAAATCGAAAAATGAAATTTTCGGTTAGTTTCGTCTGTCTAACCGTCTGTAAAGTCTGTCTGTGTAACCGTAAAGTCTGTGTCTAACCGGCGATAGAGCGTGGCGAAATTGAGAAAGTTCCGACATCTGCCTTCAGAATGTGTACGACGACATCTCTACGTGCGTCTCGCTAACGGAGGAGAGCGACTTCAGTGACTGTGAGGACTGCGACAACTGCAAGATCTGCCCCGATTGGATGGACTGCGGCAGTCTGGACGACCTCGCGGGTGTGCACATTTTGGGCTTCGTCGTGGATGGTTGGGGCGTGAAGACTTTGGCACGCGTCTGGACTACTCTCAATCATTCTTAGTGCTGCTGACGTAATCGCAGCACTGAATAACTGTTTGTAGTGATATACTCTGCTGGCTCAGGGGCGGTCGTGCATTCTTCACTAGCTCAATTAATTATGTTATTCGATTAAAACGCAGTCTCGTCGGGATCCGGAAGGGATGTGGCAGAGTAGCTCAAAATGGTCTCTAGGGGTTCGTACTTGGTGGTTGGACTCCCTAGGGGTGGGATAAACTTCCGCCAAAGATTTGACCCTAAAAGTTGATCTTTGATCTTTGATCTCGGAAACTTTCAGACCGGTGCAGCACGTGCAGCGGCGGGGAGGCGTGCTGCAGCATCTCCACGTGCTCGTGCACCGGACCGCAGCCGGAGACGACCGCGCTCTCGTTTAGTGGTGAGTAGAGCTCGAGATGTGATACCGCCGTCTTTTCATTTTGCACAATCTCTCGCCTCTCTGACCGGTGAGAGAGCGCGTGAAATGAAGAGACGATTACCCCTACGTCGAGCTCTAGTCTAGTGTGAGCCAATAACTTGCTGTCGAGGAATTGTTAGCTGAGAAGAAAACCGACAGATTTTTTTCAATTTTGGAATTATTGGTAGAAAAAAAAGGAAATAATGAAAATTTCTTTGAACGCTGAAACTGTCTCATTTCCCACGAGAGATGTTATTTTCTCAATTTCCCCTAACTTTTCGCAGGTACGGACAACAGCGAGTTTGAAGAGATTCTGGATGATGAATACGATGATAAGGACAAGTGCAAGTGCACGAAGATAAAGAGATGCGATGATCGGAGTGAGTTTATGACGAGTCAAAGTTAGGGATGACTTGGAAAGACATGACTCTCCTCATTTCGCGTGCTCTCTCGCCTGTTTGACCAGTGATTTACCTAGCACTAAGTAAAGTTCGAAACCATGCCCGGGATTCGAGGCTAGGTGCAACAGCGAAAATCGCCCATAATCCTGCGTTTCATTGACTTAGCCTTTTTTTATAAGGATTTCTTGTAAATGCACCCGGCGTTCGAACGTTTTTTTCTTCTCATTATGGGTTTTTTGAGATTCTTGTATGATAACCATGAATTTGCAGCCTGCTGCATCCTGCGTCGCATTCCGAAGAGGAAGCCGATGAAAGGGCATATGAAGAAGACGAAAGTGGCAGCGAAGGTTGCTAACTCATCCATCAATCATTATTTTTCGTTTTTATCAGCATTACTTCTCGTAAATATCATTATCATAATAATTATTAAGATGGATAAGAAGCTGAAGGCGTCGAAGGAGTGGCAAGACTTCTACTCAAGCACGAATGCGAGACTGATGGGTATTAACAACGAGACGAGACTGCAGAAGTTCAAGACAAAGGCGGAGATTGAAAAAGAGCGGAAGGAGAGGGAGAAGGAGAAGGAGAGAGAGGCGGATCCGGAGAAGGAGAAGGTAAATGACGGGTTGGTCTCATAGGGTCATAAGAATTTACTCTGTACGACTAGGCTCGCTAAAATTTGATTTGATTAGGTTGGCCAGCTATTTATTCTACAACTATTCATGTGTCCAAGCAATGAGCACTTAATCGCAAATTGATTTGGTGCTCAGAATAATGAGCTATCAAATAAAACGTTTCGCAATTTTCGAAAAAAAACGCCGTAAGCAATTTGAGTGGTACGATATCATTGATAATTTGTATGTTAAGGAGGAAGAGGCGAGGAGGATTCGGAACAAGGAGCGACTGAGGGTGAAAGTGCACGAGGATCACTACGAATCGGGTCTCGCCTATGACAAAATGATTCAGATTATGGTAAGCCGAATATTAGACCGGTTTGCATATTATTCCTACCTCTCAACTGGAACTTAGCAAATCTCCCTCTCCTCCGGTCTCCGGTCCTCCAACTTTCATTTCTAATCGCTTACTAAAGGCGTATTGGAAATACCAGAATCCCCTGTCGGATCTGTGAGAGAGAGGGCGCGAAAATAAGAGACCATTTCTTGTCAAGCGATCTCTAGTCAGAATGAAGACTCGGGGGGGTTGATCCTTCGAGAAATCTCCAGGAGTAGTGGATCATTAGCCCCCCCCCCCCTTTCTCACCCCCCCCCCCCTCTCATCCTTCCACTTTCCTTTCCAGCAACGCTTTGCTGAGGGCTACGACGGTTTCGAGGACAATGACGATTTGGAAGGTACGTAGAGAGGTGGTCGAAAATAATGGCACACCCTGCATGAGGTTCCCCATGTGCTGGCATGGAGGAAGGTTGTAAGCGTTCTAATCTTTGCGTCAGAACATTCGCCATTACTTTTCGATCTGGAAGTCCCCCCCCCTCCTTCCCTCAAATAACAAACAAAAATATTTACAGAGGATGAGCTGTTCCGGAGGGAGACTGCTAAATGGGCTGAGGGTGATGCTGCTGTGAAGGAGGCAAAGAAGAAGGCGGGCGGAGGGAAGAAGGAAGAGAAGAAGGAGGATGAGGATGATGATGATGATGACGATGGTCCGAGGAAGGGCGAAACAAAGGAGGAGAGGGATTTGAGGGCGTATAAGGATTGGAAGAAGAAGAAGGAGGAGATGAAGGCGATGTTTGAAAAGAATGATGATATCATTGAGGAGAAGATGAAAGTGGTGAAGAAGGATGACAAGAAGGATGAGAAGAAGGATGAGAAGAAGGAAGAGAAGAAGGATGAGAAGAAGGATGAGAAGAAGGATAAGAAGAGGGAAGAGAAGAAGAAGGCATCACATGCGGCGTGGTTGAAGGAGAAGGAGAAGATGATGAAGGGTGAGGAAAGGGTCCGCTAATCGAGTAAAAAAAAACGTCACCGAAAGTCAAACCTGACGAAATATTTTCGAAATTGGGCCTGGGATAATTGATTTGATTGCGATAGACGAGCACATTTCAGAAGCAAAGGTTGGGGAAGATGAGGGTCCGCAGAAGAACCCGGTCGAACCGGCAGCGGCCCCGCCCCGCCCTCCTAACCAATCTATCAAGCCCGTTCAGCGTCGCCAGAGTCGCGACAGCATTGCACAGAGAAAGCCGTGAGTACGGTAACATTCAAATGATCTCCGATCAAAGATCAAAGATCAACAATGACGTATAAGATCAAAGATCAGTGACGGCCTCATTTCATGCTACCCATGAGTTGGAATTGAACCACTATCTCAGTCGCACATAAAAAAAAACGATATGGTCCGCAAATCGTTGCAATCTTAGGGGAGGTGCTCCTAAGGACTTAGAGCAGAGATAATGCTCCAGCAATGCTCGCCTTTCAGGGTGGTCAAGAATTTCAAGGATAAGAAGAAAGATGTCGTGACGCATTGGGCGGTGTCGACCAAGCAGGATCATGTACTTGGAGCAGATGCCGGCGAGATCGCAACCGGAAGGGCCGTCAATCTCAACAATCCCAAACGTCTGACGAGGTTTGTTGGCTCATGAAATGCAGTTACGGTACTCTAGGTACAATAAAATGGTATGAAAGAACCCGAGTTGATTAATAGTCCTTACATTTTTATATTACTTGGGGTAGATTTTTAGTTATGCCGTGTATTTGCAATATATTAATACATAACAATACTATTTTTATTTTTCTGAATGATTTGCCGAACTTCAGAGCGGAGACGAAGCGTATGTAGCCGTCAACTGGGCACAATGTTGCTGCAAGACTGAGCTACGGCTATCGACCTCCCTATTTCCTTTACTTCACTGATAAACGCGTTCAAAACCGTGCTCAGATGCTCCTGTTCTTGTTACAGCCTTACTTTAATTTTCGTTATTCGCTTGAGAATTGCAAAAAAATGTGCACAAATTAAATCAATGAACGGGGTCTGAACCACGATTCGTTGCTAACGAACGTTACTAATCGTGATTACTGATTGTACTACAAATATGTGGAAGATATTTTTCATTACAATTGCAGCAACAGTGTAGCTGAGACGAAGTTCGATTTGGTTGCTTCGCTGGCTTAGGTGATCGCATGAAATCTGGTTTTCAGAAGGAAATTTGAAAAATAATTAGTTATTTGCCATTTGCTTAGAAATTGTGTAAATTCTAATCCAATCAAGCTCCAAGATGAGCCCTCATCATTTGCTCTCTCTCTCTCCATTCTCGCCCTTCTCCCTCCTCCATCCCGGTCAAGATGCTTCCTCTTCTTCTCCTTCTGCTATTGTGCCCGGTGCCCATGTCGTCTGCGCCATACAAGGGACAGGGAGAAGACGGTGTCGGAGGATTGGTGAGGATCCCTAGTATCCTATAGTACCTAAGACAGTACCTAAGACAGTACCTAAGACAGTACCTAAGACAGCACCTTGTCCCTTCCTCATCTAACATTAAGACAGTACCGCATCCCTACTGTTCCTAAAGAACTACCGTATCCTTACCGTACCTAAGACATTTCCGTATCCATATCTACCGTATCTAAGATAACAGTATCCCTAGTATCCCTACCAGAAACTACGTATTCTCACAGTGTCTATTGCCAGTACCCATAATTCGTTATGGCCGTTTTCAGTGTATTTGAGTGTTGGAAACGAGAATATAACTAATTCGGATATTGACAACAATTCTTGATTCTACATTCTTCCCAGAATTATATGACAACCTCTCAGGACTGTGAATGGTCCGGTACCGCTCCCTTCTGCTCCGGGGTGTGCACAAAGGAAAAGCCTCAGCCCGAGACCTACGTCATGTCCTCAGGGTGAGTATGGTATTCGGGGTACGGTAGCCCGGGATTACGTTATATATCTACTTTAAATTGATCTCTGATCTCGCTCTCCAGCATCATGTCTACCTACGGCTACATGTGCTTCACGGGCACGAAGGTGATGTGCTGCAACAAGAGAGGATAATCATTGATCTTTGATCTCTTATCTCTGATCTCTGATCTTTGATCTCTGATCGGGAAGGAATCCGGCCTCGATGCGATAAACGAAAGAGTTTTTCGCTCCTCTCCCGTCTCTTCCCATCTCCTCTGCGTCTTGACCTAGACCCCTTCCCTTTGCACCGCGCATCTTGATTTTGCCTGTGCCCTGTAGAAACTTTGCGCGCGTGTAATTCAGTTCAAAGTTGAGCTAGAGAGTTCTAATTTTCAAATTCGGAGTGTGGTTTACGGAAACTATCGACCTATGACGTCAGATACCCCCCGAAAATATTGAGTTTACTCCTTCTTTAACATTCCCGATCGTATGTTTTCTCTACAATTGTCGCGTGAAGACATTTTTTCTCTCTTTTTTAGATACCATTCAATGTCATTCAACATCACACTGCTTGATTTGTGATCTTGGTTTTTGATCTCTGGCTATGTGTTTGGATCTCAGTCTGTGAAGCTACAGTACTAGCCCATTTCTCGAATGATTTATACTTTGCAAGTTCTCTTCTTTCTCGTTTTCATTCCTGCTCAGAAGAACTTCTTTCTCTTCGACAGCAACTCCTCCTGCATCTGCGACGATTCCATCTGTAATTTTGATATTTTCGCATTTGTCTATTTTTAAAATCAGTTTCCAATCAACGGTTGCGTGCGACTACCGTACCTCAGTCTGCACATCCGTCGACGGGAGCGGAATGATCACCGTCGTGCGGTTGTTCTCCTTGAAGATGAGCTGAAAAAAGGGAAGAAAAGTTAGTTTCCGATCCAATACCGTACTAGTCATGCCCTAGTTCCGAATATATTCACCCGTTATCTAATTCAGTAGAACCTGTCTCCAAATCAGATTTTTAAAAACCATGAACTTATCAACGAAAGATCAAAGATCAACTATTCAATCTACCGTATCACGTGGTCTACCGTAGCATTCGATTATCGATTTTTCGCGAGATTATCGACTTTCTTACATGTCCGAAGAAGAAGAATCCGGCGAGAACGACCAGATGGATGACGATGTAGGAGATGTAGAAGGCCATGAGGGCCGAATCGCTCATCTCCACTCTGAGAGATCAAAGATCAACAGTTACGTAAGATCATAGATCAATTGTATTCTAATCATAGCACAATGGAAAATGGTCACAGATGATGACGTCATCGTATCGAATTCTGATCAAAGATCAAAGATCAAAGTCCAAAGACGGATACCGTACAGTGTGCAATTGCACTGCGGCATCAGATCGGGCTCGTAGAGGAGGGCCTTGGCGAGGGTGGGAGCGGGCGAGGTGGACATTGCCTGAGAGATCAAAGATTGCGAAAGATCAAAGATCAAACAGCTCTCCTGACTTCATACACTCGCTCTCTCTCTCTCTCTAGCAATGCTTCTTATCAGATCAATAAAAGTCCGGTAAGGCAATTCGTTTCGCTCAGATAAATGAAATAGGTCAAAACGTACGAGCGAGACCGTATTGAGGCGAGCGGCGACTGCTCGTGACGAGCGAAGGAGGGAGAAATGAGGGGAGAAGGGGAGAGATTGAAGGATGGAATAACTTTTGAATTACTCGACCTTTGTATGTGTTTTGCATAATTTTACGTTTTCTTTGCTTGGGAACCAAATCTCGTATATTACTTGAAACTACTTTATCACCAGGTGTGGAAATCATCACATAACGAAGGGAAATTATTAGAGCTCAAAATATCAGCCGGCGTCTCTTCATTTTGCACACTCTCTCACCCGCTAGAGTGACGAGAGAGTGTGCGAAATGAAGAGACGCCGGCTCATATTTCGAGCTCTAGAAATTATCATTTGGGAGAAGAAGGTGTAGGGCTGTATGGATGAATAATCCGTATCTTCATTCCCCGTGCTCTCAACACGCGAAACAAAGAGAAAAATTCTTCATTCTTGCAGCCTCAACGTAAGGACTAGGTTATGGCAAAGGTGTGCAGTTGAGATCAGGTATAGAACCCAGCGGGAGCAAGCTCGATGTTTTCTTCTTTGGAAAGTGCGGATATGGCATGCGGGCGACATAGGAATCGAAATCACAGGAAATGAATAAAGTCAGTCGTTGATAGGGTGAGGTTCTGTGCTGCGCGGATACTGTAGTCGACTTTCAGTAATGGGCGACGGGCGTTTGGTGGTTGATCGTGGGCAGCGGACGATACTGCTCAGAGCGCAGATCGTTGTTGGGTATACCATCGATTGCTGAAAGCGAAAACTCTTCTGTGGTCATTACGAAGAATTCCCAACACTCCGTCATATTCTTAGAGGAATCTTCGAAGAATCTGTACTGCCTACAATAACCGACTGCGTAACCATCTCTTCATGTCACACAGCTCTCGTTTTTGAGAGCTTGCGAAATAAAGTTATGACTACCCTTATTTCGAAGTAATTTCCTGATACCAGAATTCGTTCACAACCACACGACGAATAACGAACGACAACTGTACACGCACAACATGTCCTTGGACGGACCGGTCACATCGCTGGCAGTTTCGATGTTCGTGAAGTGGAGATCGTGCGTGGACGGGTCCGTGGAGAGGAATCCGCCACGAGTCATCGTCGTCGATCCTGCGAAATAGATTAGTTAGTATTGATTATGGAAATGGTTTTCTATGATCCTCGCTTTTGGATGAAACTCCAGTGGTTTTAGTGGAATATGTTTCATATCAAGACTATCAGTGTTCCTACCGGTATTGATTAGTGACTGTCTCCTTGTGTTGCGAAAAAATAGAGAAAATTAAAAATAATTGTTTCAAACATAAATAAATAAATAAATAATGTGAAATCAGAGCAAAGAAGCTAATCTCCAAGGATGACTAGATTCTTGTTCTATGGAATTTACAACAATTTAAAAAAACTCACGACTTGGCGGCATATTCGGCCTCTTGTAGTTCTCGAGATTGGACTCGGACGGCTGCCGCTGCACCCCTTCAGCACGGGCTGCCTTCTTCTCGTGGATTACGCCCCTGGAAAGTTAAATTTATCTGGATGACACTGTTTCCTGCTTTTTCTTGCTTTTCTGAAGAGAATAATGAAGGATCAGAACGAGGTGTTCCGAAACTATTTATGTTTCTTAGTTTTATCGGTGCTGACAAATTCGCAATATCACGGAAGCCCCACGCCCCCACCCCCACTCAACGAATTTCCATATATTCTGGAATGTTAGTAAAGGTACATAAATGGTGACAAACGTGATTTTAGCCCTGATCACGCTAGAACGAGTGCAATTCTGCAGAATGGTTCAATAAACTCACTTTCTGTGCTGGTACAGCCAGCAGGTGAGAATGATGACGACGCATGCAATGAGGGCGACGCCCGCCGCCACTGCCGCCCACAGCAACCAGTCATTCGCCTCTGGAAAGGTAAAGGCAAAGTTGCTTCCACAATCAAGGCGATTTTACAGTAGTCTTGAGACAACCACGCCTGGTGGTGTACACAGGTATGGCCAGGTACGGCGAGGCCAGCGTGATCCCTTGTTGGCCAGTAGACTTTCAATCGTAACGAAACGACTAGTCGTTTAATAGGGAAATCAGTGAAAATCAAATTAAAATCACCCATCGCTCTCCTCATTCCGCGCTGTCTCTCGTGAAGAAGGCGGTGAATTTCCCTATTAAACGACTAGTCGTTTCGTTACGATTGAAAGTCTATTGGCCAGACTTCTAGGGCACGTTTACCTTTCGTAACCGAGGTTGCTACCAATTTGCCGACCCCTGGGGGCCGCTGGAAGGAGAATAAGAAATAAACAGGAGTCGTTTTCAGTGCTGATCGTGCAATTTGGGACCACCCACAGCAACAATCACTGGCTTATGGAATTAGCAAGGATAAATAAGAGTTGATTCCGCTATCAAAGTAAATTTTCAGTCGGCAAGTTGCAACCACGCTTATCTACATTGATATGACTTTTTTTCGCCCCAGCCAAATGGATCAACGAGAAGATAGCAGTCTACGGTTTCTAATAGAATTTTATCTACCAGGTATGTTTCACTACATGCAAAAAAATCGAAGTGTCTGCAGATATTATGGTAGAATAAGAGACAAAAATATATGCAGACCTGCATAGTTTGTAGGCATCTAGCAGGGCAAAAACTGACTAGCGGCAGCCAAACGCGTTTCCGCATTCCTTCCTCTCCTTGAGTAACTCTCCTACTTACAACGTGTTTTCGTGTGCTGTTCATCATCATTCGCAGTAATTTGATATGGATCTCCCAAATCGATCGTCGACCCCCTCATTGTGTGTTCTAGTACTAGATACCTTGGATGATAATAGTAATACTGGATAATAGACAACGATACTGGTGAGACCCACGCTGTGAAATCACCTTTTTTTTAACTGGATAACCTACTGGAAGAGTATAACAATAAGAAAAAAAGGCAAAAAAAGTTGTTATTCCCTTGCTGACTTTTTTTTATAGTTTTTGCCCGAGAATTCTTGAAGTTTCCGGAAATTCAAGAAGGGAGAAAGGCGATATCGCTCATAACTCTCATGAGAGATGGCGCAGGTTTGAGCAACAATTCTTGCACAATTCTAGAATTTTTGTTGACTCTATCACAAGGCATGACAGATTTTTGGGAGATATTTTTAACCAAATTTTCGAATATAGGAAGAAGGCAAACCCACCGAGGAAATTGACGAAATTGTTGTAGAATCCTTCCCTCTCAGTGTCAGTTGAATTCGAAAGTGGCAACTCTTCGATTGTGTAGTTGAGCTCTGCGAATTTCATTGCTCACCGAATTACTAATTGCACGATTATTTTTCCCAGTCTCACATTTCCCTGTATCCCCGGCAACCAGGCTGCAAATTTGCGCAAGGTGTTATCTCACATGCGAAAAATGAATGAATTTTGAATTTTCAAAATGAATTTTCAGGGGAATTTTGAGACAGGTGCCGAGTGTTAGACGCTAATCAGTGAGTTTTATCGCACCTGTCCGTCGTGCGCAAGCCCCGCGAAAGGTAGTAATCATCGAAACTTTGTGAAAAAGGTGCGTAAATAGCAAATGTTTTTAAAGTAGAGCAATTCCATACCATAAGGAGACGGAAAGGACTGTCCCTCCAACGGATCCTCGAGATTCGCCCACTTTTCCGATGGTGAAGGGCCTGAAATTCGAATATGTTTCACTCACAATTTATTCGTGCAATTTCATCTTTGCATTGATCAGCCAAGTGCGAAGTGACTTCTCTAATATAGAATAATCTCCCCCGTCCCGTCGTTGGTTCATGAATCCAAGCCACCGGCTGTGATAATTTGTCATCCGTCATGCATCTGCTTGCAAATCATCCCGCTCTCCTCAATCCTCATTGTCTCTTGCTCTATCTTACCGATGAGACAGATCCCCATTGGCCCTAAACTCCCAACTGCTCTCGACGACTCATCTGTCATGTTCAGGATATCTCTCCCTCTCTCTCTCTCGAGCAAGCTGTCAGTTAAACGAGGAGCTAAAGGGCAGGCCGCTATCTAGTCCATTGTCCACTGTTGCTTCCACTCTCCGTCTCTCCATTCCCCATACTCTCTCGGTCTGTCTCAATGGCGAGATAGCGCTAGGCTAGAAGGGATTCATTGTCGAGTGTTGCATCTCTAGTCCCTGGCTAGAGCTCCTAGACAGGGTGCCAAATGGAGAGGGACCAGACAAAACGAGGGCATTGCATTCCCCGCCATTGGAGGACTTCATCCATCAAAGAAGTCGCGGGAGCGAGAATGGCCATGTTTTCGGCAGGTAGTTCTAGCAAAAAGATGAGGGGCTATTTTGAGGAGTTTTGATCCGGGCTGTTTTTTAGAAATATATACGCAATGTACTACGCAATGTAAAGTAAAGACGGAAAATAAAGATATCTTGCTATTTTTTCAACTGGGGTTATACTGCAAACAATCCTTCCTGGAATGTACGAGACAGTGTGGAAAAAGATAAGTGCAGTATGTATGCGAAGGGATGGTCAGTGGAATTGGCACATTACAAAGGGATGGCGGGTTGAGTAATCCCCCTGTTTGTTTCAACGCGCCGGGCAAAGGTTACGCCGAGAAAGTTCTTTCTCTTCTTACTACCCTAGGGTGACACGCATGATTCATGCTAGAAGAGATAAATGAAAAATATATGCAAATCCCCGCGAAAAAAAATTGAGAACCTGACTCAGCAGTTAATCTGTTACATCACTTCGCTTATTCACTCAGTGCCTTGCTCGTAGCGAATTCGTGAGTCTAAAGCGCCGGAAAACTCTTGAGTAGACTTTTAATCGTAACGAAACGACTAGTCGTTTAATAGGGAAATCAGTGAAAATCAAATTAAAATCACCCTTCGCTCTCCTCATTCCGCGCTGTCTCTCGTGAAGAAGGCGGTGAATTTCCCTATTAAACGACTAGTCGTTTCGTTACGATTGAAAGTCTACTATTGAGCGAACCTTGTTACGTAATAGTGCCCCTCGACAACCCGCAAACGGGCCTCTTCATTAGGACATGCGGTAATTTGATACCGCGGTGGAAGGAGGAAATAAAGTGACTACTACTGGATAATCTAGCAGTAATGGGCAGCATAAGCCAATGTGGTGGGCATTTTTTGTGGAATACAGATGCCTGAATTATAGAGAAGGTCTCCCATAATAGAGTAGGTACTGCCATATACATTCACATAATCTAGCAGTAATGAAGGCTGCCGCATTATGGCCATGACATGAAGGCAGCGGGTATTGGCTTTTTATGAGCTCGTTTTTGCTGAATACTACGCGTATGCTATCTATGCAATAGTTGAGCATAAGTAATATGCTCGGCATATTTAAGAAAGAGATACAAGTATATATTTCGAAAATAGGTACCTGGATCACTCGTATCCGGACCGCCAGTGGGAATGGACAATAACTCCTCGGCTAGTGTGAGATTGTTGGACATTTCTACAAAGTTTCAGTAAATAACGTTTCCAACTCGGCGAACAATTTCGAAATTTTGCACACATAAACAACACAAAGGAACGCGAAAGCCGCAAGTAATGCGAACAAGCCGAATGGAAGGGAATGGAACAAAAAAAGAGGACTGAAAGGGAGACAACAGCGAAGGAACGAGGAAAACAGAGACATGCGGCGGAGGAATCTAAACTTTCTTTTACTTTCAGCACGAATCGATGTTTATGATTCATTATCGCGGGAACGATTGAGTTTCACGCGGACTACAGTTCGGGTGAGACACGAGTGAATGTGATTTCAAAATGAGCCCTACACTCGAAAAATACGCGAAATCTCGCTGATTGTACCCGCCATTTCTACACACTCTTCATGTAACCTCCAGTCGGTCAATAGGCTATCAATGGCATGTGAAGTGGCAGAGGGGGAGGGAAGGGTTGAAAAATATACGCGTGAAGAGGAAAGAAAAAGATACTCTCGGAACGTATGACGCAATTGGGGGGGGGCTGTTGATGATTGAACAGCTAGATAGCGTATTTAGGTTGTGTTCTGGGTTCATAAAAATATCGGGATGCTGCTTTTATGAGATAAGAAATCAGTAACGAACTTGAAAAATTGACACTACACAGGACGGTTGCCTGTTCCCGCACGTACTGCGTTATTCCGGGTCGATTTACCCAGGCAATTGTTGATTGAGCTGTTACTGCGCACAGTTTAGCCTAATCGTGTCACTATTAGTTCAGCGATGAGTTGTTTTAGATGTTGCGCGAAAGGACAAGTGGAAGACAAAACAAGAGAACATGCAAAATAAAGAGTGTTCCAAGTGCATCGAGTTTGGCTCTTAAAAGTGCCGGAAGAAAAAGTGAGAGAGAGAGAGGTTAGGGGTTACTCAGTGCTCTGATCGAATAGTGTGGCAATTACAGAACGCAGCGATCCGTGAAAGATCAGAGTTGTCTCTCCATTTTCTATGATATCTCTCTTTCTCTGTCCTCTGAGAGAGCAGGCGAAATGAGGAGACCGCAGGGAGTAAGAAGAACAGAAACCACAAGAAGACAGAGGGAAGGGGCGAGCGAAACAGAAGGATGGGAGGGAGGGGGGGAAGGGGTGGAGAAAGAGAGAAAGAGGCGAAAGGGAACAGCTGTAATAGGTTTTGCAACAAGAATGCGCGCGCGAAATTGGAGGATTTTCCCCGTTCTCTTTATTTTGCTTGATCTTTCAATCTTGAGGAATATTCATGAAAACCAAGATCTGTAGAATGAAGTTACTGTCTCAGAGTCAAGTGAGTCACTGGGTCAGAAGAAACATCAAGAAAGTGGGCGGAAAGGCTGCCGAAAGTCTCTCATAAAGATGAGATCTGATGATAACGGTAGTCGATGGGGGCGGATTAGAGCGCGTGACTAAGAAACAGTCAAGATCTCACAGATTTAACCCAAGCAAAAAAAATTTGAAGGATAAACACGAGAACTCAGCTGAGACTCCAAAAGAGGACGAAAAAGAGTGAGAAAAGTGAAGGGTGCAAATTGGATCAGAGAGAGAGAGAGAGAGGGAAGTCCTACTGTGAGAGAGGGAGGGGAAGAGGATTATGATCGAGGACGTAGGGATTAGATTTGAAAGGAAGAGAATCCACGCGGCTTTCCTTATTGTGCGCTGTTTATCTGGGTTGCGTAAACTGTAAACGGCGCGACTTGAGCAAGAGCAGTAATGGTCTCTCTCTCTCTCATTCGCCTGTGGAATCATAACAGATCGAATGCTCTCTGGACGATCAGTTTATTGGAAGTTAGAATTTATCGGATACTGAAGGAAATTGCCAGAATTGAGGTTTAGAATGTATCGCAAGGTATAAAGTTGTGTTACCAACTCAGCAATTTACTCATCAATTAGGAATGACTTCTCATTTTCGCACATTTCGCGCACTTACTCACAAATCGGAGAGCGAGAAAGCATGCAAAATGAGGAGAGCATTTCATGGAAAGCTATTCGTACCCTAAAAGGCGTGGTTGAACAGTGGGGGGAGCAATGAGGCCAAAAGAAGCGCGCAATAACCGTGCACTAATCGTCGACTCTCTGTTGTTTCTTGCGATAGACAAGAGAAAGATTAGGGGTGGCGCAAGCCCTTTCTTGTCTTTGGCCTTGCTCTAAAATAACAAGAAAAACTGCAAAAATGATTAAAATCCTATGTAGGGATGGTTTGACAAGAAATGGCTTCTTCGTTTCACGCGATCTCTCACCGGACTGCGAGAAGATATTCTTACCAAGCCATCCCTAGTCCTATGAAAGCTCATTTAACAGGGCTGAACTTCTCTGGAGATCCTGAGGCTTCTAGAAGGTACGAATGGCCATAAATGCGAAGAGCTTTTGCACCGAGCAGGGTGTCAGGAAACCACTCAAAGGTGGGCGCGGCCCTCCGCTCTATCATCACTCAATCAACAAACAGCGCACACTTCCCCCAAGGGGTTGAAACGAAAGAAGATGGTGCCTTTGGCATTATGAGCTCACAGCGGCCGTTACAAAAGACCAATAACCATGATTATTACGAACATTGACGCTATAAATATGCTTGCACTTCCTATCATCTTCTGCCGACGCATTAGAGGGAGTAACTGCAGCAAAAAACGGAGCGTTCTCTAAGCGACTTCCAGCCTTGCCATACCTAAGCTTGAGTCTCCAGTGAAACATGTCAAAGGGGGCGCTTCAGTCCTCTGTTCCCTCCTTCCTTTCCCTTCCTTCTTCTCCTCTCTTACTCCCCCACCTCGCCACTCTCTCTCTCACCGCAAGAAATGAATGGTGTAATAATGACGGGCTTACGTGAGCGCAATGGACGAGGTGAGCGATGATTAGTGGCGATTCAAGGGTGAGATTATTTTGAGACTCGAAGACACAACCGTTGCGAAAGACCAATCATCAAGCATTCTTTCTCACATTCATACGTCTCATTGCGTCGTTTCGCATATAAACCTTTTAAAAACAATGCAGAAATTATCCTGACAGATCTGTGCGGAATATGTATGTTTCTTATTTATCGAAAACTGATGCGAAAAAAATAGAAATAAACAAGTCAACATGCGGACTGATGAGAGTGTGGGGTCAGAGTAAGAATGCACAGACGAAAGAAGAAGAATGGAGATGGAAGGGTCGCGAGGGAGATAGATTATGAGGAAGACGAGAAGGAGAAGGGAGGGGAGGGAAGAGTGATTATTGCGGGACGAAGGAAGAGAAGGGGATACGAGAAGATGAGGTGTTGGAGCATCATAACAATCATGAGTCAGAGCATCCGACGAGTCTATGATTTTGTCAACTCGTGGATGAATTCTGAATACGCTTGAAAAAGAAGAGAAGGCTCGTATTTTTCAATATCACAGACAAATTTTTTCATAGGTGACTCAATGGCTTATTCTCAATATCTTCAACATTGAGACCCTAGTGCTTCTTTGTCAATCGTGACATGAGTAATCGCTGTCGTATCTCGACGAAGAGGAGCAAAATATGGAGCCACTAGCCTAATCTGCATACACTGATCGACCTCTGGGGTAAGTATTCTCGAGGGAGCAGGCTTTCGCTCATGGAGAGAGGAGCGATTGAGATGGATAGTTGTTCTGACAGGAGGATGGCTTCCATTCTCAGGAGAGTTTGTGCACCCTTCGCGCACCCTTGACGGTTGTTGCATTCCTAAGTAGGTCTAGACAGTCCCCGAAAAGTGCAGAGTTCTTGGAAAGAGCGATCCGTTAAATAGTTGAAAGAATTTCGGTAATGTTCGTTGGCCAGATAGTCGACAAAACACATTGCATGGAATCTTTCACATGATAGACAGATATCTTCGCCAATTCAAACGTATCAGTGCGCCACGTTTGAAATACTGACACATTGTCGCGGGGTAATCCGTCAAAAATGAGACGTTCTGCAGAGTCTCCAGGGATGAATGCCGCAAATTCGAGACAAATCGAGACCATTTTTTCTAGAGAACAACGGATTTTCAAATTGAATTTTTTTATGATAAGATCGTCAGATAAAATGGAATTTCAAGCAGGTGCTTCACAAGCGAGAAAGTGTAGCACACCAACAACAGGTGATACGAGAAATCTGAGACGGGGAGATAAGGTGTCGTTTCTGAGGGACGCCTACGACCTCTCGTGACTTCAGATGATAGTTCACACGTTCGACAAGATAATAAAGTGCGAAATAGTTCATAAAATGGAGAGAATTTGGTAAGTTTCCCATGGGAAATGAGAGAGTTGACTCGTGGGAATCTCGTCGGGCAGAGGTGTTGCTAGGCGCCAGCAGTTGCTCTCTGTCTCATCTTCCCCTCTTCGTTGATACTCTCGCTTTGGGAATCTGAAGAAGACAATTGCATTTAGAAATTAAATTTATCATATTTGAATCGAGATCCAAAAGAAGAATGTTATTCGAACACACAATCAATATATTGGAACAACTTTTGAAAATTCTTATACAACATTATTGATCGGATTTTCATTACAGATGGCGAGTACTCAACCACTTAATGGAACACATTCGTAGGATTCTGCTCTTGAGGATGCCTCATCTGCGTCAGAAACTATCGCAGTAGATGATGGAATAGTCCGCTCGACTGAGTCTTGATAATATTGCGATAGATGCTGCAGATCGGTAGAGTTCATGTATGCAACTGAAAAGTGTGTGAATGTATAATTCCAACTAAACATGAATGTAACATAAAGGGCGACGCTGCAAGACCTAGTGGGACCCTCTTTTTCTCACCTTTTCTCCCTGAAGCTAAGCGTTGCCAATGACACTGAATGATCACAGAACTCAAGAAAATGTAAGGTATCTTCACGTCAATATATTTAGGGGACAAATTGAAGATTCAGAAAAAAATGTTTACTTCAAATGTCAGTTTGCTCATCAGTCATGACTTTACTTCACGGCAATAACAAGTTTATTTTGAGATGGATGGGTACAGAATTTCAAAATTCCATTACTTTTTATTGTTTTGTACGCCCCAATAACAAGTTTATTTGAAGTTCGACTCGGCTACGGGTGCACAATTTCAAAATTGAATTATCACTAGATATTATTATTGCTCGACTGATAGTCTGCAGATAAATCGTCAACATGAAGTTCAGAGTGCCGCTCCTCATCCTTCTCATCGGAGTGGCTGCGGCAAGTTTGGTCTTTTTGAGAAAGTGTGGATCAAAAAAACTTTTTAAAAATGTGTTTCATGTTTCAAAATATTTTACAATGGATACATTCAGGTGATTGATGCCAGACACATCCGCATCCCTCCACGTCATCCCTACAATTCGGGCCAATCGGAGATATCCGAAAAATTATTGGAAGCTACCGTACTCGAAGCCGTCTTATCACAAACTGATCCAGAAATCGAACTTTCCGCTTCAATCGATGCAGACTCGAAAGAAATTAAGGAATATGCAGTGCATGGACTGCCCAAAAGTAGAAAGAAGAGAAGGAATATTATGGAGATAATGATAATATAACTCAGCTCTGAAGCGATGATGAAGATCGATGAAGTGGTGCAGAAAGTGGTCAAATATGCGGGCAAAATCACGGACAAGTGATGCAAACTTCAATTTTTCAATTGATCCAGTATTAAAATTTCAGAAAGTTCTGGCAAAAATTATGGGAGCGTTTTCGCAGATTCGTTATGAACAAAGCGAAGGCAGGCGCCTCCGGACCAAAATGGGACTCGTGGGGAGAGGATTCTGATGAATCCGATTGAATTTCTGATCCAACAGATCATTTTCTTGTTCTCAATGGCCCAATTGTTGAATAAAACGATATTTAAAGTGCGTGTTGCCTACGAGAATTACACATGAAAAGAGACTCTCACGGATCCAGAATGCATGCACATAGTGACTAATACGATTTTGTGATAGAAAACAAAACACGCTGACTGTATTACTAAGTTTATCATCTGATGACATTGTTTGAGTGTTTACTTTCCGGCGAGTCCACTATAAACGATTGACTTGCAATCGACTGAATAGTTGACCATGAAAATCCTCTGCTTGCTCATTCTTCTCATTTGCTTGATTTCGGTGAGTTTTTTTTGTGATTATTTGTAAAAATCAATGATTACTTCAGGCAATAGCTGCCGGTCTTCACAGGCGCATTCTTCCCCGTCCGACCTCTCATCCGGGCAAGACGGAACGACCCGACCGCACTCGTGCAACTACCGTACCCATAAGTCGAGGATCGAGAACTGACCCGATTACGGTAATCCCTCTGAGCAGATCCAAGAGGAATGGTGAAAATGAACCTGACAAGTGAGTTATGCATTTTGAATCATTAAAAGTGTGCCAATTTTTCCAGAACCGATCCACTATCAAAACTCGAGAGTGTTCTGGAACACTTACGCAAATTTGTGCATAAGCTGAAAACCTCGGGCGAAACTGCGAAGCCATCGGAGAAGCTTTCATTGACTACAAAAATTCCAAATCGACGCTTCAAAGATGTCGGTAGATCGAAGAGAAGCGACGAGTGAGGAATTTGAAACAAAATAATTATCTAAAATTGGCCTTCAGAAACGATTACATCAAGGCGTTCAAACAGAATCTTCTGAACCAACTTCAGAGGGAGAACGAAGAGAATTTGCAGCGATTGAAGCTGGAGATAATATCGAACATGACATAGTTACGAAGAGACTCCAAAACGCAGATCTAGGGGCCACAACGCACATAGCCGATTTTGCACGATGGGGTCAAAAGTATATTCAAACTATCCCTCATGGACCCAATAAGATCATGCTTTTTACCGTTTGTTGATATCTTGTCTCTGAGCCGCGCTAGAGCCCGAGAAGTACGCGCGTGGCTCACTGGGGGAGAGGAGGGAAAGGCGAGACGAGAGGGAAAGGGGCGGAGCCTAATTAGCGTGTGTCTCTCTCCCTCCCCCCGGCCTCTCGCCCGCCTCTCCCCGCGCTTCGAGCCCAAGCTTTTGAAGCATGATAAAAATCTAATTTTCTCTCTAAAATTCCTAAAATATTCGTATTAGTCAGATAAATACTGCCCAAACAAAACTTACACACTGGAAGGCCTCAAAACGGCCTCTTCCCATCGTTATATGCAAATTTGATCTACTTATCGATGATATGCAAATTTTGGGCAGTGCTCAATCGATTTGGGTCGGTAGTAGCTATCCAACGCACTTTAGAATGAGCGATTTGGTTTAGAATGAAGCTTGGGCTTTTGTTTCTCGCTTTTAGGCGAAATCGTGTCTCACAAAAGTGGGCGGAGCTTGTGGCCCCTACGCAGATCCTGTCAGCAATTGCACATACTCACTAAATAAAAATTTATTCGATCGATATATTTTCGCAGAAGTTGTTGTTGACTTACAGTATTTCGAAAATACTGACTAACTGAACGAGTCATACAGTCCCTGTGCACGTCCCCTATAATAGATGGCCGCGACGTGTCAACAGTTTCGCTCACTCTCTTTTTTCTACACGGTAATCATTCCGATACCATCTTCCATTCTTCGACCTCGAGTCGATCGAGAAGAAAGAGGACCATTGTTTATACTGCACTCGTTCCGATATCCGGCATTGCTGAGATCGAGAGAGGAAGCGATCGAAGAAGGTGATTTGATTCTGTTTCATTTTTTCACGAAATGCCCTGTTTTTTTAAATTATTTTCCTTAGATTCTGTACAATTGGTAGTTGATAAAAAATGTTTGCAGAAGACATGCCTATCTGTGCACCTCGACCATTGAGCTACGTCCTCATACTCTGCTTTTCAATATTATTTTGCATACTAGTTGTAAGTCTCCTTTTCGCTCATCATTTTACTGAAAAATCTCATAAAATATGTATCTAACAAATCTAGAGCATTCATTAAACTAACAATATCTTAATAGGGCTTGATGTTCTTCATTCGGGCATCACCCGATCCACCGGTAGTCAATTTGACAGCGGCCTATTCGAAACCGACCATTGGACCGTTCCGATTCGTCCCCTGGTCGCCGCATGAAGACACTATTTCTTGATTGTTTATCTTTTTAGACTTTTTCTATATTTTGTTTTGTGTCGGCTTTACTCATTGTATCGCATCCGCGTGGATAAATGGAATAAGTGTACAGCCACAGCTGATTTCATCATCACCGCGCATCGTTCTCCCACCAATCTCTTCCTATTTATACAATCATTATATGTCTGCATTGGTTACACAAGAACGGTGACTGGGCACAACAGGTGACTAATCACTGAGTAATAGGTTTTTTTTGAATAAGTCATAATCACATCTGTTTATCAGTTAACCGTATAGTCACATTGTTTTCATGTGATTCCATCAGCCGTTCCTCTTTGCTCACGCGCTAAAGTGGTATTTGATTGTCTGTCTTGACTTCAGACCATTTCTTCCTATTTTTTCTCCTAGAAATCAATGTTGGATGCGATTAGATCATGCAATGTTTTTTCTCGTATTAATCGTTTACCAAGCATCTTATTACAAAAGTGATGCCATCGTTGATTCAGAAGCATCTATGGACTATGAAGCTGAGGTCTTCGGTCGATCTCGTCGCTTCATCTTTCCGTGCTGTTTGCCACCAACGCAGTTCTGCTGCTTCTGTGCATTGTTCATATTCGTCGCCCTCTTACTGATCGTTAGTCTCTACCTTGACTGATGTATATTAGGGCTGATGGGATAAATACTCATGCTCACCCATCAAATAAAGAGTTTTTCATCCTAACAGCCCAGTTTTTATCGCTGAGTGAAGATACGGAATCTTCATCCTTTATATGAATATTGAATTCAACCATAGATGCTAAATTTCCTTCAACCGTTAAGTATTTCATCCATGTCGATATCTTCCATCTGTGAGATTCAAAATCATTAATAGTGATCTTTGATCTTTGCAGACAGTCGTGCTTATCATCAGCTTCGAAGAACCTCATCGATGGGAGGGAAACGATACGTCGCTGTTCAGCAAGAATCTATCGGAAATGACATAGCTGAATAAAGTTATCAGACATGAAGCAGTAATTCTGAGTGCATATGGGGTGCAAATAGAATACACACAAACGAATATGAAATAAATTTCAATGTCATTTGCAGATATTTTCAAATTTTCTTAAACTCTCAATGTTGCTCTGCCAAGCACGAAAACTTTTTTAAAAAAACCTTTTGATATAGTCCAACCATTGCTGTGGACAATTCGCAGAAATATCGACTTATCATTTGATGAGTGTTCTTATATGAGCCATAATAATTGAGATGACACTATGTCACAGCACCAGTCACGCCTTTTCTGGCGATGAATATGGCCAGCTGTTTGGTTTCTTGCATTTTCAACCTATTTTCTTGCTCTAGATTAATGGATGAAACAACCCATCTTCGGAGAATCTTCTGGGCTTCATGCATCGATAAAACATGTTGCATCTGGAGTCTCGTTATAATCGCTTTTGTGCTTATCGTGGTCTGTTTCTTTTCTATTCTCAATTTATGCTTTCTAAGCAAAATTGTTCTTGTAATTTCTGTCTTTTCAGCTCATTCTCTTCTTCGTCGGGATTCCTGCTCCACGGCACGCATATTTCAACGCAAGCTCCTTCGGATAAAGAGCATCCACTTATAATATTTCGTCGTATCAATTGAAATATTGTAATATCTCTTTTATTTTAATTTCGCTCAATCACATCCAACAATGTATGCTCATGAATGAACTGCAAAACAGCCGAGAATCATCTTGGAATGCACAGTTTTGTTTGTGGGTGTTTTCGACAGTTCGACAGACCATACTACTCGGTCGAGTGATTCATCTACTGACTATTTCTTCTTATTTTCAAACGATAGCTCCATGGACTAACCAATTACCCTACGGCGATTTATCTGGGTTTCATGCTTCACTTCTTGTGTCACTGTGCTGCTCTTTCTTGTCATTGTGGTGCGTTGAAAGTATATTTTCTTGTTGTTTTTTTTTAAATAAAAGATATATTCTTTCAAGCTCCTCTTCATCATTCTCATTGTTCCCTCCGATGAAGACGATTCCACTATGACATCAACGACAAACGGGAAAACGTCTTTCCTATCCCTACTGTACAATAGGATTTTTGATTGAGCTCAAATTTTGGTCAAAAAATGTCTCATTCTTGCTTGTTTACCGGTAGTCAAGCATTCGAATCAATTTTATGATGTGTGAAGAGAGTATAGTCTGAAAATGGTACACAACTAGAAAGGCAAACAACGAAATAAAAATATTGTATTTGGATCCTCCATCTCTCGGAGGTAGTCGATGTTATTATCTAGACGCATTGCCTTTTATGTCCGATGTTCCTCACTATTCAATCTGATAAGACAATTTCGATATACCTCTGTGCTGTCCCTCGACCATCTTTTCCCTCTCAAATCATACCACCGTCTTACCTGCTCACTTGACCGGAAATGTTGTGAAACGATCCGGGAATTTTGCCATTTATTTTTTCTTGTCTCAATCAATATATTGCTATTTTCAATGCTCTAGTAGCATTATTATGTGCAAGAAAATCACATCTTCAGATGCCCGAGATAAGTCAATACCTGCGCGACTACATCAACATCTGCCCGATTACTATGGTGATCGGTGCCTTGTGTTTCGGTTTTTTCGCGGCAGCCATGATTGCGGTATATTTTATATGTTTCTCTAATTCTCACTTTAAATTGCATGAACGAATGAATAAAATGACGACTTCAAATAAATAATTACGATTAAGGCTGCTGTCCTTCTCCGCGAAGGCTACTCTCATCCAGGATTCAATCTCTCCAATACAGACATTGCGAACTTTACGAAGCTCTAATTTATCCTCGCATGACCCGTGGCATATATTATTTTGCCAGTACTATTTCTCCTTATTTCTCAATGAGAATTATTTACTCACAGCCTGTCAGACTGGATGGAAAATCAATTTGCATGGCGGACGGCCATTTCTCACTCGCTCTCTCACTAATCCCCCTCTCATTCTTTCACTCAACTCCACTCGATCGGTCTCGCGCAAAATGAGTGATTGAGTGTGAAACATAACCCATTTTGATGCACATAAATGTTTATTCTGGTTTAAGAACAATTTAAATTAATAGAAGCGAATTCTTGCTCGAGAATCTGCTTACAATAATGAACAAGCGATATTCTAGAGGAGTCACGGAAAGATAGCGCGGCCTGTTCTGGCTATAAATGATCTATTAACTCCACGGAGAAAATGCCAAAAATATGGCACCTGTGCAGAACATTGCCCAAACCCTTCTCACAGAGGGTGACGTTGAGCCTGTATTTTATTTTGCCCCCGTTCGCTTGCAGCATGCGAGAATGCACGCGAAACTAAGGGAAAAGTGCTAAAAATGCCTGTTTTGGCTATAAATGATCTATTAACTCCACGGAGAAAAATGCCAAATATATGGCACCTGTGCAGAACATTGCCCAAACCCTTCTCACAGAGGGTGACGTTGAGCCTGTATTTTATTTTGCCCCCGTTCGCTTGCAGCATGACCAAACGTTCGAAAAACCCTGCCATTTCCCATCAGTTCACGCCGCTTTCACCTCTCGCGAGGGGGTGAAATGAGCCACTCTCGCTCTCCCCTCATTAGAATACGTCCGCCGCGACGAACAAAGGGGGCGATCCACTCTGACAGGCTGTGTTACTTAAATATTTATTGATGTTGAAATATTTTCACATGAATAAAGGGCAATAAATAATTAATATTGCTCACATGATGGCTATGTGATCCTGTTCTTATTCTTATTCTTATTCTTTATTCACCACATAGACAATGTGCATTTAGGGCGGAATGGAGGCAACAGGTGGTATTCGGGCTCAGGCGAGCTTTTGGGGGTGGGGTTTTGTGGCAGTCCGTGTTTACAATTTAATTTGGGAGACAGGGAGGATAAGTGAAGGGGTTCGTCGTATATGATTACGGTAAGGTATGCGGGGCAGGTTAACTACTGGGTTAGAAAGGGAATTCCAGAGCGTTAGCGATCGTGTAGCAAAAGATGAGAACGATGATGGCATGAGAAAAGGGATTGAGAGACGCAATCTATGAGAGGAACAGAGAGTACGAGAGAGAGGAGCGATTGAGTATAGATTAGAGGTGTCTAGGTGTACAAATCCATGCATAGAATCAAAGAGAAAGTACATGCCATTTAACGCACGTCGATATTCCAGTGTCTCTAACTTAAAGTGCTCAAGGCGCTGTGGATAAGAGGAGTGAGGCAAGTGGGATCGCCAAAATATGCGCCTTGTAAATTCACGCTGTACTGATTCTAACTTATTTACAAGACCTATGGCAGTGGGGTTCCAAATGACTGTGGACGACTCTAGAATGAGTTCCTTGTGATTCTTCTAGGGTGATGACCATTTCGAAAAAGACAGTCATCGCTGTTCCTCATAGACAGTTTTTGTTTTCCTACCTTTCGCGCGCCTCATTTTTGATTACGCTTTTCGACTCACAGTGGTCGTGAAAGAGTGATCTTTTTTTCTGTTTTAATTTTCGTCGGGTAAGAAATTCTCTAATTTCTTAGAAAATGGACTATCCCGAGGCCAGTCGTCTCTGTCCCGAGTTCGTCGCCAAGATATTCTGTGCCATATTCGCGGCACTGTTCGTGTGTGCTGTTGTTTCGGTAAGTTTTTTTTCATGGGAAAATTATTTTTTTAAAGGGATCGCTTCGTTCATAGACTCAATTGCGAACCATATGAGCTCAAATTGTACAGACTCGTTATTTCATTTCAGGCACTGGTTATTCTCACAGTCGGCCATTGGCCGCGTGGTTACAACGAGACATCGATCGATATTGCGAACGAAACACTTCTCACAATTCCGTTTGCATGATCAATCGATAAATAATATCACACAGTTCTCAGTGCACATACAAATTGTTGTTGGCTATTGAGGAAACATGAGTCACATAATTATACAAGAGTGGTGATGTCCTCAGTACATCTAAAATGCTCCACTCGACAATTCTTCTCTTTGCTGGTGTACGGATTCTCTGTGGCCGCTCATTTTTTTTCCAATTCGAGCAATGCATTTTCATAAAACTCATTATTGATTGCGTTCATTGCAGGCGCCGATCATTCATTGTTACTTTCCTTCCACTGCTCCTTTCAGAATTATGGAGAGCAATGAACAAGAGCGTAGCCGTCCAGCGCTATCGAAATGCTGCTGCATCTTCTTCATTGTGCTGATGGTTGCTGCATGGGTATTTTCTAAACATTTTTTCAATGATTAAATTTGGATTTTTGAAGATTTTCATGTTCGCTGCGGCCGTTATCGGGTTCCTTCCTCGCAAGATCGACCACGCAACGCAAACCGGCAACATATCAGGACTGTTGGATGGCTATCTTATCGATTCTTAGAGTATTCTAATAGAAAAAAACATTATTAAATAAATATATTATTTATGCTGATAGTTACCTGAAAATCTTGAGTAAGTCGATGATTTGGCTGAATCATGTGGATGCCAAACAGTGGTGACTTACCGATTTCGAAAGCGTGAGGGGGGAAGTGGGGAACTCTTGCGTTCAATTTTGGATCCGTGACGCTTGTTTACTTTGAATTTTCTAAGATACCCGAGCCCATGAATCTTTTCTAATATCTGCAGAGGAATGGAAGACGACTCTCGAGGATTCAGATGGCCTCACGTTTTCGCTGTGCCCTGTTTTATTTTTTGGCTAATCCTGCTTGTCCTCGCACTAGTGCCGGTAAGATCAACACATTTTCAACGTAACTGTGTTTTTTTACAGATTATCCTCATCGTCATTGATCTTTTACATTCGACGCCAAGTGTGAATGGCAACCTCACGGCAACTGGCACAGCAATAGAAGAATTGTTAACTGGTCGATAAATATTTACCACATCAAGCCTAGTGCATGGAATCAATGTAAATGTTCTAGCAACAGATGTTTATGTGCCGAATAGTAATGGTGATTCATCTTATTGTCACGCATTGCTGACCATCGAGCGCAAGTTAGTAAACAATTCACTGCAGTAACTCAACTGAAAAAAGTGAATAGAATTCATTCTTTTCACTTCCTGACAACACTGTTTTATCGCCTCATTTCTTTCAGGATTTACCGAGCGTTCTTGCCTTTCATACTTGATATATTTGTGTCCATCTACTCGCAGTGAGTCCAGTCATGGTCAACCCAATCCGGCAACCATGGGTCGGACTGACCATCTTCCTTGCATTTATGGCATTCACTATCGTAAGTATTCTTGTTTGTTTGTTTTTCGCTGAACTAATAGTTGTTTACTGTGCTTCGGATGGATAAAAGACACTATCTGACTCGATCGGGCAAGTCTTGGCACAGGCCAAATTACAACCTAAGCCGAAAGTTGTACCAAATATAGGGTGTGATGAGTGTGTTTTGCCGCGGGGGTTAGCTAAGCTCTCCTGCTTCTCGGCGCCCCAGGATGCAGTAAGAAGTGCATGATGACGTCATAGGTCAAAACGTGTAAATCGTGTCCAATCGATTCGATAGTGGTCTAGTTGTGTTCCTCGTCGAATTCTAAGACATTTTTACTCTGGGGCATTTTTCGGTCAAATTTCATCGAGAGCTGATAATCGATAAATTTGAAATTTTTTCCACTTTTTATTTTTTTTAAGTATATTTACAGGTCCAACTACAGACTTTTTATTTGCTCAATAAATGCGTATTTGTATAACACACACGCAGTAAATAAATCGTAATTTATCTCGTCTACCAAGGAAGTTAAATCGGCCTAAAATCGTGCTAAAGTTTGACGAAAATGCATACAGTACCCTCGAACTAAATGCCGGCTCCGGTTTTGAACTTATGGTTCCGGCTCAATTTGAAACTTCAGTTTCAAGCTCTACTCACTTTACATGTAGACTAGTGCTAGGAACCTATGATGCGTGTCCTACCGTAACCTACCGTACCCCGATTACAGTAATCTCGATTGGGCTTCGCGAGCTGTCTTTCTTGTTCTTTGTCCCACATGCATAGTTCATCGAGGAAATTTCTTTGGATACCGTATCGTGTCGTTATTACTAAACAACCTCCGTAATCGAAGTTTTATCTAACCCGGTGATTCTAGGATGCGCTCTTTACTAGTAAACAACATGAGTAATCAACGTTGTATCCACCAGGTTACGGTAGAATTACTGTAGGGGTACGGTAGGATTATGATACGGTACCCAAAGAAATTTCCTCGATGAGCTATGCATGTAGGGACAAAGAACAAGAAAGACAGCTCGCGAAGCCCAATCGAGATTACTGTAATCGGGGTACGGTAGGTTACAGTAGGACACGCATCATAGGTTCCTAGCACTAGTCTACATGTAAAGTGAGTAGAGCTTGAAACTGAAGTTTCAAATTGAGCCGGAACCATAAGTTCAAAACCGGAGCCGGCATTTAGTTCGAGGGTACTGTATGCATTTTCGTCAAACTTTAGCACGATTTTAGGCCGATTTAACTTCCTTGGTAGACGAGATAAATTACGATTTATTTACTGCGTGTGTGTTATACAAATACGCATTTATTGAGCAAATAAAAAGTCTGTAGTTGGACCTGTAAATATACTTAAAAAAATAAAAAGTGGAAAAAATTTCAAATTTATCGATTATCAGCTCTCGATGAAATTTGACCGAAAAATGCCCCAGAGTAAAAATGTCTTAGAATTCGACGAGGAACACAACTAGACCACTATCGAATCGATTGGACACGATTTACACGTTTTGACCTATGACGTCATCATGCACTTCTTACTGCATCCTGGGGCGCCGAGAAGCAGGAGAGCTTAGCTAACCCCCGCGGCAAGACACACTCATCACACCCTATATTTGGTACAACTTTCGGCATAGGTTGTAATTTGGCCTGTGCCAAGTCGCTGCACAAACATGTCGATCCTCTCAGATAGTGTCTTATAAACATTCAAAATTGATCTTTGATCTCTACTCAGACAAATTGATCTTTGATCTCTACTCAGACGCTTCTTATCGTTCTCGAGATGCAATCGCCACGACACACCAATACAACCAATGCTACTAACGGATAGAGACATTTCACTACCTAATCAATCGATAAACTATTTATTGCCGCACTTAATCATGGTTAGCAATCATTATTCACACATTCCGCGAATTCTGGAAAACATTAATCATTTCGACTTCTCACTCGAAGTAGGGCCGCAGTCTATTCAATTTAAATGGTCTCTCTCCTGTCAGACAGAGTAAGAAAGTGAGTACTCTGCAGAAAAAATCAACTGAGGTGAGCAATGTCTCCTCCTATCATTCTTTGCTGTTCGATTGTTTTGGCCTGTCCCTTTTCTCCACTCAGAGTGTGAATCCACGTGAGGAACGGCGCTGTTTTCATTGTGTTTAGTTTTCTTATTTCGATTGGAATATTGATCTCCACGATAGTGATGCATAGATCTATGTAGGCCAATCGAACATTTTTCTTGATCCCTGTATTCTCATAAGGGAAGCTCAACATTTAAAAACATCTTTGAATGATGCCTGTTTTATCCCACATTGAACTGTTGAACCAGTTTTTTTATCTATGCCCAATCAGCGCTCACTTAATAAATATCCGAAATTTCAGCCATGATCAATCCTCTCAGGGAGCCATTCATCGGTCTCGTAACCTTCCTCGCTTTCATTGCTGTGTGCATCGTAAGTAATTCTCACTCGAAACAATCATGGCAGATTTGGCAATGCCTCATCGGAACATTGAGCATACCAAACCCATTTGTTTCTCAAACAGCATTTATTAGGCACATAGAATTTTGGGTAGGACCAATGTGTATTGAAAAAAGTCTCATTTTTCGATGCAAATTTCCATTTTTTTCTCTTTTTGATAACATATAGGCCAAGTTGAGAGAACTGAAGTAGGCTGTGATGTGATTGATGTGATCTATACAGATAATAGTGGCTATCATCGCTGGTGTTCGCTCGTACGATCCTCCGTCCAATTCCACTGAGACGACGACAACGATGGTCACAACTACAACGACCTTCTTTCTCAATCCTGGCTCGACCACCCAACCGACCCTGCGAGCGTCCAGACTCTTCAACGATGTGCTCCCATTGTAACTTGAGAAATTGATCACGTAACTGTATGAAATTGAATAAATGGGGTTCTTTTCAACTTTTTTTCTTGAAAACACGAAAGGACGTAGGGAGAATTGAAACGTGCTAATCAGCGATTCTCAAAGGCTCGTAACCATGTCTCTGGTAGTATAGTGGTTAGTATCCGCGCCTGTCACGTGCGAGACCCGGGTTCAATTCCCGGCCAGAGAGAATTTTTTGCAATTATTCGATCATTTTCTTTTCATCTTATTGCAAATACAGGAAAAGCTATGCATCTGATTATTTTATGACACACTCTATTGAGCTTTTAATACATCATAATCTTTTTCCTTCTGATAGATGCGGCCTGATAAGCTCTATCAAAATATTGTGCTGTTATGCACACTTGCATCTCTTCCTTTCCACCTCGCTGGTTTACTCATCACGACAATAGTCCCTGGATCGATAGATATGGACTATAGCGAATTTACAGATTATCTTACGGCGAGTTCTTTAATTTTATCGAGTTTTAGTGACCCTACCGATATTGGGGAAATATATTAGCTTGTTTAGATGGGCCGCTTTGATGCCGTTGTGCCTGTGGTGAGGCAATTGGAAGACGTACTAACTGGAATTATCAAGAATCAAAAGGAGGAGATTGATTCTCAGAAAGGAGAACTTGCTCGATTGAAAAGCCATTTTCAGACGCTGAAAAAAGAGAAGGACGAAGAAATCACCGAGTTGAAAAATCAGTTTAGAGATCAGCAAATTAACTGTGCGGAGCAAAAATGTGAAGTTGCTGCGATGAAAAATTATCTGAGTGCGCACAACGCTGACATCGAAGAGTTGAAGAGGGAGTTGCGAGAGCAGAAAGAAGAGAGCGAGAAGAGATACAATCGATTGATGATGATGGTGAGTAGTTCAGTATAATTCCAAATGGTAATGAATAATATCAGAAAGAATTCAGATGGGAACCAATCCGTAACTGTGGAACGTTGTGGACGGTATTACATTCTATTCCTCAAGTCGTTTTTTTTCGCAGAATAAAAAATATAAATCCGATGTCGGAGTGCAGTAAATCTCATCGTATTTCATTGTTCGCTATTCAGCGTCGTGTTGAAATTGCTATCAACGCTTCTCATAACGCGGTGGACATGTCTCTGGTAGTATAGTGGTTAGTATCCGCGCCTGTCACGTGCGAGACCCGGGTTCAATTCCCGGCCAGAGAGAATCTTTTGCATTCCTTCGACATTTTATTTTTGTTTAATAGGGTCACGATAAAGGGTTTGCAGATTTCCTTAAACTACAGGTAATCTAACATGATTTTAAATGGCATTGATGCATTTAAATGGCATTGCCTTTAAAAACGAATCGATGTGATACTCTCTTTCACAATATTGACTGATAAGCGGAGCTGACCCTCTTCCTTTCTCTCCGTTTTTAGTGATCACGTCAGTCGTCTAACTCGCATGCCTCGCATTCATCCTAAGAATGTGAGTTCGTCTTTTTGTACATCGCTATCTTACGCCAATTGGTTTATTAAGGTTATCAGCAAACTCGAAGAAGAACTCAATAAGCACATCTTGAAGGGGAAAGAAGAAATTGACGCTCTGAGAGGTGAAGTCATCGAGTTGAGGGCGGAATTTCAAGCACAGAAAAGCGAAAAAGACGAGCAAGTCGTCGAGCTGAAGAGGCAATTGCAAATAGTACAGGAACAACAAGGGGCTCAGAAGAATGAAGCTGATGTTCTCAAGCGAAAACTTGAAGAACATGCGCAGGATAACCAAAGACTGAATGAGAAGAGTGACTCTCAAATGGAGGAGATTACCGTGTTAAAACAGAGAATTCAAGACCAGGTGGAAATGGGCACTCGGCTGGCGAGTGAATTGGACAGCATGAAGAAAGTACTACAAGAGCAGAAAGACGAGAGTGAGAGGAAGTACAAGCGTCTTCTGATGTTGGTGAGATTTTTGTTATTTGCAAGAGCCCGAGAATTACTTATCAATCAGGAAAGTATAACTTTCAGGTAGCAAGCAAGCCGCCGAATGCATAACTTCATTGTTTTAACTGCTGCTCATTTATTCACAATTTCGAGATTTTATCATTTTTAATTTATCGGATCGGTCGATGCACATGTTATTGAAATTAAATAGCAAAATAAAGAATCAACAAAAATCAGCGAATAATCCAAAACACACTGATCTTCTGACAATCAACGATATTCATAGAAAACACCAGGAAAAATAAAATTCTATTTTTTTAAGAAAATCGCTCGATTTTTCGGGTTTGCACACGCTTTTCGTCATATATTCGTTCCCGTCTGTGTACACATGCTGTACAGTGACTGCGGTCGAGACTCGTCCACGGGAATGATTGGCGGATCTCTGAATAGGTTAATGAGTCGCTCATAAAAATAAAGTCGGATAATCAGCTAACCTCTCTTTTGTGCGTGTAAGCATCGCAACCACGTTATCCACCAGCCATGAACAACAGCGAGATTCCGAAGCAAGGGTTGAGACTGTAAAATATTCATTTATAAATACTCCTTTTCTATTCTTAAATTATACCTGTGGGTGTTTCGTCGGACGTGTCTGAACGAGGAGACTCCGGTCGGAGCATAACCTACTAATGAGATAGCTATCATTGACGCCTCCGTCCCATATCGTGGCTGTTTGACTTGACTAATATTATCATAGTGATGGTTGTTGTGATGCGATCTCAAACTCGATAATCGGTCGATTTTCCTCCGCGAAATTTCAAAATGAACCTCAACTTTATCCGTAAGCTACTTTCCAGTAGTGACTCGCTGCTGACCGCTGACATCCCATTCACTTGCTGAGTAATCCTGTGCAAATATACCCACAGAATACGAGACAATCCGGATCGTGAGTCACTCGAGGAAACGACGTATCGTTCCTATTTTTACCCTCGGGAACCATATGATTTCCCCCTTAACATTCGCGTTAAACGAATTGGGCGAATGTGCGAAAAGCTTGCAAAAGCGCCATGGGAACGTCTTCTGTTGGCAGAGACGCATCGGTGTGTGTTTAGTTTCAGCTGGGACAGAACTATCGCGTATCCAAGCAAAGCCGGCTTACCGCGAGCCTCCCTTTAGGTCAAGAAGGTCAATTTCCGGATCACCGGAAGCGGATCGCATTAGTCACTTCACCACAATCCCACACAGTTCGTAGATTGCGCGAGCGGGAGAGGAGAGAGTGGGGAGAAGGAGGAGTGTGGAGGTGATGAGAGTGGGGGAGAGTAGAGAGGAGTTTGTCGAACGCGCGAGCCCTCAGCCAAAATAGATATCAACTGCTCGTTCTCAAAACTTCCGTTCATCAGCCATTTTCGCAATTCAATCCTTTTTCGCTGTTTCTGTCTCCTGATTTGCTAGCCTCCTTCGAGTGCAAAGATAGTGCTGTCAATATCTATCATAGTATCATATCATCGTCTCCTTTGTTCTTAGTTGTTCACTCCAATCATTTTTTCGCCTGATTTTGCTTCTTGTATTACATATCCTTTTTTTCTCCGCATCTGGTATATTTTTCGCACTAGATCAGAAGATAATATTCGGACGATGATCCACTGTCTAAGACAATTTATGCGTCGTAGGAGTTTGTCGGTATCCATTCACAATAATTTCCAACAGCTAAAGAAAAATACTTGTTCTCATCCAGCAGATATAGCACGCTGTAAACTAAAAATTCTGCACCAGATGCGCGGCGGATTTATTTTTCACAATATCGTTATTTATATTCCTAATGTTTACTTTTGCATTTAGAATTAATACAGTTAAATTATCGAAAATCTAAAAAAAGTAGTTGAAATAAAATTGTTTAAAAAAATCCGCAAAAAAATTGCTCGGCAATTTTTTCCGTGAAAATTTTGCCGAGCAAATTTTTTACGTTTTTTACTTTCGTCGACAAGGAGTCGATTTTCGAGCAAAAGACAAGTAAGAGAGGGAGGTCGAACAAACGACCTTTTGAATTCAATTCAACAACTTTACCATTGAACTACGCAACCATATCTCACTCATTCCTTATCACGGGTCTCCGGTAAAAACGTAGGAGAATGAGAGCTTTTAGCGACAGAAAAAAATATTATTTCTTCGTTTTCGCTGAAAGTTGTTTGGGTAGTTAAAGTAAGGACAAGGAAAACGGTGATTCACTTTGTTTGCCGAAATTTGCATATTATGCAAATTTTTGACCTTCAACTTCAAAAGCCCGTATCTTGCTTCGTTTTTCACCTACAATGTTCTAACTTTCTCAGATCGATGCGCCGTGATTGTATTTACATATAACTCAATTGAGGATAAGGTTTTAAGTTTCATTTTCCATGTGATTTTGCATGAAATCCGATTTTATGCACACAAAATGCCAATTTTCTCGAAAGTTTTCTCTCAAGGATAAACATTTTATTTCAGATTCTGATTCTCCATCCCCGAATTGAGGTAACCTGATATTTCATTTGACCCAACTCTGTCCGCCCGATAGTGCTACTGTACAGGAGGTCCCGGACTTAGAATTTTTTCGGCGAAAATGGTTTTCTGGTCGTAACCTACCGGTACATTATGCAAATTGCAAATATTGAATAGGTTTTTCGTAGTTCTCAGCGAGCTCTATCAAAATGTATTAGTGGTAAACTTCTTGGCTTTTATCTTCCCCCTCGAATCGCATGAATTTGGAGCGTGCAACTGAGCAAAAAGACCAAAAACACATATTTTGTCAAAAATCTCGAAAAATGTGAAGAATTGGCTCTTGGACCACCAATACATTTTGACAGAGCTCGCTGAGAACTACGAAAAACCTATTCAATATTTGCAATTTGCATAATGTACCGGTAGGTTACGACCAGAAAACCATTTTCGCCGAAAAAATTCTAAGTCCGGGACCTCCTGTACAGTAGCACTATCGGGCGGACAGAGTTGGGTCAAATGAAATATCAGGTTACCTCAATTCGGGGATGGAGAATCAGAATCTGAAATAAAATGTTTATCCTTGAGAGAAAACTTTCGAGAAAATTAGCATTTTGTGTGCATAAAATCGGATTTCATGCAAAATCACATGGAAAATGAAACTTAAAACCTTATCCTCAATTGAGTTATATGTAAATACAATCACGGCGCATCGATCTGAGAAAGTTAGAACATTGTAGGTGAAAAACGAAGCAAGATACGGGCTTTTGAAGTTGAAGGTCAAAAATTTGCATAATATGCAAATTTCGGCAAACAAAGTGAATCACCGTTTTCCTTGTCCTTACTTTAGCTACCCAAACAACTTTCAGCGAAAACGAAGAAATAATATTTTTTTCTGTCGACCGCCCTCCTACATTCTTACAGGAGACCCGTGTTATTTCTTATAACGAGGGCCTAGTGTGTCGAGTATTTATGAAGAATTAGTTTGTTTCAATGACTATGTTCTTTTTCCTGTGCCTTCATTCACTCAGGTGTATTTCTTGTTACGCACTGAGTATTAGTAAATTAAGATTATCGAATTATCCGATAACAAATTCATAAATACTCGACGCACTAGGCCCTCTTTATGGGAAATAGGGAATGAGTGAGATATGGTTGCGTAGTTCGATGGTAAAGCTGTTGAATTGAAACCAAAAGGTCGTTGGTTCGACCTCCCTCTCTTACTTGTGTTTTGCTCAAAAATCGACTCCTTGTCGACGAAAGCAAAAAACGTAAAAAATTTGCTCGGCAAAATTTTCACGGAAAAAATTGCCGAGCAATTTTTTTGCGGATTTATTTTTTGTATTTTCATTTAAAAATCCCATGAAAACGCATTCAATATTGTTTTCACTGTTTTGTAGCATTATTTATTTTGTTATATAATTTTCGCAAATTGCAACTTAAATGCTAAAAAATAGCATGACAAGCCTCATTTTTAGCGTCCGCGCATCTGGTGCAGAATTTTTAGTTTACAGCGTGCTATATCACTCGGTTCTCATCCAACTTGTTTATCTCGCATGCCGCAGTTTTGGTCGAACAGCGTTCTCTGCTTTCACGGTGCTATTCTTAATCGATCAACTGATACTCGCTACTTTCTCGTTGCTTTCTCTCTAGAACTCGCTAGGAACCGCACTAATCATAGAGGGTCGTGAATCAAGAGGACGAGATAGTGTACTAGATGGAGAGAATGACCAAACGTGATGAGATCAAGAGTAAGAACAGTATCGCTTTTCTCGTCGCCTTTTACAATCTAACCTGAAAATAACACAAGGAATTTAGAGTGTCTAACCCCTACTCGATCGCCCGTTTCATTTCACCAATTGACCCCCTTCTTCCTCCTCTTCCCCATTGCGATAGTGCGATAACAACTCGATTTTGTCACCTATCGAAAAATTGCGCGGGTGATAGACAAAACAAGTTCGACCTAACTATGCGCAAATTATCTAATTTGATAAGGCCGGAAACATTTTTTTTTCATGAGAACTTGTTTGGTTTCAGATATCATGATAAATCGCTTTAACTTATTCTAAATTTTAACAATTGTTGCAAATTTAAGATGCGGTTGGGGTTGGTGCTCCTCCTACTCCTCCCGCTTACCTCAGCAGGCTTCTTCGATTCCATCTCAAGTTTCTTCTCCGGAGGAGCAAAGAAGATCAAGGAGCACTTCGCTCCCGTGTCCATGGACAAGGCCAAGGTGAGCCCAGACACTTCGATCATTTATCTCATTTAGTATCTCATTTATTTTTATCTCTTTCAGATTAATTGTGTAATGAAAAGTCTTGAGACGCAGTGCGGTGTCATTCCATTTTGACAATCAAATATGTTTCAACAGATCCACAAAAGCAGACTTGTACACATTTCGTAATTGTGAATTGTTGGGCGGCTTTAAAAAAAATATTGCAAGGAGGCAAAACCAGAAGAATTACGAAATTATGATTTCAGGACTATCTGCAGACGTTCGGGTACGTCCCTCCGGCTGGCCTTGCAAACGGAGGCGGATTGAAGGGAGCATTCCAGGACGCAAAGAGCGCATTGAAAAGTGCGGTCAGGTAAGTATATTTCATTTGTGTGTTTAGTAGACATGAATGCTGTAGTGATAATGCATATTTATTACGCGAGAAAGGAGGGGGTCGAGAATTAAATAGGTGGTGATGGCCGAGTTTTACGGAACAATTTGCGAAAGATTCTTTTGACAAATTTGATGAGTCCAGTGACGGTAGACGAAGTAATAATAATCCTCTTGACAAATCTGATAATTCGAGTGACGATAGAGGGAGTGATAACGTCCTCTGCTAGAAAAACAATGGGAGATTCTTGAGCGCAGTAGGGACAGAAGATAGAGTCTTCGGATAGGGCCTCGGGGATTAGCTGAAATTTAACATTTAGACATTTTAATTTATAGATTTTATTGAAAAAAATGTTTGAAAAATTTACCTGAATCGCGCACACGCAGCACATAGTGTGCCCGCATGCAGAGAGAAGCACGCGCTGGAGTGGAGCCTGTAAAAAAAAGAAATATGCAAAAAAACAACTTTCGAAAACAAATTTGTTTTTTATCTTACCTTTTTCTTGCACAACTGACATCTTCTGGTGATGCTGTCGCAGTCCGGAAGCGGAACGAAATTCGCAGGAACATAGCATACCGTACAGTTGTTTTCCACTGAAATTGGCAATTCGATATCAACAGTATTTGCAAAAATAATCAACAAAAAATAGCTGTAGTTGGGTCCTTTCAGGATGAATAATGTTCACCAGTAGTCATTCAATTGGGATATAACATTCCTAGTGCGCAGCTAAAGCAGGCCGCGTGTCCGCATACGGTCGAGACTGCGCGTCGTAGCGGATGCTCCACACCGCATCCGCCACAGGCGCGCGAGAAGGAGTCGCCGCGTTTTTCGCTGAAAAAACAATGACAATAACAACAACAATGACAACAATGACAACAATGACAACAACAAACCGACCTCTTCACGTCTGCCGCATGCAATTCGCTCAGGACAATGCTGAGATCTCTTTCAAGATAAATTGTCCTGTCGACGGTAGGAAGAATGAGAACGATGGCAGATGTGGGGTTGACGAAATTCGCATTGTTAGAGTAAGCAGCCATGGGCAGAAGAGCCATTGCAATTTTGAATGATGGTAGAATGAAGAAAAAATAACTATTCTGGCAATAACAGAGGAAGGGCACTTGAGGCGTCTAATTGGAGGTGTTGGATCTAAAGGAATAGAGAGATCCGGGCTTCATCGGGCCTAATTCCTGACGATTGTAAGCGGTGCCAGGGGGTGATCGAAAATCAAAGGATCAGAACCAAAGTATCGACAAATTTCACTGTGACGAATTCAATTATCTGCACTTTTCCGGAAATAAAGAGTCGAGCAATGGCCTTTCCAAAATTGACTATCGGGGTTTTCCGGGAATTGACTCACCAAATTTTTTTCGGAAATTCCGATGTCCGAATGATAAATCCTAGTGATAATGCCTGGTAGAAACAAAATCAGCAACGATAATTTGGATTGCACTCAAGAATTTATCTTGACAGGCACAAAAATAAAATCACTAAATTGAGAAATATGGAAAAGGGGGCGGAATACTAAAAATATGAGAACGAATGACTAAGGTCGAAAATTCATCTAAACAACTTTCGGAGCAGCCTCGACACAATTCTAACGATTCTTCTGAATCTCGACGTCTTCTCCACAACCTCATTGATGAAGACCATTCTTGTACGAGTGCTGCAGTAGGGACAGTTGATGCGGTTCTCCGCGATCGCGTTCGGGATCAGCTGAAAAAAATTATCATTTTTAGAATTTTTTAATAATTTTAACTGATTAAATTAATAATTAAACAAGCAATTTACTGACCTCAAGCGCGCAGCAGGAGCAGAGTGTGTGACCGCAGCGGGTGAGAAGCACACGCTGCACTGGCTCCTGAAATTTATTAAAATTAACGCAAATATTGTACAATAATTGAAATTTTCCTGGAACTCAGTTTTCAGTTTATTTTTAATTGTTACGTTTCAACAGCGTTATAAAAAGAGTACATTGAAAATAAATCGCTGGAAGGATAAGCCCAATTAAAATATCTACCTGAACAACTGAACCATAACTCACATCATTCCTGCACCTTCTACACTCTCTCGAGTAATCCTTCTCCTCTCTCAGCTGCAGGAACACCGTGTGGACCTTGCACGTCGGACAGCTGCTCACGTTGAGCGCACAAGAGATGCAGACGACGTGTCCGCACGTCGTGGCGATGGCGCGTCGTTCCGGGGCCGCGTCGCCGCACACGCGACACGCGCGCGAAAAGCTATCGCCGCGGAAGGCACTGAAATGATATTTTAAGAATCATAATTTATCTGCGCACGATGCTCAACGAGACCGAAAGTGGCATTAATAAGGTACCTATGGTATTAATAGGGGACATCTTGAAAATGTACTTGGACCTGCAGGGAGTTAATAATGAGCTCGTTAGGAAGTGATAATTAGACCTAATGAAGAAGCAAAAAGGATATGAGCGAACCTCTCCTTGGCCCTCTGACGCGCGAGTATCTTCTCGATCCGTGCCTCGAACCACAATCCGGTATCCGGATCGGACACAACAAGGAAGGGCGGGGAACCGGAGATCGCGCGGTCTTGAGCTGAAAATTAATTTATTCATTTTTATAGATGCATTTTTATTCCAATATCAGGATCTTATCGGGAAACTGATAGAAATTGAGCTAAAATATCGCAAAACTTAGTGTCAGATGAAAAGAATATAGGCAACAGTGGGAATATGTAAACATACCAGAATCGAAGATGAGGGACATCGTTGAATTGCGAGTGTATTGGATTGCGTGTTTGGACTTGATCAGAGTTTAAAAGGACTCGGCAAAACCGGACGCCTCCAAATGAGAGCGGAGGGGAGGGTCTATAATTGCGTGTGAGATGGGCGGTCTCCGCTCTCTCTCTCTCGGGTCAAGGGAGCAGAGGGAAGCGAAAATGAGGAATTGTCAACGACACCAGAGGGTAAATAGAGCCCTTGATCTCTTTGACGACATCCTTTCTATGAGAACGTGTGAAAAGTTAAAGGGAGCCCACAGGCGGGTCAATAGTAGATGAACAACAAAATGTGATTCAATGAAGTGACTCTTCATGATCAATCGATGACTAACTGCACTGGCACAAATACTAACCCGATTTCACATACTCTTCCTTTCAAACAGGCAGTTTATCTGTTTGTTGACTACCTAACATCAAACAGCTAAGTATTTATCGAGTTCGAAAGACCCTTATTTCGGATCGATTACTGAACTTAATAATTTCAGGAAATTCCAAGAATTCGCGGGTCTCAATCCTACTGGAGAACTCGATGAGACCACACGGGAAAAGATGGCAGCTCCTCGTTGTGGAGAGCCCGATGTGCAATTCATTACGAGTGGAGGTGCGATAGTACTCGGCGTAAACACGAATTGAAAAAATCAATATTTGAAATACGTTTCAGCATTCTTTTAAGTAGATATAGTATTTTGAAATCTTCAATTGTTCTCAGCTATTCTATAACAACAAGGACAAAAAATATATGCAGGCAGCGCGTTCAAATGGCACAAGAACGACCTCACGTACTCGATCGATAATTGGAGTCCTGACCTGCCGAGGGATCAGATACGGTAGGGAACAGATACCGTAGTCTACCTATACCGTAATTATCGATTCACTGCAGACGAGCGATCGCCGAAGCGTACGGAGTCTGGGCTGCGGTTACGCCGTTGACCTTCAGAGAGGTATCGTGCCTTACTACAGTATTGAAAGCCCACAGGATCCCCGAGAAGCTAATTATCGATAGAAATGAAGAAATAATCCAGGTATCGGCCGGGCAGGGCGATATCAAGATCAAGTTCGGCAGCGGCAACCACGGCGACCCGTGGCCGTTCGATGGCAAGGGTAAGTCGGTGTTTCTCCATATATTTTAAGTTGACATCATGACTGAAGTCGTACATTGTCTGTCATGTACAATTTAGTCTTCTCTTGAGAAATGTGCGCAAATATAATTTTACAAATTTACGTTACTGCAAAGGCATCAAAAATAAACCATTTCTACTACAATCTTTGCGAAAATGTGCGCTTACGATCATTGAAAATAATCGAGTATTCATCCTAAAAAATTAATTTCAGGTGGCGTTCTGGCGCACGCAACGATGCCTGAGAACGGCGCCCTTCACTTTGATGAAGATGAAAATTGGGTGTACATGGACGCTAAGAAGATTGCGGGGTGAGCTTTTTTTTTAATTAAAAAAATGCAGCGGGGTATGCTTCAGAAACGATTGAAGTTGAGTCTGAAATTTCTTTACGAAATAAGGTCGTCTTTTGTGGCTTCAAAAATCATGAAGGCTGCTTATATCATCAACGCCCATAAAAACAATATTTTATTCAGTAATTCGTACACGGACTTTCTGGCTGTGGCCATTCACGAGGGCGGGCACACGCTCGGTGAGTAACGTTTTCAATTATCCCCCCCATAATTCTGCTTGCCAGATATGTAACATATGTTTCAAAATGGAATGAAGTATCGTCTGATATTCATTTCGAAAATACTTCTCGATAGATTTTCTGAAAAAAACATTTCGAATAATTTCCACAACCTGAATATAATTGCAGGTCTTTCCCACTCCCGTGACGAAACGTCGATCATGGCGCCCTTCTACCAGAAGACTGTCGACGACAACGGCAATTACGTCCGACCCACGCTCAAGTCGGCCGATATCAGGGACATTCAGGACATTTATGGACGAGGTGAGGGCGGATGAAGTCTTCAACAAACATCATCAATCGTTGAATCGTATGATCACTTTTGCAAATTGGAAATCATTTCACCATCGAAGAGTCTCAAATTATGAATTACGCAATGTGTTTCACGCAGTATTGAAATTATCGAAATTTGAACATTGTTCGATCAAGATCATTTTTCTTTCCTAAAAAAAAAGAAATTGTTATGTAGGAGTCGGTTCGGTGCGCCCGGACGGCGGTAGTCTGCCTGGAGGCAACAATCCTAACAGAGGCGGAGAAATTGATATTCCCCCGATTGGCGGAGGTTAGTGTTTGAAAGATATCCAACCATCGAAGCATACACACTCATCATCATTCTGACTGAACTTATCTTCACACAAATATTAAAACCCCGATTTAGGAGGCTGGAATCCGACGCCCCGTCCCACCACCACGACCACAACGTGGAGACCGTCTGGAGGCTCGAGCGGAGGCTCATCGGGCTCCACCTCATGCCCCGTTACGGTGGATGGAATCGCGCAGTGTGAGTTGCAATTGATTCTGGAATGTCATCAATGTGCCATTTATTGCGATCACAGATTTATTCTGGTATAAATGATATTGTCTTATTGCAGTACCAGATGGTTCGGGCTACGTGATTTCGGGCTCGAAAGTTTTCGAGATCGACGCTCGCTCGAAGAGGATCAGGAATGAGGTGGGTACATCAAATTGACAATTCAAAAAAAAAATTCTATTGCGAAACTGATGAAGACGTAATGAAGAATACTCAAACTTCTCAAAAAATAGAGCGAATAAAAAACAGAAAATATTTTCAGTACACTCTTCCGCAAATGTTCCCGGGCGGTCCTCCCTACGTCTCTGGCGCCGTCTTCAATCCGATCAACTCGATCATGCTGCTGTTTCAGGGCGGACGAGTAAGCAATTTTTTAAAAATTATTTTGGATTTCCACTTTTCCAATTTTTTGTGCAAAATTAAATACGTTTCACGAGCCTCTTATTGCAGAAAGAGTATTCCGAGAATCGATGCCATCTTTGGTCCCAGAGGAAAAATATATTCTTCAATCAAGTTGAGACCGTACGTTCCAGGTGTGGGGCTTCACCTTCTCCCGGCTACGTGGACGCTTCCAGCTGGATCCTGAGTACCCGAAGAAGTGAGATTAGCCTTTAAAAATCATCTTTCCATTTTGCATCGAAGCAACCAACTTTCAGTTCAACATGTTTCGAAAACGTGCAACTAAAACAATTCAGACTGCCCTCGGACATTTCGTGGACGCCTACAGGCGCCTTCCGTGCGCCCAACGGCCACCAAGTCATTGTCGGGGTGAGTTACCGTACTTTGAAGAATCAATAAATCACCAATCGTAAACTGTTTTTTTTGTCTAAATCGAGATGTGTTTCACCGATGCTTGATACGCTGTCATTTTTTTCAGAAATTGTTAGTGCTGCAATTCCATAGAAATTGAAAAAAATTCAAATCCCATTTTCCAGCCCGCAGATCAGTTCGCAGTCTACGATGAGTACTGGAACCAGGTGACGCTTCAGAATCAGATGAACGCCTACTTCCCGAACATGCCATCGGGAGTGAAAGGTGAACTTTGCAAATTGAAGAATAAGCAGAACCTACGAAATGAAGCTTTTTCGTTGCATCAGTACAGCAAAAACGGGGTTCAACTAGGAGGGACATAACCGATGTTAAAATGTTCTTCATTGCAGGTGCCCTCTCACCCTCGGGCGATTTCCTAATCGGTACCACTCTGACACGTGCTTTCGAGTACAATACCCGAACGAGGAGCACCCATCCGGATCAGCGACGAATCAGGGAGTTCTTGGGCTGTTCGTAGGCGTAGATGACGTCAACGACGTGATGCCCTCCTCATTCCACATGCTCTCTCGTCCCTCTGATCATGAGAACACCTAATCTTGCCATAATCAAACCCCTCTCCATTTCTCGGAACCGGTACTTCCTAGTCTCTCTATCTCACCTCTCACCTTGCCACATATCAAAAACCCACGCATAATTTGTGATTTCTGACCTACCGCTGCTGATCTGGTATCATTCTATTCTTGTAGCACATTTGTCTAATTCGAGAAATTAATTACTCGTCTCTCCAAATAGCATCGATCGTTACTTATCTTCGACGAACTTGTTCGAGAATTGATCTCGGAAATGCATTTCCCCCTTTTACTTTGCGATTTTGAACTCGATAAAGTGAGTCAACAATTTATTCCACTGTACAATCATATTTACACGAGATAATTTAGCATAATACCTTTGTTTCTGAAAAGATCCGAGTCAAGCTTGGCTCAAAATTCACATAACAACATCGATCGATACATTTCAGCTACCGTACACCGATGAATACTGTAGTCGATCGTAAACTGAAGAGTGGCTAGCGCCCGTGCGATATCACAAGGAAGTAACAAAGCGAGTGTGAAGGTACAGATAGGGGCTCAAACAGTGGTTTTTTGGGGGTAAAATCCTGATAGTCTTAAAGTGAGGGGAGGGGAGAGGGACGGTTACTGTGGAGGGATTACTGTAATGCATACACCTACCCGTGATTATTGATTGCCAGGTTAAAGAAATTGTTACGACAAGACCGAGATACAACATTCTGATATGATCTACCCAAAATACCGTACATAATATCCTGTTGTTAAGTCGTGGTGGTGGTGTGGGAAGGGAATGAGCAAACTATAAACTACGATTGCACATTATCGATTTGTGGGCGTGGGGTCTGACAGGGCGGCAAAGGCGGCAACCGGATCATGGGGACTACAGTACAATCTATCGGCTATTAGTAGATGGGCGCGGCTCTACGTGAGGTCAGGGGGAGGGGGCTACAGTAATCGAGCGTCGATTAGTAGGGGGCGTGACCTAGGAAAGGGGGCGTGGCCTCCTCAGTGGCCGTGGCCTAGTGGGAGTGGCCGGACGCCAGGATGGCGGGCACGATCGACCCGACGATAATGGCGCCTAGTTCGCGCATCGTGAACGACGGACCGCCCGAGTGCGAGTGACCTGCAGGAGAAGTTATTGTTAGATAGGATGCGGAAACCCGAAAAGAAGAATCGAATGTTTTTCAGCTGTATCGACAAGAAAATACAACTGTCGAAGAAAGCGTTTTTTTTCTTGGAAAGCAGACAGCTGACAAATTAAAACTACTTGAAATTCCCCCATAAGATACTAACATGGGAACCGTCTCAGGACACATATCCCAATCTTGATGAAAAATTGAGGGTCTACTAAGTTGACTGCGCTGATTTCAAATCTGTTTTCAAAAACTGCAACCGAATTTTTTGAAGCGAGTTGTGGACTTCTGAAGTTTTGCACGTGATTTCTCAAAAGCCGTTCGCGCGAGGTGTAAGGAGTTCGCTCGAGTCCCCCTCCATCAGCTGCCGTAGCCGAGTGGTTAAGAGGATCGGCTCGCATTCCTTTCGGGTATGAGTTCGACTCCCTCCCGATGCAATTTTTTTTTGCCGATTTTTATGCACTATGTTTGATTATTTTTCGAGTAGCAATATGTTTTGAACACATTTTCACATGCCGGAATCGTCCACAGATCAGTTTCTCAATTCTGGTGTGATGAAAAATTCGAGCTCTCTTCTGGACTTGTAGTGCTCAAGCATTGCATGTACACCACGATCAGATTAATTTGGTATGAAAATCCTAATCCATGAGGCGAAATACAAAGAATTACGATTCCAGGATCTATGAAAATGCGAACGAGTTTACAGTTTGTTACCGCAACGAGCGGCCTACGGCCGCTCGCGATCGCCTCGCTAGCGAAGAATGGATGAACTCGACTCTCACTGATTGGATTAGTCTCCCCTCTCGCTTCACTCTCTCGTCCAATCCAATCAATACGCTTGAATAGGTCGTCTGGAAAATATAGATTCCTCTAGTTTGATTCCTCCAACTTGACTCCATTACTGATAGCACTACAAGTCCAGAAGAGAGCTCGAATTTTTCATCACACCAGAATTGAGAAACTGATCTGTGGACGATTCCGGCATGTGAAAATGTGTTCAAAACATATTGCTACTCGAAAAATAATCAAACATAGTGCATAAAAATCGGCAAAAGAAAATTGTATCGGGAGGGAGTCGAACTCATACCCGAAAGGAATGCGAGCCGATCCTCTTAACCACTCGGCTACTGCAGCTGATGGAGGGAGACTCGAGCGAACTCCTTACACCTCGCGCGAACGGCTTTTGAGAAATCACGTGCAAAACTTCAGAAGTCCACAACTCGCTTCAAAAAATTCGGTTGCAGTTTTTGAAAACAGATTTGAAATCAGCGCAGTCAACTTAGTAGAACCTCAATTTTTCATCAAGATTGGGATATGTGTCCTGAGACGGTTCCCATGTAAGTTGAAACCAGAGATAGCCAGGAGATTTATGCTTATTTTGGTTGTTTAGAAATTAAAATTCTCGATAATAGCAATTGGGTTCTCAAGTGCTACGGTTAACAGCCCTCTGCAGCTCCAAATCACCTTGTTCAGATCCCAATATTATATCTAATAATAAAATAATAAATAACTGCCACTCACCGGCGGTCGACGGCGACTGCGCGTCCACCAGCGTGTAGTCGCGCGGCCCCGTGCCGTGCTGCGTCTGGAAAAGAGTGCTGAATTTAGTTTCATATTCAACACTACTCTTCTAATCATACACGAAAAAGCTAGTGGAAAACTACCTGGAAATTCAAAACATATGCCGCATTTAAGGTTTTCGTTGACAAGGAATGTTACTTACGATTCGCAAACATACGCCGCATTCATAGAATTAGTCGATTTCCAAGGTCTTTTTCATAAACATACCCCGCATTCGTAGGTTTTTTACACATAACGTTTTCATGTATGCTTCTAATTGTAAGATATTTTCTTAGGGGAGATGGAAATGTGCAGAATATTACTTCAAAGCGAAATCGCCCAAACTTGTTCAACTACTGGTGCGCCGATCCACCAAGTTTACATTTTCAAAGAAACCTTTCCACTTTACTAAAAAAAGACCCACATCTGCCTACCACGACCTATTTCAATCAGTTCACGATACACGTTCCCTACCGTACTACAGTGCCCCTACCGTACCAGCTCGGGCAGAACGTGCACGGTGGCAACGTAGAGGAAGGTGCCGGCGGAGAAGAGCATGAGCACGCCCGTCGTCTGCATCGAGGCGGAGGGCGAGGCGTCGTTCGCGTACTGTAAGAGAGATTACGGTAGGCGAGGGGTACGGTAGGCGAGGGGTACGGTAGGCGAGGGGTACGGTAGGCGAGGGGTACGGTAGACGAGGGGTACTACTGTAGCTCTACGGTAGCTAGAGACATTGAGGTAATCTTTCATAAGAAATATGCAAACATTTTGACGTGTGTTAGTGTTTCAGTGACAATACTTCTTCTGGTGTGATTACGGGGTGCGATTTTACGGAAACACTCCATTCAATTACTAACTTACTCTCCCCCATATTCGTATGCAGACAAGCTAGCAAGCAAGATACCGTATACTGTGCACAGTAATTTCAGGTACAGTATCCCTCAGCCCACATACCGTAACCAGGATGGCAAAGGTGACGAGTGCGCCGATGGGCGCCGCCAGTGAGAAGATGAGCAGGTGCTTGCGGACGCGCGCCTGGAGAGAGATTAATCGTTGATCTTTGGTCTTTGATCCAGGCAAAAATCTTGTAGCATAGAAAAAACTTGATTTGAACACCTAGTGTCACAAAAAACACAAATTAAACATAAATGAGGTCTGGTTGAAACATGAAAAATGAAACTCGAAATTGTTGAAATAACACGAAATTTAACCAACCTTATCGAGTCCCTCCATGAGCAGGAAGGAGACGAGACCGAAGGAGGAGGGCGCCTGTCAAAGTTTACTTTTAATTTTAGTAATCTTTGCACTTAAAATGTGAAAATGTGTAACTTCTTGTATTTTTCTCAATAGACAAGTCGACCCATCGATCAACGGGACCTCTTTCTTAATTTGAATTGTGTGTGAAACTCGCAACATCCTACCTACTCGCACCAGTAAATTTACTTATTTGTGTACGCAGATACGCAGATGGAAGAAATATCATTCGAAACACCAACCTCTTTGTTCAAAGTGGTGATGAAACGTGCAACTCCCTAGTCCCAATACATAATTTTTGTTACAAATTTAGACGAAAATACTCACTTTGTGCAGGATAATAGCAAGGAAGACGATCATCTGGACGCTCGACTTGTTGATGGCTGACGCCGAGCCGAGTGCGATGCCGTCGGCTGAATTATTAATTAATTAATTACATAATTAATTAATTATAAAAGTTGAACATATAATAAGTGTTATTCTAGCTTGAGAAAGGCGCATTTGCGTGCATCAAGAGTAGAGTGGATAAAGGAAGAGTGAAAGGAAGGGTCTTCCTCTCCGCGCAACGAGGAATGAGAGGGAGAGGAAGAATGAGAGGAAAGGGATTAACTCTTGAGGAAGAGTGAGAGGGTACGGTAACTCTTGAGGAAGAGTGAGAACTCTTGAGGAAGAGTAGATTCGATAAATCGCTCGTTTTCGATGGTTTTCATTAGGGTTTCTTGCTAATATGACTAGATCTTGCCTAAAGATCAGCAAGGAGTCTTCTAATAAGCATTTGTATATTGTTTGATTGAATTTGACAGCTTTTCAAGATAAACAAATATTACATACCTAACCGTTCCTATTTCGCCTATTCGTGATATCTCATGACTGCAAAAAGTTGTTTCCCAAGGCTCAGAAGTATTACCCATTCGAAATAGCTCCATTTAACTTCTCGGGACGTGATTGTGGACACTCATAAGCATAATCGTCACGCAAAAAAACTGCAACCAAGCTTAGCGTTGTATACGCTAATCATAGTAGCCTTACCATAGAGCACAATCAGTTGTGCATGCTCAAAATCAAAGTCCGGGTCTTCCTAGAACAATTTTCAATCTACTCTTGAGGAAGAGTTCTCACTCTTCCTCAAGAGTTAATCCCTCCTCTCATTCTTGAGGAAGAGAGACCGCGCTCCCCTCACTCTTCCGCAAGGAATGATCTCTCTTCTCTCACTCTTCCCTCTTCCTTTATCTTCTCTAATCAAGAGTAAGGACTACTTGGCACATTCTCGTTTTCACAAGTGGTTATTATTCGTTGTTGTTGATTTTGTGCAATATGTCTGCATCTACAGCATCGAATACGCAACGAATCAATACTTCTTCGTTCTACCGTACTCGATAATCGTTTCAGGATCCAAAAAAAATAAATCAATAAACACCCCACCCGCCGCGTGCACGACCAATCCAATCGTGGCGGAGATGCTCATGCGGACGCGACCCGATCGCTCGCCTGCAGAAAATCGATAAAAAATTGATGCTACCGTAGCCACTCGTTTCCCGATCAATATCCGAAAACTACAGTACCCCTTCCCATCTCCCCTACCGTATACCTTTATTGATTGTGGAGCTGCCGATCTGGTCCACCAACAGCATGAAGATGAAGCCGGACACGAGCGAGTAACCTGAGGATAAATTGATTATTATTTTTGGAAACAGTACCCTACAAAGAATCAGTGATCAAGTACTATAACAAAATAAGTATTCTCAGCATACCACAAATCCACCTGGACTGAACTTTCGCGTTTCAGGCACAATACAAATTCTAACTGTCTTACCGCAACATTGATTATTCTACCCGGCGAGATAAATAATAAACAAACCAATAGCCGAGTGGACGTTTGCATGTCCGTGGCCATGAGAGTGCACGTGCCCGGCACTTTCGTGCCCCGCGCCCTCCTTGTCTGCAATGTGAGAGTGAAGAGCTTCATTGTTTCAATGAACAATGGGGAAAAACAAGCACAAAATGATTGAATATTGTAACGGGCACATGTACGCCTCGCAATTTCCTTGTTAGCAATTATGATGCTATTTTTATGATATTTTTAGGTTATTTTATCTACAGACATCACAAATTAACTATCATATTTTAATTAAATTTCTTAAAAATGAATTATTCTCATTCAAATCTCACTATGATCATGATCCTCTCCCTCCGCATGCAATTCCTCTCTGATCGCTGCTCTCTTTCTCCTTCTGCTCTCCACTTCTCTCTTCGCAACCTTCGCCTCGATTGAATTGGGTGGGGCGAGACTGAACAGGGATTATTATTGATTTATAGATACAGTAAAATTATCGTAACCTAAAGCAAGCTTCTTGCCAATTTCAACGAAAAATAGATATATTTTATTAAAGAGGAAGTCTCATTACCTATGTTTCGTTCATGTTTCTCTTATTCAAAGCGCATCATTGAAAGTTTTAATTTGAAACACAAATCGTTCTGGAATCTATCAACCATCGAGATCGTAACTCCCGAAATCACCTGATAGATAAAATCTAGCGTACCCTTCATTGAGATTGGCGTCCTTTGGTATCAATCGGACAGCGTCCGGAGGGCCCTTATGCTCCTCTTCCAGTAGCGATTTCGCCTCATGAGAGACATGGAGGTCGTGAGGTGGGAGCGGAGCGAAGTCTGGAATAGGAAGGATGAATAAAGGTTAGAAACCGGAAAGTACCTGCCACTTTACAAACAAACCAATTCAAAATATAAATAGATATTATGCATTGCAATCTCTATACAGTGAGAGAGTAATCCCCATTGATCGTTCACAATGCATGAGCAAAAGAGCACTATGCAATTAGTGAATGGTGTAGGAGAAGCGAAAGAATGAATAGCAAATTGATTGAGACTGGTTCATACGCTTCAAGACGGCAGAGAATATGTTCATGTGTTCACGAGCAACTACTTCAGTGTAATAATTCAATATTGCCTACAAGCTCCACCTGATATCAACCATCGAACTGAAGAACGACAAATCATTCCTCGGCGAAACACACAATCACATAGCTAAAACCAATTTAAAAATACAACAACCCACCTCGCTGAGCGGCATACACTGCCTCCACACCCTCGGGCACAATGACAGAGAGGGCAGTACCCACGAGCAGACCCGCACCGAAGATGGTTATCGTACGAAGACGCGACTGGAAAAAATATTTTGTCATCATTAGGAAAAAAAGAAGGCTAAGGTACTTTCGAGGCAGTAAAAAATAAATATAACCTGTCAATCAACTTGAACGTTGAAATGAATTGATCTGTGGAAGTACCACTAATCATTCACAATGAGCTTTCGAGTTTCAATGGGGATATTTAGAGTGCGAGTTAAAGGATAAACATAGGATAACTAGAAGCTCCAGGAGAAGCAAATGAAGAACTAGAGAATGAAAATGAATGAACTATTGAAAAAAAATTGCGCTCTTACCTCGGATAGGTTCATCACGAGCGGAATCTGTCCGGCGAAGTAGCTGCCGAAGAACATTGCTGCCGAGAGCACGAGAAGGAAGGACACACCGCCCACCGTCTCCACGTCCGACATTACTGAAAACATAGCATTAAGCAGTGACAATGGCATATGAAAGGAGGCTAACAACGCGAAGAGAAAGGAACAAGGAGCAGTAAGCACCATCTTAACGTTCCCATATGAAAAATAACAAAATTTTACAGCGTATATCTCAGGCAAGCTGCATTAGGGCATAAATGAAGGAGAGAACACGTGATGTAAATGGCACTACACTCATTTGGAGCGCGAGATTATGGTCAAAATATGCTAACTAGAAGCTCAAGGAGAGCAAACGAGTGCGTTGAAGAGAATGAGCTACTGAATCTAGTGGAAAGAGAGATGAAAGGGAGCTGTAATTAACTTTGGAAAGGGCGAAAACGCGATGGAAAGTAATTGAAGGAAGAAAAAGTGGAGCAATTGTGGTGTGGTGCTCGCGAGTTGGAATTACTGTAAGGAAAAAGTTTGATCGGTGATAAAGAGCGGAAGTGTTGTACATCGAAACTGCTGAAAATCGTTAATTTATCGCTGTTATTTCGTAATGTAAAGTATAAACACCCTCAGAATATTATTATTAGAACAAAGTATCCCAAATAAAATTGAAATAGGAACTGCATTTCATTGCCAACATTTTTTTGTGACGTCATTCGGAAATCTCGCCCTCAAATTCTGGTAAGTGCACTCGAGTGGTGTAGCCAACATGTCACAGTGATTATCGATTATTTGCAAGTGATAGACTGTATTTTTTATCAATTATTTTCACTAGATTTGCTCTAGTGCACTCAAAGTTCATGTCTGCATTCCATTTTCGCTGTTGTTTTACATTTTGGCCGAGTTTAGGCGACTTCAAAGTTACAACGTACCGTAATCTTGTCGTTTCAACAAAAACTTTCCCAAGCAGTACCGCGTTTCTCATGTTCTATTGCACTCATTATCTTGCGCGTATGCCACCCGATTGCAAATTACCGTCTTCGTTGCAGCCATGCTCAATTGCCGAGTGGTAATCACTCGACTCGCCTCGCCACTCGGGTGTTTCCAAGCTGCGCGCGCCTCCACAGCCTCTGCGGCGCAGGCTGACACAGCGCCGCCCAAGCGGCAGCGACCGGCCAAGTTCGAAGCAGACGGTCAGAGCTTCGTCACCGACGATAAGTGAGTTAGGGTTGCATGACGTGGCATTAGTCTTATGTCTCAATATGGTTACGCGGTCTCGCATTGTCAAATACATTTATTTCAGTTTGTTGAGCCTATTTCAATAAGCTCATTCAGTAATTTCAGTGTTGCAGATGGAATCTCTCGCCCGCTGTGATCAAATTGATGGAGAGGCGTTTGCTGCAGGTTAAAGCCACTTAATTGTTGTTGTTTAGTTACTTTTAGTAAATTTTGTAATTATTCGGTATTCCAATATTTGTTATTGCGTTTATAAACAATATCAACTCCTCTTATAGGAGCAGAAGAACCCGCTCACCCTGCTGAAGCAACGCATAGTCAACCACTTCCACGGGAAGTACCGCAAACCGGGTTGGTTATTTCCCAAATTCCTCATTCGTGGTATTGAAATAATGTATTTTGAGAATTTATCACAAGACAATTGATATCTCTGAATCCTCAGAAATATTATAGACTAACTGAAACTGAATTGTGCCTACACTGTACAATCAATGGTGTTGTAAATTTCTTGATTTATATATTTTTATATTCCCAGGTGGTCGCTCTCCACTGTACGCAGTTTGCGAGCAGGAGCCGCGCGTCGTCTCCACCTTTGCCAACTTCGACTCGCTCCTCACGCCGGCTGATCATGTGTCGAGGTAAGAAAGTGTTGTAGCTAGACATATTCTGAATTTTGTACTAGTTTTTTTAACGAATATCGATCGGAAAGTTGAAAATCTGTCCTTTGTCATAAATTTTTGTAAATATAATTATTTCTAGACGAAGCAGCGACACGTACTACGTGAATGAGGGACACTGCCTGCGGTGAGCGAATTCGAATGTTTTTACTTTCTGTTATAGATTATTTTAAACTATTCACACAAGTAGGATTTGCGATTTGCTGTTAGCATATTACAAAGGGGTATGAGAATTTTGCGATTTCGTACTCCATTTGAATTAAAATAAGTAATATATTTACTAAATATCTTTTTTACTAAGTATTTACAGTATTACTAAGTATTTGCAGCGCGCACACCTCGGCGCATCAGCACAAGCTGATGACCCAGGGGCTGGACAACTTCCTCGTCGTTGGCGACGTTTACAGAAGGGACGAGATCGACGCGACGCACTATCCTTGCTTCCATCAGGTTATTTTTGGTTGTCATTGATTGCAGTTGTTCTTTTTTTTTATTTCACGTCAACGGCTGCTCTTATTGATGAATCAGAGAGGCTCGATCCTGTCAAAATTTTGTGAAACACGAAGGGGACTTGGAATTTCGAATCTCAAATTTCGAAACGAATTGATCAAATCAATCAATTGCAGATGGAGGCAGTCCGTCTCTACTCGGCCGATGAACTGTATCAGACGCGTGCGGGCGAGGAACTGGCCGTATTCGAGGAGATTCCCGACGCCGAGAGGAAACCCGACAAGCAGGAGCGGCACACGGTCGATGCAGTCAAGGTGAATTTGGCTTGCTGTTTGAACCCGGTGATTCCGCGCATCAGTGTGGCTAGTAGTCCAGATACAGCTCTCATGGACAATGAGAAGTCAGCTGGCGGTTGAATATATAATTTACTATGAATGTACTCTGGAACCTCCCTAAATTCAATGTTTTGGTCCTTGGTGATTCCGTGCGTCATTGGGGCTACTGGCCCAGATCAAGTTCGCATTGACAATGTGGTGTCTCTGGCGATTGAATAAATAATTAATTATTAAATCCTCTAGGAGCCATCCTATTTGACTTAATTCTCTCTTTTTGTACAATTATTAATTTAATCCATGTCAGGCGCTCGAGATTCGGCTCAAGTCCACGCTCGAGGACCTCTCTGACGCACTGTTCGGGCCAGAGTGCGAGAAGCGATGGGTCGACGCCTACTTCCCCTTCACCCATCCGAGCTACGAGCTGGAGGTATACGGTAGCCCACTTATCACAAACTGATTGTATTTTCGGAGTACGGTAGATAATCGATAATATTTGCGCAGGTCAAGTACGAGGGCAAGTGGCTGGAGGTGCTCGGCTGCGGTATCATGGAGCAGAAGCTGCTCGAGTCGGCTGGAGGTGGGCGGAGTTTGGTCTTTGATTTATGTAGTTTGTAGTTCGATTCTTGGCTGATTTCCCGTTGTTTTCCCTATAATTTCTATTTTTTTCTATTTCGTGGAGGTCTTGTGTTTCAACACGATTCCATATGTTGACTTTCTCTACATTTTCTAATGTCATTCGATTGTTAAGAGACTGTCTCCATAAAAATTGACCACTACCCGGACATTTCCGCCAGGACTTTCGATTCAGCCCTCCATATTGTTATCATGGATGAGTGTCAGGACCCTGTTTACAATGGGCACTATATAGCCGCAACGCGTCGCCAACGCGGCGCGTCAGCTGCGCGCGAAGTTCAAAAAATCGATTTTCATAACTTTGCAACGAAGCAAGTTAGACTTGAAATTATTTTTGCGTTGTGTTAGAGTGCTCATATGTGCAAACTTTCAACAGAAAAGTTCGGCCTGGGTCAACTGGAAAGTCGATTCTTCAAGTTCAAATTGTGGTTTTTGGCCACTCTCACCCCATTTTTGGAAGGGGGGCAAGGTCCCACATAGTACACATTGTAGCCCTCTGATGTGTAGAAAAGTTGTACTACAATTGAACGAAATCGATCATCTTCCTCGTAGGAAAAGCGAATGCCGAACCCTGAAAACACCCATTTCTCAGAGATCGATTATTCCGCAGCCACAAAATTTATACATCAATCGGACGTGCTAGTACCCAAAGGTATTTATTTGAACATATCAGAGTGTTTGAAGCCATTTAAAATTTAGAAAATAATTAAATCCGATGCGAGGATCATGAGCCCGAGTGAAACCTAAACCAGCCGGGTTTGCTATTTCGCAATATTTTCGAACAAAGTGATGCTCAAAAAATTGGAAATAATCATGTGAACATACACACCAAGTTTCATAGCAATCGCTTTCAAGATCGACGAAAAATTGAAATTCTAAAAAAAAATTATTTCAGTTTTTGTATTACAGCTTGACCGATTGTAGTAGTTAGCTTTTGATCGTTGAAACTTGGTGTGTATGTTCACATGATTATTTCCAATTTTTTGAGCTTCAATTTGTTCGAAAATATTGCGAAATAGCAAACCCGGCTGGTTTAGGTTTCACTCGGGCTCATGATCCTCGCATCGGATTTAATTATTTTCTAAATTTTAAATGGCTTCAAACACTCTGATATGTTCAAATAAATACCTTTGAGTACTAGCACGTCCGATTGATGTATAAATTTTGTGGCTGCGGAATAATCGATCTCTGAGAAATGGGTGTTATCAGGGTTCGGCATTCGCTTTTCCTACGAGGAAGATGATCGATTTCGTTCAATTGTAGTACAACTTTTCTACACATCAGAGGGCTACAATGTGTACTATGTGGGACCTTGCCCCCCTTCCAAAAAAGGGGTGAGAGTGGCCAAAAACCACAATTTGAACTTGAAGAATCGACTTTCCAGTTGACCCAGGCCGAACTTTTCTGTTGAAAGTTTGCACATATGAGCACTCTAACACAACGCAAAAATAATTTCAAGTTTAACTTGCTTCGTTGCAAAGTTATGAAAATCGATTTTTTGAACTTCGCGCGCAGCTGACGCGCCGCGTTGGCGACGCGTTGCGGCTATATAGTGCCCATTGTAAACAGGGTCCTGACACTCATCCATGATAACAATATGGAGGGCTGAATCGAAAGTCCTGGCGGAAATGTCCGGAAGTTGGCGAAAATGGTAAATTTTTATGGAGACAGTCTCTTAATGAGATCGAAAAAAATAGTCATGATTTGCAGTGACCGACAAGGTCGGCTGGGCGTTTGGCATCGGGCTGGAGCGCATCGCGATGGTGCTGTACGGCGTCCCGGACATTCGGTTAGTGGGCGACGTTTACTAGTAAAGACACGCAGTTCAATTTTTGTCGCGAGTGTAGTTTGGAAACGTCGGCCGTGACCGTGGTGTGCTTGCAGGCTGTTCTGGTCGCACGACTCGGGCTTCCTGTCGCAGTTTGAGGGTCTCAAGCCGGAAGATGACGTCAAGTACAAGCCGATCAGCGCCCATCCACAGGTGAGACATTTTTTTTATTGGTCACATGCACCTTTGGAGTTTCAATAGATCCTCATAGTAAGGTGTGCAGAATTGTTCCCAATTGTATTCTCGTTCTGCTTCTTAAAAAAAACAATAAATTTTCGAGAACTTACGCCTTCTGTTTATAACTTGAAGAACAATAATGAGTCTTTATGTCTTTATTATAACTATCAATGAGCAGGTGCTCTTCGACATCTCCTTCTGGCTGCCGGCGGGCGTGGGCTTCGACGACATGCGCGCCGACGTGTGCGATGTGATCAGAGGAGCGGGCGGAGAACTGATTGAGCAGGTATACGGTAGCACCAGATAGATGGATCGACAACTGAAAATAGGGGATACAGTAGTTGGAATTATTTATTATGATCCACAATTATGTGAATTTTAGCAATGACTCCGTATGTACATTGATCTTGTGGACACTTTGAAACACGTGACAACTAGGGTAACCATTGTATGGCATTGGAAGATGCCCGCTTCTTAAGGTGAAGTTATCGGATGAGTTTGAGAATAAGAAGAAGGGAAAGAAGAGCCAGACGTATCGCATCGTCTATCGCAGCAATGAGAAGGCGCTGTCGAAGGAGGAGGTGAGGGGAATGGGGATACGGTAGTCTCGGGGGTACTGTAGCATCATAAGAGTCATCGGGTACTCGATGACGCGTCATCGAGTTGAGATTTTGTGCCGTTTTATGTCTTTCGTTCATTATTGACGCTATTCGGGAAAGCAGCTATACCCACGGTGAAACACCCGTCGTCCTGGAGTGCGTTGGGAAAAATTGACAAACTATTTCTTTTTATTGCAAATTTCAATTAGCACATTATCGTGGATAAGTCATTTCATATTAGTTATACACTCTGTGAAACGCGCGCGTTCCGGGTCAAAATATTGTGAAATATTTTTAAAAGGTTTCTGGTATTGCGTATTTTATTTATTTTGGTTGCTTACAGGTGAACGTGGTGCACAAGTCGATCGAGCGCGAGCTGGTGGAGAAGTTTGGCGTGACGATGCGATGAGCCGGACGGACGTCAGCGACGACGATGACGTCATCATCTCCCACAATGTAGTTTGTAGTCTGATCTTTGATCTCGCTTGCCCCACCGGTTGTTGTTGTTATTGTTTTAGGAATCTCGTAGGCTTTACTGTCCCTGCCTAGACTCTGATTTCGGAAGTGTTTGCGACAGGATGTGCCCCTAGGAGGAGGAAGGAGAGGTCCATGATGTGAGACCTGATCCCCTCTGCCTCCCGGGGCTCGTATCTCTAGCCCATCTAGTGTTCCATCTACCCTCTCCTCCTCTGTCCCCTCCTCTCGGCTAGCTGAGTTTACTAACAGCGCGCTAGCGGACCTCTAGCTTCTCCCCTCTCCTCCCCTCCCCCCAGGTGGAATTCGGCCCGGCCATTTCCTGTTTTGCAGCTCTGTCAGAAATGCGCCCCTCAGGCATGAATTGAGGCAGCTCGCGCTAATATTGGATGACATCGAAGGGAGAATCTGATAGAGGCGCGAATCGCTTAGTTGAGGGTGCGCTGTAAAGTAGGAGAGTGACATCGAGAAGAGGGAAGCGCGATTAGTGATTTGTCCCGTTGGAATGAGGAATTGGGCTGGAAGATTTGAGGAATGGAGAGATGTTAGATGTTTCACGATCACTTTATGTTCGCGCATTTGCCATTTCCGGCAATTACTTGATAGTGCAGAGTCTGGGATCAATAGTTAGATAGTTGATTAGTTTTTTGTTGATTTTATGTTCTTGATCCGTTGCACAATTATCGATTTTCCCTGTTTTTATGCCGCCTTATTGTCAGGGGCTGCTAGTCTGTATAAATCGTTCAACTCATTATTTCATCCTCTGTACCTGTCGTACAAGTGGTTGCTCCCCGCTCCACGGCCCTCCCCGGGCGTATCTGGATATATCGATTGATTACGGTCTACCGTAGTCTCCGACTGCCGTACCCTTCCCTTAATTGACCATTTGCAGGCGCGGCGCGCTACCCGAGAGGAGAGAGGCGGGCCGAACGGGGGGAATTTCGGACGAAGTGAGGAATGCGAGAGGGCTGATTGGCGCGCCACCAACGAAAAGGATCGATAGCTGAAGGTGAACGATTGATGGAAGTGGGCGGAGCTTGCCAATTCCGAGGCTTGTGAAATTGCATCCCACCCCCTACTGTGCGCCCACGTACGTTTGAATATGTTTTTATGGCTGGTAAGGGGCTAGATTCGGGGATTCGGCTAGATTCCCATTTGTAGTCGCTTTGTCTCTCCACCCGTTGACTTTTAGCGTTCAATCTAATGCGGTTGATTTCCCCTTCCCTCCAGTCCCCTCGTTTCCTTCCTCCGTGTCTTGAAAGAATAGACGGCTTGCGTGGGTTCCATTTTCTGACCCCGAAAAGGGTGATTTGTCGTGTTTTGAAAAGGGAAAGGTGAAGCTCGGAAAGGAATGCGCGCTCTCGTTATTTCACACCCTTTTCCTCTCTAGGCATTTGTAGGCAAGAGGGTCATCGCTCGTATTTTCTCTCGAGCATCGCTCTCTCCACTTTACGTGCTCTCTAGTTGGACAGACTGAGTGAGAGTCCGTGTGAAATGGAGAGAGACCCCCCTGCGACGTCCCTGTTTGCGGAAACGAGAAAGTGGCTAATCGAATTCCTGTCATTGCCACGTCCAGCCGGCCCGGCGGGTGACAGATATCTGTCCGTGTTGACTTGTTGACAAGGAGGATCCATGTTGGGAATACTCCACCTGCAGTGTAAAACTTGCGGGACGTTTCCCGAACATTGCCATTTGGATATTTCCTGTTCAGTACCTATTGGAGTATTTCTGATTCTAAACAGGTGAAATACCCATGAAACGTCAATTTCGCAAGTGCTGCTGTGAGAACCTGTGAGTCTCGATCGACCCATGCGTATTTATTCTTTCGATCTAGCGCGCGGGTGATCTCAATCTTGCAAGCACAGTCCCTATGTTCACACCGAGCCTCCCCATATCTCGAACACTTTTTTCATTGGCTCATTCTCTCTCATCTCCTCTCCATATCTATCCATCTATCTTCCCCCCACCCTGCATTACTTTCACCCCATAACCCCACACCGCTCCTCCTCGTTCTCTCAATTTGACACAGTCTCTCTTTACTCTGATTAGCGAGAGATCAGGTGGTATTGAGAGAGCGTCCATCTCTCCGCCTTCCTATGGAGGAAGCTCTCGATTTCACTCAAAGACTCGCACGGCTCTCGAATTCAGCCCCCCTCCCCATTCCTTCCCAGACCGCCTCAGGCTGTTTTCACAAACCTCTTGCATCCGGAACTCACAGGGTTATAAAATCGAATTAGGCCGCGATTCGGACTCTCCACGGTCTTCAATTGTGTGCTTCCCGCTCGGGTTATTGATGCTCATCCTCCCTCTAGCACCATCCAATTCCCGTTAATGCGATTTCACGTAAAGTGCGAATTACTCGCCCGCATTTCAAGAGGGGCCTTCTTTCGCGCATTATTCCGCTACTCCAGAGTTAATCGAGGACTCTCGATGTCGAATTAGGAATAGAGTGCAATGCGCCGGCCCTTGTTCAACGTTCATTGACGAAAAGGAGAAGCGAGATAATAAGTAATGCTAGGAGTATCCAGATGGAGAGTAGAAGGGTGGGATATGCCTTGTTTCGACAAGAGAATACATCTTCCCCTTTTTCTTCACCTTCTCCTTCATCCCTCTCTCTCTTCCTCTCTCGAACTCACCCATGCTGCTCCTCTACTAAATTGAATTTGGGATGTTCTCAACTCCTCTCGCTGAGGGTGTCTCATTCTCCTCTCCTCTTTCAGTGTGCTAACGCGACACCTTTTTTTTATCCAAGTCCGCTGGTGTGATAGAGTACACTCGCGATAGTTTACGTTAGAATCTGCGCATGTGTGATCGGCGGGCGAGATATTTTGTGGGGGGGGGGGGCAATTTTCGGATTATTGTGTTGCGATTTGCGCGCAAAGGTTTGCAATTCACCGCACTGTTCGCGATCTCTATTCATAGAAGGGCTCTATAGAGAACACCGCCGCTAGATTGCACTAGTTAGGAATGGACGAGTGAACTTGATCTCTTCCATTTTACGCACACTCTACGCCTGTCTGACGTGCGAAAGAATGAGAGAACTATTGCTCTCTAGAGATGTAAAAGGGGGTTGGGGATGGAGTGAAACTGTCCCAGTTAGTCCGGAGAGATATTGCACTTCTTTGTGAATCGAGTGGTTTTCCCCGCTCGGTAAACGGGTGTGTTGAGTGGCGTTTTTGCCGCGTCTCGCGAAATATCGAAAACATGTTGAATTTGTGTTCCACTCTGGGTCCATAGGTTTGGGGATCTTGTCGCGAAGATTTTGCTTTCATGTCGCTTATAAAATTCATTCATTCCAGACCAATCGACGACGACAAGTGCACTACTGCACCGCGCACCACCACACCACGCTACAGTGAGTATCCCTCCTCGCACTATCTAGGATGTTAGACAGAACGAGATTGCGTGCGAAATGGAGAGAGTTAGAGACATTTCTCTAATTGTCAGATGATGCTGCGCAAGTCGACGCGGTCGCGCCTGCGCGTGCTGCTGTGCCTGGCGATCGCCGCCTGGGCCGGCCTCACCATCTACAGTATGACGGCGAGTACGGTGGGCGCCGATGGACCCGATCTGGAGAAGGTACGGTATTGGGGTACGGTAGCAGAGGCAAATATTGATTTATCGATTTTGCAGCTGGCGGACCCTCCGTCGCACCGTGGCGGCCGACACATTGTGGTGCCGGGAGGCGGAGACAAGGAGTGAGAATTGCTGTCATTTTAATGTTTCAAACCATGGAATTTCTGAATTTGATCAAACCCGTCACTAGGCAGTTTCATGACTGGTACTTGTTCTTGGATGACTTTATAAAGGCAATAGTGTGTTCTATCAACATTTTATTTAACCTTTCTTTCCCAAATTGAACATTTCGTTGCAGCCAGCCGGCAGTTGCAGCAGGCGGAGGGGCTGTGCCAGTGGCGGTCGGGTCGCCGCCCGGCAACGTGATGGCCGATACGATAAAGTGAGTTGTTGTTGTTATTGTTATTATTGTTATTCGTCTTGTTGTTTTGACCAGAATAACAACTGATATCGATTGAAGATACGAGCCGGCTCCTGGATTCACGCCCTGGCGCGAATTCGACGCGACCGGATACATGGAGAAGGGCACACTCAAGGTACGGTAGTGATATGGGTATCGATCGATTGATTTGATAGGGTGAGCAGTGTGATTATGAACTTTTTTTATTATCGGGAATTTTTTTGGTGTCCCAGGAACCTTTGTGCTTCATCGATTACCAAAGTTGGACAATTTTCCCTGAGTTTCAATATGTGAAGAATTTTCGGGAGAATACAATTTATTAGTAATTGTAAAAAATGATGACAGATGGGCGAGGACGCGTACGCGGCGAACAAGTTCAACCTGCGCGCGGCCAACGAGGCGGCCGTCGATCGAACGGTGGGTACGGTAGGAGTCGCACGCAGTATCGCGAACTGAGTTAAAATCCCAAATCAGAGACGTGGCAAATGCTTGCAAGCCACTTTGGTGTTCCACGATTTGATCACATGTTCAGTATTTTGTAATTACTGATCATTGTCGTCTGCACTGCTTACAAAACAAAATTCAGAGTCTGATTTGCAGATTCCGGACAGTCGTGAGCTGGTGTGCAAGGGCGTGACGTACCCGCCCCTTCGCACACTGCCCGCCACTTCCGTCATCATCACCTTCCACAACGAGGCCAGGTGAGCAGTGCCGTGATCGAGGGGGTTACGGTAGTATTGACTTTCATAATTGCCAGATCCACTCTGCTGCGCACGGTGGTGTCGGTGCTGACCAAGTCGCCGCCCGAGCTGCTCAAGGAGATCATTCTCGTCGATGACTTCTCCAATGATGGTGAGTGAAGGGGGGGGGTGTGTGGTGTGTTTGAAACATGAAGGTTGTAAGTGATTTATGGGGGACGGGAAACGAGGACAAATCAATGTCAGGGTTCCACCCAGAGTGTTAAAGAAAGTTGGTAACGAAAAAATAGCTGGGCAAATCAGGGGTCAACTAGTACGTTAATTTTAACTTACCGTACCCGCTTTTTCTGGTATTTGACATAAAACGTGCCCGTTAGAGGCTGACCGATTCGGGAAAATAGGGGTAAAAATGCTAAAAATTTGAGATTTTGTCAAAACGTACCCGTCTTTTCACATTTGGACTGAAAAACGTACTCACCTTATTAAATTGTTTTCACCTAGGTAATTGATCCCTGGGGCAAATTATTATTTTTTATTATTGGCAAATTATTAGTCCCGAGACCCATCAACATTGGGGGTTTTCTCAGAGTGTCAATAAAAGTTGAGAACGGGAAAGTACCTGGGAAATTATCTCTAACCGCTTCCATGTCTTTCACTATCGCAGACTCGATCGGAAAGGAGATCGCTTCGATGGAGAAGGTGATCGTGCTGCGCAACACGAAACGAGAGGGTCAGAATTTAATTTAATTTAATTTTTCAAATTTAAAAAGGAAACCCGCTAACTTGGTGTTTCACGATGTGTCCATAGTTGCCTGACACTTAGGTCAGATAATTACAATTCCTCGCTTTTGATAAAATTATATTATCCAAATTTTGCTTCTGTGAGGTTTTGCCAAGTATGTAGCCTTCTATTTCATTGGAAAATAGTTTTTCAGGCGCCCTTCTCTCCCTCTCTAACCCCCCCCCCCCCTTGCAGGTCTGATTCGTTCCCGTGTGAAGGGCGCGTACGTCGCCTCCGCTCCCCTGCTCACCTTCCTCGACTCGCACATCGAGTGCAACGAGCAGTGGCTAGAGCCACTCGTCGCGAGGGTTCATGAGGTACGGTAACAGCGGATACGGTAGGTGAGGGTACTAGGAACTCGGTAATATACACTTTTTCTGTGTCATGAGGTACGGTAACTTGCGTTAGATGACGATACTGGGACTATTATGAACTTACGGTAGCTGGGAACCAGTCAGATATCGGTTTCCGAGTGTCAATATACAATTAGGTGTCGAGCTTATGCAATTGTTGTTGGAGATGTTAGATAAAATAAATAAACCTTTATTTTTGTCAGAATCCGAAGGCTGTGGTGGCGCCGATCATTGACGTCATCTCGATGGACACGTTCAAGTACGTGGCTGCGAGTGCGGATCTGCGAGGAGGTACGGTAGGGGGAAGATTACGGTAGTGGGAGATTACGGTATCACTTGGAACTTAGAGAGTGGCAGGACTGAAGAACATGATTAAATATTTTGTATAAAATTCGTGGCTCCAGAATTAGATGAGGAATGAGAACCGCGATACGTAGCCACGTAGGAACGCGAAAGTGGCGGGGGCACAGTTTGCCTTTTGTCGAGGGATATTTTTTTTGGTTTTTCTAGTATATCACATGAACAAATCAGCCCCACTTTGTTATAACTAGGTAGATACTGGCAGTGAAACAGCGAATGTTCGGGTTCCAATTGACAAAAATTGCAGGCTTCAACTGGAACCTCGTGTTCAAGTGGGAGTATCTGACGGGCGACCTGCGCAAGCAGCGACACCAGAACCCCACCGGTCCCATCAAGTGGGTTATATTTATTTAATTATTTAAATCAAATACGACATTTTTGAAAGTCGCGTTAGAACGTTGATGATACCTGGCGAATACATGCTCCGGGCAGGTCTCAAAAATGTGCAAATTTGTGATTGTTCGATTTTTTATAACATCAGTTGATTCAAAGTGCATTAGGCTCAACATGGTTTCGCTGTCGAGTAAAATAAAAGATGCTTTGATGCGGAAAAAAAAAATCCATACATCTCCCACACATACATTTAGCTGTGATTCTCAGTTATTTGAATTTAGTTTCTTTATTCTTCTCCTTCATCAGATCACCAACGATGGCGGGCGGTCTCTTCCTGATCAGCAAGGCGTGGTTCGAGGAGTTGGGCACGTACGATATGGAGATGGATGTGTGGGGAGGAGAGAATCTGGGTGAGTTAGGAGGGATATGGTAGTATTTGTATACTGTAGATTTTGAGTTACGGTAGTTATGATCACCTGACATATCCCGGTTCCACAAGGATAACTAAAGTGACTGAATCGTCCAAAGTTAATATTCGCTTTCTTCTTGTTACCACAAAATAACAACAGCATTTTACAGCAGCTTGTATGGTGTGTATTTAGAGTTATGTTTTTGTGATATCGCGGTTGCATCTGGTTCACTAAAGTTCTTTGAATTGAACATAGGTAATGTTTTCTTTACTCTGGTTGAACGCAATATCAACAGCAAAACCCTAACAAAAATTATACTAACGGCCTCTGATTGCAGAGATGTCGTTCCGCGTGTGGCAGTGCGGGGGGTCGCTGGAGATCATTCCGTGCTCGCGCGTCGGCCACGTATTCCGCAAGCAGCACCCCTACACATTCCCCGGTGGAAGTGGGAATGTATTCCAGAAGTGAGTTGGAGGGGACTTCGTAGCGTTCAGGCATTTTACTACTCTCCAGCTGTACGGATAAGATTTGTATAATGTATAGTTTACATTTCTTGGTAGTAGAGGAAACATTTTCCAGAAGTGAGTTTGAAGGTGTTTGGGAACTTGAGGAATCGGCGTTTCAGAGTTTTGTTATATTGTGATGTGCACTTGCATTTCAATGTGTAGAATTCTGGCTGTTTGAAAAAATATTACGAGAGTTGTCAGGTACTTTTGTGGCGCATAGTTTGGTGTTATCCGATCTGCGTTGTTCGAAATGATATTGATGATAAGTGTGATAGAAAAAAAGTTCCAATTTCAAATGATGTCAATCGCAGGAACACTCGTCGCGCGGCAGAGGTGTGGCTGGACGAGTTCAAGCAGATCTATCTCAAGAACGTCCCGTCCGCACGCTTCGTCAAGTATGGAGAGTGAGTCAAGTTATCGTTGTTACGAAACATAGATCTACCGGGTGACAGGGGGTCTTTGAGTTGCAATTTGGGCATGCAAGCAGTAAGCCAACGCTTTCGTTGATTAGTCTAGCGTCGATTAGTCTAGACTAGCGATGATTTCTAATAGATGCCGCAACTTTGGCGCTACAGTGACAAGATTTGTTACTGCGAAATGATATGTGTCACCTACTGGTTGCCAATGGAAATAAGATTACTATTTTTTAAAACCTACTTTGCAGTATCACGGAACGACTGGAGCTGCGCGAGAAGCTGCAGTGCAAGCCCTTCTCTTGGTATCTCAAGGAGATCTATCCGGAGCTCAAGTGAGTTGACGTTTGTTAAGTGCAGGGGCTTTGCTGCTTCAAGGAGACTATATCAGAAGTAAGTTGCTGAGATGTTTGATTGACAACAGCTATGTCTGAGAAGAATTTTTAAATAATTTCTTTTTGTTTGTTCAGCGTGATTTGATGTCTCAATTAGATGTTTTTGTTGAATTTTTAATATTTGTACAATGCAGAGTGCCGGAGCGGGACACGGGCGAGCTGTACTTCGTGAAGCAGGGCCCGCTGTGCTTGGATGCGATGGGCCGACCGGAGGGCGATGCGCCCGGCGTGTTCTCGTGTCACGGCACGGGAGGAAATCAGGTGAGAATAAAGATTGTGATTATTATTATTGTCTCAAACCTTGTCGGGCCTTTTACTTAACGAAGATGGAGGTGCTATTGTGCTGATTGCAAAACGGTGAATAATTCTCGGACCATTTTTTCTCTCGGCAGTTCTCACATCACATCACATCACATCATATTTATCCGGGTCGAAGAATTACAATAGGGGGATACAGGAAAACAATGAAAATGAGGGGACAAATTCTTCGTATTCTCGATTGTAATCTTCTCTCCTCGTTAAACGGGGTCCGGATGTGCTGTACGTTTTCTCCATAGTACTCGATCTAGAGTATGTCTCTCTGTTAACCGCTTCGTAGCAAAATCCTTCTTTATTACTTTCTCCCAGCTCATTTTGGGTCTTCCCGTTGGCCGCCTTCCCGGAGGTTTATACTGGAGGATCTTTTGACACGGATGTTGTCTGTCTCTCCTCTTAACATGTCCATACCATCTCAATCGTCGCTCTCTAATCTTTTCCGCTATCGGTGCGATGCCCAACATCGATCGTACTCTTTCATTCCTGACTTTATCCCTCAATCTTACACGACAGATCCATCTTGCCATCTTCATCTCTGCCACACTTAGTCTATCCTCCATAGCCTCCGTCAGTGCCCAGCACTCACTACCGTACATCATCACTGGTCTCACTATCGATCTATAGATCTTTCCTTTCAATTTTAATCTCACTCTTTTGTCATGTAAGATGCCAGCACATGCATTGAATTTCGCCCATGCGCTCTTTATTCTACTGTTCATATCTCGCTCAGCTCCTCCCTCCTCGGCGATCAACGATCCTAGATATCGAAACTCCTTCACTTGACCGATCTCTACTCCATTCACATCTCTCATTGCTTCCTTCTCTCCACCGATCACCATAAATTCTGTCTTGCGAGTGTTAAGTGTGAGTCCTCCTGCCTTCAGTCTCATCTGCACTTCCTGCACTCTATTCTCCAGTCTCCCGATATCAGTGTCTATCAAACACAAATCATCGGCATACGCGAGGCATTTAGGTGCTTCCTCCATCAATTCTCCCAACACTGACTCCAACACTAGAATAAACAAGAATGGACTCAAAGCGCTGCCTTGATGAACGCCCACTTTGATAGTTATATCTGGGGTTGGTCCAAACGGAGTCCGTACTCGGGCTGTTGCCCCTTCGTACATTTCTTGTATCATTCTCACATATGGCTCTGGTACTTCTTTCTCCCTCAAGCTTCTCCATATCTGCCGTCTGGGCGTTCTATCGTATGCCTTCTCGAGGTCAAGGAAAGCTGCTGCAATACCTTGACGATACTCCATGTTTCTTTCTACTATTTGAGTCAGCAAAAACACCGGTTCAGTTGTTGACGATCCGGCCACGAATCCAAATTGGGACTGGTTCAAATCCACAAGCTCTCTCAATCGTTTATCCACGCATCGTTCGAAGACCTTCATGGTGTGTGAGATAAGCTTGATCCCGCGGTAATTGCCGCATTCTCGGATGTCCCCCTTTCCTTTGTATAACGTGACTATTTCACTCTTCCGCCAATCGTCCGGCATCTTTCCTTCCCTCGAAACACGGTTGAACAATCTACTCAGCCACCATACACCGGTCTCATTCACTGCCTTCCATACATCCACTGGTATCATATCAGGTCCATATGCCTTTCTCCAAGGGCACTTTCCGATTGCCCATCGCACTTCTTCTAAACTCCAATCCGGCACTGGTATCTCCACTTTACTACCTTCTGACAGCATCGTTTGTGGCTTTTCAATATTGAGCAGTTCTTCAAAGTATTCCATCCATCTCTCCTTTACTCTTCGCGCTCCTCTGACTACATTCCCTTTCTTATCACAAATCGTTCTCACTTCTTTCAAATCCTTCTTCATTTCATTCCGATTCCTAGCTAACCGATACACTTCCTGCTCTCCATCTGGCCCATCCAACATGTCATACAGATCATTATATGCCAAAGTCTTCGCCTCATGAATCACCTTTCTACATGCATCTTTCTTCTCCTTGTATCTGTCTCTATTCGCATCCGTCTTACATCTAAACCACTCTCTGAATGCCTCCCTCTTTTCTTTAGTTGCTCGCCGTACACTATCTCCTCTCCAAAACCAAGAATCTTGGTTCTCCTTTCTCTTTCCTTTAGTCATGCCAAGTACTTTTCGAGCACACTTCAGAATATCGTCCTTTGTCTGATTCCACACCTCATTCACATCCATATCCGGGTCCAATGGATCAGTCCCAAGCGAACCTGTTCTAATGATTTCCCTTTCAAACTCTTCTTTTACAAGTCGATCTTTCAGACGCCACCACCGTATCTTAGGCTCCATTCGTACTACCTTCTTCTTCTCAATTTTCCTTTCCTCCCTTAATCGCACATCACATACCAGAGGCTTATGTTGCGGGGCCACACATTCGGATGGGATTACTTTTACGTCTTTGACTTTCCATCTATCGGCCTTTCTCATCAACAAGTAGTCAATTTGCGTTTTTGTACTACCTGAGTAGTATGCCGGCAAATGACTCTCTCTCTTCTCAAACATGGTATTCAACACAGCCAGATCGAATTGCTGAGCGAATTCCAACAGTCGAAGACCATCAAGATTCTGTCTTCCGAATCCCTTTCCTCCGTGTACTCCATGATCTCCGAATATCTCTGGCTTCTCTCCCACATGTCCATTCCAATCACCGCCCATTATCACCATATCTTTATCATCAATTGCCTCCATCATATCTCCCACTTTCCCATAGAACTCCTCTTTCTGCCTTTTGTCTAATCCTGTCTGAGGAGCATATGCAGATATTATGCAAATCATTTCTCCTCCAATATCCAGCCGCACTTTCATTAACCGACTACTGACTCTTTCCACTTCCACAAGACAATCAGCATATTGTGGTGACAAAACTACAGCAACTCCATTCCTCAATCCGTCTCCCTCCGCACACACCGCTTGATGCCCATTGATCCTTCTACTCTCATTCCCTTTCCACCGTATCTCCTGCACGCAGAGGATATCGATCCGTCTTCTTATCATCATATCGATCATCTCCATCAACCTTCCAGACAACGTGCCAATGTTCAAACTTCCAATCCGAGTACATTCTTTCCTTCTCAGTCTCATGGTAATGTGCGACTCTCGTGCAAAACACGTGACTTCTTCCTGTCACCGACAATCGATCAATCGCTTTCGCCAATCGACCAATAGCTGTCACACACTGGGCACCAACCCTTCACAGTGCTCAAGCTGTCTTTATTCCTTTCGGGCTAGCTGCCAGGAATCTCAGACTGACGACAACGACGGTGTCTCGGACTCCAGTCCACACACGACCTCACAGGCCTCACTCCTCTGCGATCTTCCAAGATCCACACTCCACAACCGAGTCTCCGAGTCCGAGTACAGCACAACAAGTAGTAGCAACGAGGTAGATGGAAAAGGGGCCGTCCAGTTGCGTGGACTGTCACCCCCTCCCTCTCACTTCACTCCCCTCTAGAGAGAGACGACCGAACCGGCCGCTCAGGACGAGCGAAGATGAGAAGAGAACAATTGCTGAACATGTGTAGTGAGGCTGTTAGTTAGTGCTCCGCTTGAGTTGTTCATCTTTACAATATCGATAATCCGTGCTCATGACTAACAAATAATAAATTAACAACAATCTAATATTTGATCATTGTCAGGAATGGGCGTTCGACGTGGACAACGGCCGACTGACGTCCACGGTGTCCAAGCTGTGTCTGTCGATGCAAACCGGCACGGCCATACTCACCGAGTGCGCCAAGGTACGGTATAGTTAGACGGTTTCGGTAGAAATTGGAAAACGATGTACCTGGAAGATTGAGGCGTCACTATGCAGTGAAGTGGAGATGGTTGGGGTTGTGGTTGATTCTAGCGAGAATATGAGGAGAAATTAAATATACTGCAGGTGAAGGACCGACTGCGCATCCAGGAGGCGACGGGCTGGGTCGTGCACGCCGGGCTCTGTCTGACGAGGGTGAGTATGGGGGGATTATAGGCGTAAGAATTATTGTACTGAGCGTTAGTGATGCGAACATAGCATGAGTGTGAAACTGATAGGTGATGTGCACTAAAATTTGCTATCGTAGACACTTTCCTTTTCAAAATCGGATACTTTGAGAATTCCAAAAAAACTTGTGCACTCGCTGAAACATCACAGTCACAGGAGATTGTATATCGTTCTTCCGTCCATATTAGTGATGACAAATCGGCACGAGTCTCTCCTCGATTTGCATGCTCTCTCGTCTGTCTGACCGGCGAGAGAGCATGCAAATCGAGGAGAGGCTCGTGCCGATTTGTCATCCCTAGTCCATATAATCAGTAGTTATATCGCTCTCGGGCCTTATCTGCCCATCGTAACCCTGATCTCGCAGGTTCCTCGAGCTGGTGCTGAGAATTCTCTTCTGCCCGACGACAATCCGCTCGAGGGCGTGCCCTGCGACGTGAACGATGCCCGTCAACGATGGGTCTTCGAACGATCGCCCGGCTTCCAGTAGACACGCTGAAACCCGGATTCACCGGGTTCCATCACTCACTGAATTGTATAGTTTCCGTCCTTGGTTTACACCTTACCCCCTACGCTTTCCTATCACACGCTTGATTCACATTTTGGATGCTGTCGCTTTCTACACTCCTTTCATTATTATTTGGTTTTTACTAGAGATTCCAGAAGTGCCTTGATAATTGCTGATGATCAGATAAGCTTCACACGCTTTGCCCTACCTTTGACTCCTCAATTTCGTTCGCTTATGATCGATATTTGCTCACTTTACGTAGTGCACGATTTGTAGAGATTGCCGTGTTATTGTTCACCACCTGGTTTGTAGTAGGATCTTGAATAATTTGCACAAATAGCCTTAATAAGAGTATTCCAGAGTTTTAATAATTTTCCCTCTTATTTATTCGCTTTTTTCTCATTCGGTGCTTTAATCCCCCCTCCGGAACTTTACAAAAACAATCAGTTGTCGATTGCAGTGCTCTATCGATCGTTCACGGAGCTGTATTTTGTATACTGTATCACATGCCGTATGCTCATATTATGGATTGTTTTGTGTGCAATCTTTTGTTACGTCGCCTTACTTCTTTCTGGTCACTCTTTCTCAACTACAATTGGCCTAGTTTTGCCGTACCCCCACCGATGGGCAATCTCTTTCTCTGTTTTGCTTTGCTACTCCTCGCCATGACCCCCCTACCATTTGTACGTTACCGTATCCGCCTTTCGAATCTAGTCTAGACCCCTCGGATCGATTGTCTCTTTCATATACCGTACCCGCCACTATGCCAGTTGTTTTCCAAGTTTATTCCCAGTATTGTCTCTCGCTGATTAATCAGATTCCCATCCGCTTTTGTACACGTTGAAGTATCTTGCCATACAGTTGCCTCCCCCCCACGATCATTTCGCGTTTCATGTTCATATTTTGCTATTACTTCCCACCACCACAGTTTACAGATTCCGGTATAAAGGTTACGATATTTCCCATCTGAATAGAAAGCGTACGCCTCAAAGCGGTTCTTGACCGTGAACTATACCTGCTAATTAGTAATTAATGTATTATTTTGGTTAATTAACTCCCTGATTTAGTGAGTAAGTAATAATGACTCGCGGACTGGTGATCGTTGCCTCGCTGCTGGCCGTCACACACGCCCTCTACTTCCACATTGCGGAGACGGAGCGGAAGTGCTTCATCGAGGAGATCCCCGACGAGACCATGGTAAGGAGCGCATTTTGTTTTCCTTTACAGTCGAAAATAAAGCCGAAAACTACTTTCCATGAGATGGATATGATTTTTTCGTGCAATTGACTGTGCGTAATTTGAGTTTCATCGTTTTGTCAAAAGGAATTAGTGAAAAGCATGTTGATATTGCAAACGGTCTTAGTGATAGAAATCGCGTTCTACTTTTTTCCACATGTTTCCACATTGCGCGGAAACGCATAACTGACCAAACAATCGAATTGAACTTGAACTTGTCTGCAGGTGATCGGCAACTACAAGGTGCAGCTGCACGACCCGAACACGAACGGATACGCCGACTACCCGAGCATCGGCATGCATGTGGAGGTGAAGGACCCGGAGGAGAAGGTACGGTATTGGTTGATTGAGTATTGATTTTATATTAGAAAACTACGGTATGTGAACTATAACTGGAAGCTAGAGTCTATCTTAGCTGAATTCTTTGAAACGGATGTTATTGTGGTCAATTTTCAACCTGGTTGTTTGGCGTTCAAGAAGAAAGTTATCCTCCGTTGAACACTGACGATTCATTTTTTGGTTGAGATTTCCCACTACAGAACTCCCAAATTTCCATCCTTATCTTCGCAGGTTATCCTGTCGAAGCTGTATCTGTCGGAGGGCCGTTTCACCTTCACCTCGCACACGCCCGGAGAGCACACCATCTGCCTCTACTCGAACAGGTGAGCTAGATCGGGACTAGAGTACAGTCTTGAGTGAAGTGTGATCCAAATTATTTGGAAATAATAGACTTATCTGATTGTTCACTGGTTTTCGAAACTAGGTACTTTCGCGTTGCGCAGTGCAATCAAGTTCATTCATTGTTTGATGGAGATGATAAGAGGATGCTAGGTTATGAAATACAATATTAATCTTCAGCTCGTCGTGGTTCGCGGGCGCCCAGCTGCGCATCCACCTCGACATCCAGGCCGGAGAGCACACCCAGGACTACGTGCAGGTGAGGGGATCATTTGGAAGTTGATCTTTGATCTTTAGATATACAGATTAGATACTAGTCGATGGAACTACGATGATCATAGGTCAAATACCGCTCCCGAAAAGACCTAAGCATGCCACATTTTTAGGCCAAGTTGAACAAAAATTAGAGAAAAGCATACCACCGATTGACAAAATCGGTAGATTTTTCATGAAACCTTGCCACATCAAGTGCAACAGCCATCAACTTTTGTAGTAGCATACCACATTTTGGGTTTCATGACCTGAGCATTTGACCCCTGACGATGATCGCCTGTTTTCTTCGAGGGTGTTAGTCGTTTTGAAACATCCGAGCACATGGAATTAGTTATTCGAGCGAGCTACAATAGTTGACGGAAGTGTGAAACTTGAAACTATAATTTTTTTGGCATTTTCTTCAGCTTTTCACCCAAGAATTAGTTCAAGCACGTTCTCGATTAGTTGAATCAATACTGAAACTTATCTTTCACTTGATCCTAAAAAATTTTATTTCGAGGAATTAATTTCAAACGAATTTCGCAGATCGCCCAGAAGGACAAGCTGAACGAGCTGCAGCTGCGCATTCGCCAGCTGCTCGACCAGGCGAGTGATCTTTGAACTTTGGTCTTTGATCTTTGAAATTTGAAGTTTTGAAGGCTGTAGTTTGATTTTGATTAGTTGGGCATTGCAAAAACGAAAGTGTCGAACCTGTCAGTTTTGTGATACAGAGTTATTACATGAAATGTTTGTAGCGCGAGGATTTGATTCCAGTGCCATTTATCATCCAAAACACAAAAAAAACTTTTCCCTTGCAGGTGGACCAGATCCAGAAGGAGCAGAACTACCAGCGCTATCGCGAGGAGCGATTCAGGCAGACGTCCGAGAGCACCAACCAGCGCGTGCTCTGGTCAGTGGTCTTTGATCTTTGATCTTTAGTTAGTCCACATATTTGGGCCCCAGGAACCCGTAAGATGAAAGTGGCGACCATCGTGGCATGCATTTTCGAGTCTCACCACTTTGAGAAATATCGAAAATGCAAGGGCGGATAATAACATGGCAGTTGTCCTTGCAGAATAATTTGTATGATATCTGCGGAACATGAAATTTAGAAACGTATCTGTTTTCCCGGGCTACGAGAGCACTGAATGTGAAGAAGGGGATATGAAATGGGAACGATAGGAAGGGTATACTAGGTGAGAAAAGTTTGGTGGAAAACAGTGAACGGAATATTCACAGGTGGTCGATCGGACAGACGCTCGTTCTCGTGTGCACTGGAGCCTGGCAGATGCGTCATCTCAAGGGATTCTTCGAGGCAAAGAAGCTCGTCTAAACAGGCTCCGCCCACTTTTAGACCACGCCCCTTTATCGATCATTTCCCCCCGAGCCACGTTTATCTGTGATGCCTCCCCTGTTGATCTATCCCCGCGACGAGGCTACGGTAATCTCAGGATTACTGTTGCTCAAGTCCCCATTATTATTATTCTCTCCTTTCTCCACAGTAATACTTGTCCGTGTCAGGAATTGTCGATTTCTCCCCTGCTACCGTATCTTTGTAAACTCTTGTAATGTGCGGTAACTTGATTTCGGAATGGGAAGGCTTCTTTATTTATTGCTTTTAGAGTATTTTATTTGTAGCATATAACTATCGCGAGTAAATTTTCGCTTCTTTTCCTGACCTATCGCAACTATTTCGTACCTGATTTCGGTTGTTGAGTTTCGTTCAAATAGAATGTAAGTTATTGCGATATCGTAACCCAAAAATCATTTGTTCTCTTATTTGCTAATGATGGGTGTTTTTGAACATGAAATAAAGTGTATTTTGTAATATTGGCCTTCTGAAAGATCGAACGGAGGTCGTTAACAGTCGATGTTATACATGGTCGAAAGCAGGAGAATTGGTGTTTCGAGAAGTCGTCTTGATGAATGAATGATCTACTTTGATACTTGTTTTATTGTTTGGGATTAAATAGCTTATTTAGCTTTATTTATTTTATTTGTTGTTGTAGATGTCTGCGGCCAGTCGCCTGATCGCTGGTCTCACCTCACCGTGGTCGCTGGGTTTCTCCACGTTCGGTGTCGCCTACGGATTCTACCACGTGTGGGAGTAAGTGCTGCAAGATGTGCTGCAATGCTGCAATTTTATTTATCACTCAATCGCCAATGCCAAGTGCATCCTCTTGTTTCATTTATTTCATTCTTGGTGTTATTAAAACTGTCTATATTTTCAATAACATATGTATGCGAAATGCAGCTCGACCCAGTCGGGTACGCGATACGACCTGGCGGAGGATCTCGCCGGCAAGACGTACATTGTGACGGGCGCGACCAGTGGCATTGGAAAGGTACGAGTATGAACTTTTTTTTTCGATATTTTGAATTTTTGAACTGCATTCCCACGTAATATTACCGTTCGATAACTTGTAAACATACGTAGTAGTTGTGAAACATGAAATGTTCAGTCTAGATAGTGAGGGGTGAGGCCGATTTGTTGTTCTCAAATCAATCTTCGATTTCTTCAGGCGACCGCAGAGGAGCTGGCGAAGCGAAATGCGCGAGTGATCATGGCATGCAGGTGAGTGGATGTTAATCTTTGATCTTTAAACCGTCTAAAGTGGTTTTACGGTAGAGGAATTACTAGGGTGACCTGTGTTTCGATCATCTGTTTAAGTTAGCAGGAGAGGAAGAGGCTAGTAATTCTTCATTTCGACGTTGATAAATAATTTTTAGAAATCGCGAGAAGTGCGTGGAGGTGCGACGCGACATCGTGCTGAACACGAAGAACAAGCAGGTTGGGGAAGTTTAATTATTTTGGAATATCACGGTTGAAATTATCAAAATTATCAAGCTCCCATACTGCTATGTAGCGGGGGTGAAACAGGGAATGTCATGTGCTGAAATTTCAGTTCAAGTGCAGACAAGAGTGAAGGCAATACAACGTTTTTTTGATGAGCTTCCCATCGTACGCTAGTTTCCTTTTTATTTGGCATCGAGTTAATATATTATGAACGTCAGGTGTACTGTCGGCAGTGCGACCTCACCGACTTCGACTCAATCCTCTCCTTCGTGAGCAAGCTGTCCAAGGGTGAGTGCTGTTATAGTCTTGTCTTTCTCTGGGAAATCGGCTTCTCACCCCACACAATCTTGCTTCATCATTTCCATATACCAAGTGTATTCATGGTTTCTCCGATTTCTCTGTGAGTTCGTGGACAATAATTTCAGCCAATAATTTCAGTTACTTGCCGATACTATAGACTAGAATAATATCATAGGGAAGGTTCAGGCTACCGTATTCTTCCGTAACCGTCCCTTGAAATCTCAGGAAAGTTCGAGCTGGACCGCATCGACGGTGTCGTGCACAACGCGGCTACGATGGAACCGGAGCGGAAAGTGAACAAGGTGTGACGTTTGATCTATGATATCTGACCTATCTTCTGTTTTTCGTTATATAACTTTTGCGTTATTGGAGAAATACCATGCCTCTGACTATGTGATTATGCTGAAACATTAATTATCGAGGTCTATATTTTATCTTATGCCTTTTCATGCGAGTTTCAATTTTTCAAGCGATTCTGACTGACAATGAATTAGTAAGAATATTGGTTTAATAATTGAAGAAGAATAGAGAAACTGCTAACTTATGCAAAGGAAAGAGGAGGACTTCCTAGAATAATGAATAATGAATGTTATTGATAACTCTGTGACTCACCTATCTTTATGTTTTTCGCGAACCGAAAATCTCACTGGTTGAATTGAAACATTTTGCAGGAGGGTATCGAGCGGCTATATGATTATGCCTAAGCAATTGGTGATCTTACAACAATGGTTAGAACGTTGATCATTGACCTTTCTCAGGAGGGCATCGAGCGGACGCTGGCGACGAACCATCTGGGCGCCTTCCTCATGACTGGACTGCTGCTGGAGAAGCTGCAGGTGGGGAAAAGGGATGACAAATGAAGATATTGCTCTCTCAATTTCGCATACTCTCTCTCTCACCGGTCGATTTGACGAGACAGTGCGGATAATGAGGAGACGTTGTCTTCATTTGCCAACCCGAAGGAGATTATGTCACTAGGTGTAGGACTGGTATTGCTAGAGCGAAATCTTTCTATCGTGAGGAAAATTTAGGGTGCTTCTGGAGGTGAAAAGGAAGACCATTTTTAGCAATATGGCTTTCAACAGACATTTTTTTTTCCTTATTACAGGCGCAGCCCCATCCCGTCCGACTCGTGTTCGTCAACACGAATTTGATCCAGAAAAAGTGAGACAATGTGGCGATTTCAAGTTGGAGAGTTCCCGTTTCACAACTTATATGAATATCGAAACTTTCCGTAAATGGCAGTAGTGTCGTCACAACCGGGGGCAAAAAAAGGGTGAATTTTACAAAAATAAAAAAAGCGAGCGAGCGATAGCTACGGGCCTTGTGCCAAAGAAGATCGAAGGACGGGCCTTGTGCCAAAGAAGATCGAAGGACGGACCTTGTGCCAAAGAAGATCGAAGGACGGGCCTTGTGCCAAAGAAGATCGAAGGACGGGCCTTGTGCCAAAGAAGATCGAAGGACGGGCCTTGTGCCAAAGAAGATCGAAGGACGGGCCTTGTGCCAAAGAAGATCGAAGGACGGGCCTTGTGCCAAAGAAGATCGAAGGACGGGCCTTGTGCCAAAGACAAGAGGAGGCGGTGATGGGCGTGGCGGGTGGGTGGGCCTATCACTGCAAGAAGATCGAAGGACGGGCCTTGTGCCAAAGAAGATCGAAGGACGGGCCTTGTGCCAAAGAAGAGCGAAGGACGGGCCTTGTGCCAAAGAAGAGCGAAGGACGGGCCTTGTGCCAAAGAAGATCGAAGGACGGGCCTTGTGCCAAAGAAGATCGAAGGACGGGCCTTGTGCCAAAGAAGATCGAAGGACGGGCCTTGTGCCAAAGAAGATCGAAGGACGGGCCTTGTGCCAAAGAAGATCGAAGGACGGGCCTTGTGCCAAAGAAGATCGAAGGACGGGCCTTGTGCCAAAGAAGATCGAAGGACGGGCCTTGTGCCAAAGAAGATCGAAGGACGGGCATTGTGCCAAAGAAGATCGAAGGACGGGCATTGTGCCAAAGAAGATCGAAGGACGGGCATTGTGCCAAAGAAGATCGAAGGACGGGCCTTGTGCCAAAGAAGATCGAAGGACGGGCATTGTGCCAAAGAAGACTGAAGGACGGGCCATGTGCCAAAGAAGATCGAAGGACGGGCCTTGTGCCAAAGAAGATCGAAGGACGGGCCATGTGCCAAAGAAGATCGAAGGACGGGCCTTGTGCCAAAGAAGATCGAAGGACGGGCCTTGTGCCAAAGAAGAGCGAAGGACGGGCCTTGTGCCAAAGAAGAGCGAAGGACGGGCCTTGTGCCAAAGAAGATCGAAGGACGGGCCTTGTGCCAAAGAAGATCGAAGGACGGGCCTTGTGCCAAAGAAGATCGAAGGACGGGCCTTGTGCCAAAGAAGATCGAAGGACGGGCCTTGTGCCAAAGAAGATCGAAGGACGGGCCTTGTGCCAAAGAAGATCGAAGGACGGGCCTTGTGCCAAAGAAGATCGAAGGACGGGCCTTGTGCCAAAGAAGATCGAAGGACGGGCCTTGTGCCAAAGAAGATCGAAGGACGGGCCTTGTGCCAAAGACAAGAGGAGGCGGTGATGGGCGTGGCGGGTGGGTGGGCCTATCACTGCAAGAAGATCGAAGGACGGGCCTTGTGCCAAAGAAGATCGAAGGACGGGCCTTGTGCCAAAGAAGAGCGAAGGACGGGCCTTGTGCCAAAGAAGAGCGAAGGACGGGCCTTGTGCCAAAGAAGATCGAAGGACGGGCCTTGTGCCAAAGAAGATCGAAGGACGGGCCTTGTGCCAAAGAAGATCGAAGGACGGGCCTTGTGCCAAAGAAGATCGAAGGACGGGCCTTGTGCCAAAGAAGATCGAAGGACGGGCATTGTGCCAAAGAAGATCGAAGGACGGGCCATGTGCCAAAGAAGATCGAAGGACGGGCCTTGTGCCAAAGAAGATCGAAGGACGGGCAATGTGCCAAAGAAGATCGAAGGACGGGCCTTGTGCCAAAGAAGATCGAAGGACGGGCCTTGTGCCAAAGAAGAGCGAAGGACGGGCCTTGTGCCAAAGAAGATCGAAGGACGGGCATTGTGCCAAAGAAGATCGAAGGACGGGCCATGTGCCAAAGAAGATCGAAGGACGGGCCTTGTGCCAAAGAAGATCGAAGGACGGGCCATGTGCCAAAGAAGATCGAAGGACGGGCCTTGTGCCAAAGAAGATCGAAGGACGGGCCTTGTGCCAAAGACAAGAGGAGGCGGTGATGGGCGTGGCGGGTGGGTGGGCCTATCACTGCAAGAAGATCGAAGGACGGGCCTTGTGCCAAAGAAGATCGAAGGACGGGCCTTGTGCCAAAGAAGATCGAAGGACGGGCCTTGTGCCAAAGAAGATCGAAGGACGGGCCTTGTGCCAAAGAAGATCGAAGGACGGGCATTGTGCCAAAGAAGATCGAAGGACGGGCCTTGTGCCAAAGAAGATCGAAGGACGGGCATTGTGCATCGAAGGACGGGCCTTGTGCCAAAGAAGATCGAAGGACGGGCCATGTGCCAAAGAAGATCGAAGGACGGGCCTTGTGCCAAAGAAGATCGAAGGACGGGCCTTGTGCCAAAGAAGAGCGAAGGACGGGCCTTGTGCCAAAGAAGATCGAAGGACGGGCCTTGTGCCAAAGAAGATCGAAGGACGGGCCTTGTGCCAAAGACAAGAGGAGGCGGTGATGGGCGTGGCGGGTGGGTGGGCCTATCACTGCAAGAAGATCGAAGGACGGGCCTTGTGCCAAAGAAGATCGAAGGACGGGCCTTGTGCCAAAGAAGATCGAAGGACGGGCCTTGTGCCAAAGAAGATCGAAGGACGGGCCTTGTGCCAAAGAAGATCGAAGGACGGGCATTGTGCCAAAGAAGATCGAAGGACGGGCCATGTGCCAAAGAAGATCGAAGGACGGGCCTTGTGCCAAAGAAGATCGAAGGACGGGCCTTGTGCCAAAGAAGAGCGAAGGACGGGCCTTGTGCCAAAGACAAGAGGAGGCGGTGATGGGCGTGGCGGGTGGGTGGGCCTATCACTGCAAGAAGATCGAAGGACGGGCCTTGTGCCAAAGAAGATCGAAGGACGGGCCTTGTGCCAAAGAAGATCGAAGGACGGGCCTTGTGCCAAAGACAAGAGGAGGCGGTGATGGGCGTGGCGGGTGGGTGGGCCTATCACTGCAAGAAGATCGAAGGACGGGCCTTGTGCCAAAGAAGATCGAAGGACGGGCCTTGTGCCAAAGAAGATCGAAGGACGGGCCTTGTGCCAAAGAAGATCGAAGGACGGGCCTTGTGCCAAAGAAGATCGAAGGACGGGCATTGTGCCAAAGAAGATCGAAGGACGGGCCTTGTGCCAAAGAAGATCGAAGGACGGGCATTGTGCCAAAGAAGATCGAAGGACGGGCCTTGTGCCAAAGAAGAGCGAAGGACGGGCCTTGTGCCAAAGACAAGAGGAGGCGGTGATGGGCGTGGCGGGTGGGTGGGCCTATCACTGCAAGAAGATCGAAGGACGGGCCTTGTGCCAAAGAAGATCGAAGGACGGGCCTTGTGCCAAAGAAGATCGACGGACGGGCCTTGTGCCAAAGACAAGAGGAGGCGGTGATGGGCGTGGCGGGTGGGTGGGCCTATCACTGCAAGAAGATCGAAGGACGGGCCTTGTGCCAAAGAAGATCGAAGGACGGGCCTTGTGCCAAAGAAGATCGAAGGACGGGCCTTGTGCCAAAGAAGATCGAAGGACGGGCCTTGTGCCAAAGAAGATCGAAGGACGGGCATTGTGCCAAAGAAGATCGAAGGACGGGCCTTGTGCCAAAGAAGAGCGAAGGACGGGCCTTGTGCCAAAGACAAGAGGAGGCGGTGATGGGCGTGGCGGGTGGGTGGGCCTATCACTGCAAGAAGATCGAAGGACGGGCCTTGTGCCAAAGAAGATCGAAGGACGGGCCTTGTGCCAAAGAAGATCGAAGGACGGGCCTTGTGCCAAAGAAGATCGAAGGACGGGCCTTGTGCCAAAGAAGATCGAAGGACGGGCCTTGTGCCAAAGAAGATCGAAGGACGGGCCTTGTGCCAAAGAAGATCGAAGGACGGGCCTTGTGCCAAAGAAGATCGAAGGACGGGCCTTGTGCCAAAGAAGATCGAAGGACGGGCCTTGTGCCAAAGAAGATCGAAGGACGGGCCTTGTGCCAAAGAAGATCGAAGGACGGGCCTTGTGCCAAAGAAGAGCGAAGGACGGGCCTTGTGCCAAAGAAGAGCGAAGGACGGGCCTTGTGCCAAAGAAGATCGAAGGACGGGCCTTGTGCCAAAGAAGATCGAAGGACGGGCCTTGTGCCAAAGAAGAGCGAAGGACGGGCCTTGTGCCAAAGAAGAGCGAAGGACGGGCCTTGTGCCAAAGAAGATCGAAGGACGGGCCTTGTGCCAAAGAAGATCGAAGGACGGGCCTTGTGCCAAAGACAAGAGGAGGCGGTGATGGGCGTGGCGGGTGGGTGGGCCTATCACTGCAAGAAGATCGAAGGACGGGCCTTGTGCCAAAGAAGATCGAAGGACGGGCATTGTGCCAAAGAAGATCGAAGGACGGGCCTTGTGCCAAAGAAGATCGAAGGACGGGCATTGTGCCAAAGAAGATCGAAGGACGGGCCATGTGCCAAAGAAGATCGAAGGACGGGCCTTGTGCCAAAGAAGATCGAAGGACGGGCCATGTGCCAAAGAAGATCGAAGGACGGGCCTTGTGCCAAAGAAGATCGAAGGACGGGCCTTGTGCCAAAGAAGATCGAAGGACGGGCCTTGTGCCAAAGAAGAGCGAAGGACGGGCCTTGTGCCAAAGAAGATCGAAGGACGGGCCTTGTGCCAAAGAAGAGCGAAGGACGGGCCTTGTGCCAAAGAAGATCGAAGGACGGGCCTTGTGCCAAAGAAGATCGAAGGACGGGCCTTGTGCCAAAGAAGATCGAAGGACGGGCCTTGTGCCAAAGAAGATCGAAGGACGGGCCTTGTGCCAAAGAAGATCGAAGGACGGGCCTTGTGCCAAAGAAGATCGAAGGACGGGCCTTGTGCCAAAGAAGATCGAAGGACGGGCCTTGTGCCAAAGAAGATCGAAGGACGGGCCTTGTGCCAAAGAAGATCGAAGGACGGGCCTTGTGCCAAAGAAGATCGAAGGACGGGCCTTGTGCCAAAGAAGATCGAAGGACGGGCCTTGTGCCAAAGAAGATCGAAGGACGGGCCTTGTGCCAAAGAAGATCGAAGGACGGGCCTTGTGCCAAAGAAGATCGAAGGACGGGCCTTGTGCCAAAGAAGATCGAAGGACGGGCCTTGTGCCAAAGAAGATCGAAGGACGGGCCTTGTGCCAAAGAAGATCGAAGGACGGGCCTTGTGCCAAAGAAGAGCGAAGGACGGGCCTTGTGCCAAAGAAGAGCGAAGGACGGGCCTTGTGCCAAAGAAGATCGAAGGACGGGCCTTGTGCCAAAGAAGATCGAAGGACGGGCCTTGTGCCAAAGAAGAGCGAAGGACGGGCCTTGTGCCAAAGAAGAGCGAAGGACGGGCCTTGTGCCAAAGAAGATCGAAGGACGGGCCTTGTGCCAAAGAAGATCGAAGGACGGGCCTTGTGCCAAAGACAAGAGGAGGCGGTGATGGGCGTGGCGGGTGGGTGGGCCTATCACTGCAAGAAGATCGAAGGACGGGCCTTGTGCCAAAGAAGATCGAAGGACGGGCATTGTGCCAAAGAAGATCGAAGGACGGGCCTTGTGCCAAAGAAGATCGAAGGACGGGCATTGTGCCAAAGAAGATCGAAGGACGGGCCATGTGCCAAAGAAGATCGAAGGACGGGCCTTGTGCCAAAGAAGATCGAAGGACGGGCCATGTGCCAAAGAAGATCGAAGGACGGGCCTTGTGCCAAAGAAGATCGAAGGACGGGCCTTGTGCCAAAGAAGATCGAAGGACGGGCCTTGTGCCAAAGAAGAGCGAAGGACGGGCCTTGTGCCAAAGAAGATCGAAGGACGGGCCTTGTGCCAAAGAAGAGCGAAGGACGGGCCTTGTGCCAAAGAAGATCGAAGGACGGGCCTTGTGCCAAAGAAGATCGAAGGACGGGCCTTGTGCCAAAGAAGATCGAAGGACGGGCCTTGTGCCAAAGAAGATCGAAGGACGGGCCTTGTGCCAAAGAAGATCGAAGGACGGGCCTTGTGCCAAAGAAGATCGAAGGACGGGCCTTGTGCCAAAGAAGATCGAAGGACGGGCCTTGTGCCAAAGAAGATCGAAGGACGGGCCTTGTGCCAAAGAAGATCGAAGGACGGGCCTTGTGCCAAAGAAGATCGAAGGACGGGCCTTGTGCCAAAGAAGATCGAAGGACGGGCCTTGTGCCAAAGACAAGAGGAGGCGGTGATGGGCGTGGCGGGTGGGTGGGCCTATCACTGCAAGAAGATCGAAGGACGGGCCTTGTGCCAAAGAAGATCGAAGGACGGGCCTTGTGCCAAAGAAGATCGAAGGACGGGCCTTGTGCCAAAGAAGATCGAAGGACGGGCCTTGTGCCAAAGAAGAGCGAAGGACGGGCCTTGTGCCAAAGACAAGAGGAGGCGGTGATGGGCGTGGCGGGTGGGTGGGCCTATCACTGCAAGAAGATCGAAGGACGGGCCTTGTGCCAAAGAAGATCGAAGGACGGGCCTTGTGCCAAAGAAGATCGAAGGACGGGCCTTGTGCCAAAGAAGATCGAAGGACGGGCCTTGTGCCAAAGAAGATCGAAGGACGGGCCTTGTGCCAAAGAAGATCGAAGGACGGGCCTTGTGCCAAAGAAGAGCGAAGGACGGGCCTTGTGCCAAAGAAGAGCGAAGGACGGGCCTTGTGCCAAAGAAGATCGAAGGACGGGCCTTGTGCCAAAGAAGATCGAAGGATGGGCCTTGTGCCAAAGAAGATCGAAGGACGGGCCTTGTGCCAAAGAAGATCGAAGGACGGGCCATGTGCCAAAGAAGATCGAAGGACGGGCCTTGTGCCAAAGAAGATCGAAGGACGGGCATTGTGCCAAAGAAGATCGAAGGACGGGCATTGTGCCAAAGAAGATCGAAGGACGGGCCATGTGCCAAAGAAGATCGAAGGACGGGCCTTGTGCCAAAGAAGATCGAAGGACGGGCCTTGTGCCAAAGAAGAGCGAAGGACGGGCCTTGTGCCAAAGAAGAGCGAAGGACGGGCCTTGTGCCAAAGACAAGAGGAGGCGGTGATGGGCGTGGCGGGTGGGTGGGCCTATCACTGCAAGAAGATCGAAGGACGGGCCTTGTGCCAAAGAAGATCGAAGGACGGGCCTTGTGCCAAAGAAGATCGAAGGACGGGCCTTGTGCCAAAGAAGATCGAAGGACGGGCCTTGTGCCAAAGAAGATCGAAGGACGGGCCTTGTGCCAAAGAAGATCGAAGGACGGGCCTTGTGCCAAAGAAGATCGAAGGACGGGCCTTGTGCCAAAGAAGATCGAAGGACGGGCCTTGTGCCAAAGAAGATCGAAGGACGGGCCTTGTGCCAAAGAAGATCGAAGGACGGGCCTTGTGCCAAAGAAGAGCGAAGGACGGGCCTTGTGCCAAAGAAGAGCGAAGGACGGGCCTTGTGCCAAAGAAGAGCGAAGGACGGGCCTTGTGCCAAAGAAGAGCGAAGGACGGGCCTTGTGCCAAAGAAGAGCGAAGGACGGGCCTTGTGCCAAAGAAGAGCGAAGGACGGGCCTTGTGCCAAAGAAGAGCGAAGGACGGGCCTTGTGCCAAAGAAGAGCGAAGGACGGGCCTTGTGCCAAAGAAGATCGAAGGACGGGCCTTGTGCCAAAGAAGATCGAAGGACGGGCCTTGTGCCAAAGAAGATCGAAGGACGGGCCTTGTGCCAAAGAAGATCGAGGGACGGGCCTTGTGCCAAAGAAGATCGAAGGACGGGCCTTGTGCCAAAGAAGATCGAAGGACGGGCCTTGTGCCAAAGAAGATCGAAGGACGGGCCTTGTGCCAAAGAAGATCGAGGGACGGGCCTTGTGCCAAAGAAGATCGAGGGACGGGCCTTGTGCCAAAGAAGATCGAGGGACGGGCCTTGTGCCAAAGAAGATCGAAGGACGGGCCTTGTGCCAAAGAAGATCGAGGGACGGGCCTTGTGCCAAAGAAGATCGAGGGACGGGCCTTGCGCCAAAGAAGATCGAAGGACGGGCCTTGTGCCAAAGAAGATCGAAGGACGGGCCTTGTGCCAAAGAAGATCGAAGGACGGGCCTTGTGCCAAAGAAGATCGAGGGACGGGCCTTGTGCCAAAGAAGATCGAGGGACGGGCCTTGTGCCAAAGAAGATCGAAGGACGGGCATTGTGCCAAAGAAGATCGAAGGACGGGCATTGTGCCAAAGAAGATCGAAGGACGGGCCATGTGCCAAAGAAGATCGAAGGACGGGCCATGTGCCAAAGAAGATCGAAGGACGGGCCTTGTGCCAAAGAAGATCGAAGGACGGGCCTTGTGCCAAAGAAGATCGAAGGACGGGCCTTGTGCCAAAGAAGATCGAAGGACGGGCCTTGTGCCAAAGAAGATCGAAGGACGGGCCATGTGCCAAAGAAGATCGAAGGACGGGCCTTGTGCCAAAGAAGATCGAAGGACGGGCCTTGTGCCAAAGAAGATCGAAGGACGGGCCTTGTGCCAAAGAAGATCGAAGGACGGGCCTTGTGCCAAAGAAGATCGAAGGACGGGCCTTGTGCCAAAGAAGATCGAAGGACGGGCCTTGTGCCAAAGAAGATCGAAGGACGGGCCTTGTGCCAAAGAAGATCGAAGGACGGGCCTTGTGCCAAAGAAGATCGAAGGACGGGCCTTGTGCCAAAGAAGATCGAAGGACGGGCCTTGTGCCAAAGAAGATCGAAGGACGGGCCTTGTGCCAAAGAAGATCGAAGGACGGGCCTTGTGCCAAAGAAGATCGAAGGACGGGCCTTGTGCCAAAGACAAGAGGAGGCGGTGATGGGCGTGGCGGGTGGGTGGGCCTATCACTGCAAGAAAATCGAAGGACGGGCCTTGTGCCAAAGAAGATCGAAGGACGGGCCTTGTGCCAAAGAAGATCGAAGGACGGGCCTTGTGCCAAAGAAGATCGAAGGACGGGCATTGTGCCAAAGAAGATCGAAGGACGGGCCATGTGCCAAAGAAGATCGAAGGACGGGCCTTGTGCCAAAGAAGATCGAAGGACGGGCCTTGTGCCAAAGAAGATCGAGGGACGGGCCTTGTGCCAAAGAAGAGCGAAGGACGGGCCTTGTGCCAAAGAAGATCGAAGGACGTGCCTTGTGCCAAAGAAGATCGAAGGACGGGCATTGTGCCAAAGAAGATCGAAGGACGGGCCATGTGCCAAAGAAGATCGAAGGACGGGCCTTGTGCCAAAGAAGATCGAAGGACGGGCCTTGTGCCAAAGAAGAGCGAAGGACGGGCCTTGTGCCAAAGAAGAGCGAAGGACGGGCCTTGTGCCAAAGAAGATCGAAGGACGGGCCTTGTGCCAAAGAAGATCGAAGGACGGGCCTTGTGCCAAAGAAGATCGAAGGACGGGCCTTGTGCCAAAGACAAGAGGAGGCGGTGATGGGCGTGGCGGGTGGGTGGGCCTATCACTGCAAGCGGTCAAGCACAAGAGTCGATGATCCGCAAACGGGCGCCCGCCGATCCGCAACCAGAAAAACTATGACATTATTAGCTCACCAGTGGCCGCGTTCGTTGTGATCAGTGACAGAATCCCGCTGCAATGATAGCATAAATTGTGCTGCATTATTTTATTATCAATCAGTAGATGCCATTTCTCCGTTCAGGGCGGAGCTCAACTTCGGCAACTTCAACGAAGAGGTGCAGCCGAAGGATCCGAAGAGTGAGGAGGAGAAGGCGCTCCCGAAGAAGTGGGATGCCTATGAGGTACGGTAGTCAGTAGGGATTACAGTAGATTTATTGCAAACTGATGAAATCACAATAATTGAAAATGATTTTTTTCCGTGAGTCATTTTGGGCCACCGTTCGCGTGCGTGTTTCATGCAATAGTGTAAACGACGCATGGGCCTGCTGGCTGATCGGACTGGGAAGGACTGTCAGAAATGTATAATTCGATCAAAATATGTTTGAGGTGTACAAGCGGACGAAGCTCGCCGAGGCCATGTTCGCCAAGGATCTGTCGGAGAAGCTCAAGGGTAATACCTATAATAAATAGTAAGACACGGAGTAAATATGTTCGTGGATGAGTGTATACGTGGGCTGTTTCCTTCTGAAGAAATGTCGTTTGCAGCCGATTGACGAGAGAAAATCTCGCGGAAAAAAGTCTGCATCCTAAATGTTTCTTCTTCTTTGCAGACTCGAACATCTCGGTGACGATGGCCGATCCTGGACGGACGGCATCGAATCTCTCCGCCCAACTCGACGCCGAAATCAACTTCCTCTCGCGATGGATGCTCAAGCCTGTCAGGTATGGCACTCTATTCACCATTTCGTCTTTTGTTTTTTTTAAATCAGCATACCATCTTCACTAATGACATTAGCAATTCGCCTTTTCTTTAGTGCAGTTGTGAAACGTGAATGCAATTGTGAAATTGAGTAATTGATTGTTTGCCAGTTTCCTAATGGGCGCTCGTCGCGTTGAGAAGGCGGTGCGCCCTGTACTGTACGCCGTTGCCGATCCCGTGATGGACGGCGAGACGGGCATCTTCATCAAGTGAGTACGGTAGGGATACGGTAGCGGGTGATACGGTATTTATTGATACTGTACGGCAGAGACGTGAGATGTAGCGGAGGCTGATTCTTCTATTTTTGTGTCTTGTTTTTCTGCATAAACTGATGAAGTAGTAGTATTGGATGAATTTAAATCGGCAAAAACCGGATAATAGTATCGATGTGCGATTTCAGTCGTGAGCGCAAGACGCAAGAGTGGGGCGACAAAGCGGAGGACGTCGAGGCGAGGAAGCGACTGTGGGCTGTGAGCCAGCAATGGACGAGGTACGGTAGCTTTGCGGAATATTTGTGGGCAGTGGTCGAAAAGTCATGTCAACAGGGTTTTGCCGTCGGGCACCTAGGCCTATATTTTCAGATGTTTTCGGGCACATAGACCTAAAAATGACAAAAAAATGCTTGCACACTTGGTTAGTACACTTGAAAATTCAACCTTTCGGTCACCTAGGCTAAACATTTGCCCGACTTCGTCGGGCACCTCATGTTGATGTTGGCATACTTTTCGACCACTGTTTGTTGGAGTGCCAAAAGATCGCTGGAATGAAGGTGCCTAATTCAATCAACCAGGGAGACTTTCGACCCGCGATTTTCAAGTTTTGTGCCTGTATGATTTACTGATCGAGGGGTGTTTAGTTGTTTCTTCTTCGATTGGTCGTCTAAATATAATTCATGATGGTGTTGGGATGTCGGGAGTACGATATGTCATAGGATACTCTGCAGATTCCCGGAGCGTCTCGCCCAGCTGCACCAGTACGTGGCAGGTGGAGAGGAGGGCAAGCAGACGGCTGCCGATAGCAAGACGCCAAATGTAAGTGATCTTTGATCTTTACTCTTTGATCCTTCATCTGCATGAGTAGCACGCTGTATGTTTCACGCATTTCTTTGATTCCGGGCTCATGGGCTCAGCTGCAAACTGGTGCACATCAGCCGGAAATCAAAGCAATTCGATCGTCTCCAACCTCTATCCTACCATGCACTACCCTTTTCCCCTTCTGTGTGCACGCTTTCCCGTTTCCAGAATCGCATGCCGCTTGTTGAGGCCGGAACATGGAATCCTCCCTCTGCCAAGGTCTGTCTGTGATCTTTGATCTTTGGTCCGTCTTTCTATTTCGATCTACTTGAGCATGCTAGAAGATTCTAAACACCAGGTAGATTCGCACTGCACGTAGTTTATCTAACTGCTTGGGACATTGGGTGTTCAATATATTTGGCACCGTTGACGGATAACAACAAATAATCAATACTACAGGCTGCCGAGGCGTCGTCGGGTCGCTCGTGGAAGACGCTGTGGCTGTGGTGAAGACGAGTACGATAGATGGAGTACGGTAGTCTTGAAGAAAGATTACGGTAGCCCATGCGTTGTTTATCGATTGAGTCAGTTAGAGTAGGCAAATTGTTATTTGAATATTAGATTTATCGCTGAAAAAGATCTCCTCTGTTTGCTCGTTTTCTTTTGTTCTGTTGTGAAGTAAAGTTGATTGATGATTTGAAGTTTCAGCTTTTTATCGAATACACGGCAAGAATGGATAACGATAATGTGGAGAACAGAATAAATTCACACAGTCTGGCTAAATAGAGGATACGGTAACTTGGATGGGGGTACGGTAGGATTACTCACATTCTGTCACAGTAGGGGTTACGGTATCTCGGACGGGGTAGGGTAGGGTTACTGTATCCGCTCGCATTCTCCTCCTGCCTCACTGCACGCGAATCCAGCCGGACAGCACGTATCGTCCTTGCAGCAAGTGGCCAGGGTGAACGGGCAGCAGGCTGCGAAATTATTATTTTCGACATGTTTTAAATTGTCTTGAATATACGACAAGAATGGATAGTAACATGTAGCGAATGGATTATAACAAAAAAATTATATTCAGGAAAGGTCGTTTGTTGTAGGCAATGTTGTTCTGCAAATACCAAACGTGTACGTGCATTGATAAATTATAAAATTCAATTGCACAGGGACTGCTGAGTGATTTTTAGAAATAGTAAGGTATTCGGTAGTTGGCTCACCCGTCGATCCATCCGACCTCTCACAGCAAGTGTAGTCCACGGCGCATTGCCAGTCTCCGTCCTTGCAGATATTGGCGCCGACCTCGGGATCGTACTCGGCCAAGGTTACTGTGCAAGGGGATACGGTAATCGTGGGATAGGATGATCGATTATTGTTTTTTTTTCTGAAAAAAGGAAGAAAACACATTCAGGGGACACTGGAGGGGTTGAAAATACGATAGTTTCCCACCAGTAGCAAGCAAAGAAGCGATGAGAAGAAATAGTGAAGAGCCGGTTGCCATTTTGTTTTGTAAGACTGTAAGAAATGCTCGATAACTTGAAATTCGGTTACAGTAGTCATGAGTTACGAAAACCAAAGAATTTATCGTGAGAAACTGAGAAAAGGAATGGATGGAGGTGTTGGCAGCGTGCCAAGAACACACTACTATCTGTAATTGACTCGATGCGATCACTTGCTAGTGATAAGAGGGAAGCGAAGAGTCGATAGTAGAGTTTGAAATGTAACGCTACCCGGGACATCGGGTACCCGAGAATGAAGAATGATTGAGTGGGATTACCCGGGATAGTGAGATGAAAAAGGCGCGCTTGTGAGTTTGAAGCATTTCTGTCCTTCAAAACGCTCAGGAGTGGTCGGTCTTCAGGTTGTGCTTCTATTTTGCGCAAAATACCAGTATTTTTGTTTGGTTTCGCGTTCAAACTGTTCAGAATCGACTGCACTAAAAGGAGCCATTTCTTTCCAACTATCCCGGGTAACTATCATTCTTCACTTTCCACCTCCATTACCCGGCCGGGTCCGAATTACCCGTCCCGTATTTCGAACTCTAGTCGATAGTCACCGTTTTTTCCTAGTCAGAACAGACTTGGTAACGCTCATTCTACGAAATATTTTAACGCTGCTGTGATCAGCTGATCAATGATTATTCATATATTAGATTTTGAAATTGTGTTGGAGAGTACTTCTGCATATTTTATGCCTTATAAAAATACTAGATCAATTTGCACAATTGTAATCAATAATCGATCGTTTTAGTCCAGAATCCGTCGACGAAAAATTGGCTATCACAGCAGCGCATCTCAGGGTCCGTTCTGAAAAAGATTTGAGCAATTGTGTAAAAAGAAAAATTATTCGCAACACTTACTTATAGTTTTTGAAGAGCATTATTTGTCCATCGGAACACTTCGTTGCTTTCTTTACGTTGTCCCATCCCTTGGTCCAGTGACATTCCTGAATATTATATTCTCGAATTGATGAATAATTTCAAAATGACAAAACACAGTGAAGGGAAATATTTTTCTGCCTTTCTAGCGTCTCCCTTGATAATTTCCTTCTTGCAACAAAGCCTCTTCTCTCCCAATAAGCAGACGCTGAAATGCATAGTTTTAAAATTGTTCTAAACAAGCATGCATGTCGAGAACATTACATTTGATGTAATACAGCACTTCTTTTCGAATGCATCAATAACATCAATAAGGGCTCACTATCACGAAATGTTCTAGTTACAATTAGATGACAAATCTTACCGTCCCGCGGGTGCCAGCTCAGAAAGACCCACTTGCATCCGGCCCAAATCCACAAATCCTGCAGAGCAGTAATCAGGATTGCAAAACGGCCACGAGCCGATCCATTCACACGACTGAAAATATCAAATATGGCTTACATTTTATAGTTTAGAATAGCCGTTATCAGCTTTTTTTTGAAATTTGCATTCACAACTAGCATTCTCCAATTGATGAATCGTTAAGTTTTTTTTCCAAATCTTACGCTAGTATAGCCGTGGTAGAGGTCGGCCTGCAGGAGAAGAGCAGCGAGGAGAAAGACGGCGACTTTGGCCATTCTAAATCAAGGAAATATTACAGAACAGAGTTTTCACTGGGACTGTTAGGATCGCGTCTCTTCATACCGCGTCCACTCTCTTTTCTGTATCCGTCGAGAGAGTTGGAGGAGTGAAGAAACGTATTCATCACCGTGCCCCCTAGTAATTATCGTACCTCAACGGAAGAAAAGACGTCGATATAGACGAAAAGAGAGAGAGATGACCCCTCGTGGAGAACCCGTACAGAGCGAATGAAGGAGACAAATGAACGCTCGTCTTTTATAAAACACATCATTCTGATCTCCTTTGTTCTCTCCAAGGGTGAACAATGCAAATTTGATTCGCTACAAAATCCCGACACGATCGAACTGTAATTTCAATGAAAAAATTTTCGATTATGATTTCCATACCCAGTGTAATTGCTCCTCCATGAATGACATTCTTTCCCATTTGGAATTTGCCGATCGACAAAAGCATGATGTACTGAATTAACACAAAAAAATCGTAAATTGCAATCTAAAACGTAAGATCGTTAGTGACTTGACAAAAAACTTAATTAAAAAGAAGGGTTCAGCAAAAGATATTGGAGGTATGGGGAATTGAACCCCAGCCCTCTCGCATGCTAAGCGAGCGCTCTACCACTGAGCTATACCCCCGGCTGGGAACATGTATCCTAATCCCCGTCATTTCCTACGATAATTGATCATGATGTGATTCGTTATTATAAATAGTACTTCGTTGTATAGTGAATCTAAACTCTTCCTCAGATATTGCGATCGATTTGCGGTTGACGAATGGTGGACAAAGATAAAAAACTGATGGCAATTATCGTGTGTAATTGTCATCGGGGCAAAACTTTTGGAGGTATGGGGAATTAATTGGTTTATTCAACTGCATTATACTTATGAATGGTTTATAGATCTCTGATCTTGCTCTTGATCGACATACACGACGAGCAGCACAGCTGAAATAACTAATTTTAAATGGAATTTGGCCCGGGTCTCCCGATCGCACACACTATTTCGCTTTCTAGGTGGATGGGATTATCAAGTAGAATGGGCTTCTGATATGAAGTTACCTTTGCGAAATCCGGATTGCCACAGTAGTGCTTCAGCTTGGCTTTAGAGTATTTTAAACACGTTTTACCGTTGATGTCTTGGCATTCTGAAATCGAAACATATAATCAATAAAAAATATAAACTCACGCTTGGCCCAGTTCGGATCGACGACACATTCGCCTCTGTGACACCACTGAAAATATTTCAGATGTTCATAACTTCGAGGCACTTTCTTGGATCGGAAAAAAAACAGTCACCTTGCCCATCCCACACGGTGTTCCATCAAAAGCTGGTAAGAACGGCTTTGTCTCACACGGTTCGAAACGCTTCCTGCAAAATGAATATCGTGACTTCGGAGCAAAACATTTGGAGGTATGGGGAATTGAACCCCAGCCCTCTCGCATGCTAAGCGAGCGCTCTACCACTGAGCTATACCCCCGACCGGCGCATTCCTTCTCTCACCTACTCCTATCCTTACACCACTGCTGTTGGCAGAGAGGCGCTGAGCTATGCTGGCGGGGGTTCTGCAATGATTTCTTTACAGTAGACCATTAGGCTGATCTCACCGGACAAACGGAGTAGTGCGGTCCGAACGCGACTTGACACACCTGACCAGTGGTAAAGTTTGCCCCTGAAAAGCCACTTTGCGCCAGGATATCGCATGAAGATACGAGTTACTGTAAAACGAACGACTACCTGGGGAGGTGGGGTAGCGGGTTGCGGTGTTATCTGCAGTCGCTTGTGAACGCACCACGAGGCGGGGTCTCTGATTTAATTGATTGTTAAGCAAAGACATTATTTACACAATCCTCCTCGGGAAGAAATTGATTTTTTGAATAATTAAATAAAGCTCACTTGAGGAAGCTTTCGATGTGGTTCTGACTGCAGCTGGATAGCTTGTACGCGTTCTCTCCGGCTGAAATTTTGTTTCATTATTTTTTTGAAAAGACTGCTGCTGACAAAGCGAACTACAGAAGCGGCGAAGAATGTGAACTAACCGTGAAACACAATCGAATTGCAAAGAAAAACAAATTAAATAACTGACCCCTGGGCGAGGGTGACATGAGGAAGTTGTGGTAGACGGGGCAGTCGGGTGACTCGATCTCGAGACCGTCGTGAAAGGCGCCCAAACTGCAATACATACTGTCAATCAATAAATCAATCAGTTTATCATGTCAGGCAGTAGTTGCTAGATGAGGATGGGGGCGAAATCTTCATGGGGTGTATTCCACCAGTTCCCAAATAGCTCGGTCCAAATCGTCTCTCCAGCGTGCTCTAGGCTTGCCGGGCGGACGCTTCCGGTTGTATGGTTGCAATAAATACTGTAGATTAAAAAAAAGATCTGTTCCACACACCAGCTTCGCTCAAAATTTCATTGCAGCTTTTATCTCAGCTTACCAATCATGATTTAAACCCTTTTATCGAGATAAACTGAGCTGACATTTAGATTGACATTGAGTGGAATTACCTGTGCACAAGCTCATGGGCGGCAATCACTGCCGTCGCCATGCCTCCGACGTCTTCGATCACGGAGGACGATTCACCCTGTAAAATATTCAATCCTCAGAAGGGAATAAGATGTGTTTCACACAGTGAACATGAATGAAATGGTGTGGATGATATTGATTCGTCCCAAGCATTCTCCTCAAAAAATATTCTTACCAATTTTCTGTGCAAATTGTTGGTTGTCTGTAGTTCTGCATTGCACTCTCGCTCTCTCAACCCTACAGTGAATCTTCTTAATAAGCTTACCGGACGACACATTTGCCGCACGTAAGCGATGCCCTGAGTAGCGGAGTCACCTAAACTTTCTGTTTGCATGAATAATCATCAGGATATGTGGCACCTGCAGTAGTGAGCAGGTCAAACTTAGTGAGCATGATCGCGTGGTCATGCACCGGGAGTAGGTCGTAGTTGACCTGAAATATTGCATTTTTTTAAGTTGAAGCAAAGAGAGCGCTCTTAATATCGATATAACCCACGTTATTTCATTCATGTAGTCTATGTGAAACATATAAGGTTGCTTTTTTCAGATGTTTGTTTTTCATCAGAAATTAATGATATGGAACTTCTTCGATTTTGGTCCAGTGAACAATGTGTGAAGCGGGAAATGAGAATGAGAGGGAGGGAATACCCAGCGATAAAAGCCCGCCAAAACCCAAAGAAATTCCAGGGATTGTGAGCCGACCTTGATCCAGTTCGTCAATCTGTTGAGCGCCGTCGCAGAAGAGAGCGAGTAGGACATACTGAATATTTGTATTTTTCGGTCTAGTGTTCCATGATCACATTCAAAATTAATTCTAACTCAGTAGTATTGCCCATCTCCGATTCGTCGAAACCATCGGAGAAGTCATCAGACAGCGTCACATTCGAATCTATCGTCGAGTTGAAGGCGGAATCGTAATCGACGAAACCGTTCCTAAATGTATTGGATTCGTTGCAACGAGTGCATCTTGAACAAAACGGAGCAAATGAGTTTCACGATCACATCAAAATACTGAGATTGCGGGCTCGATCAATGTATTTTCCACAGACATTATACAAAACAATAATTGTTGGTCAAACTTCAAGGGGCAGTCGTCCCTCCTACTGGCGACGAACGTTCCCACCATCCGCAGTTCGAACGCGTGCGACTCGTGAAAGTCAGCGAAGATGAGGCGGAGCTAAGATTTTTTTCGAGTTGTTGTTGTTGTTGTTCAATTAAAAACAAACCTGCTCGAACAGCACCCGCATGTAGTCATTCAGCGCTGCCGTTGCCTGTTCCTCATTGCTACCGGACATTTCGAGAAACGCCTAAACAGGGGGAAAGTAAAAATAACAAATCTTGGGAATAGAAACTGTTGGCCATAAAATATAATTTAAAAATACCTCAAATTCTGAGTGATCCGCCATGAACAGTAGATCTATGCCGAGTTTATCACTGGAAATAATTTTTTCTTGATTCTGAAATAATGCTCACCGATAAATAGGTCGATCCGGTTCGCTCAGCACCAGTTTGTGCGCCTGAAATTCATTTTTTCAACCCGAACAATTGTCTTCTTCAATTTGCGCAATGCAGTCGGCGAAAGAACATGGTCGATAAGGAATGGATGTATCTAGGATGGAATAAGCTCGAAATGAGAGCGGCTCTCCAAACTTCGTACTCTTTCCTCCTCAAAAATGCGAAATAGGATGGTGAATGGAGAGAGGTTCCTTCTGCTAGGGAGCCCCATCTGTGGGCGCAGGCTAATTCACGTAATGCGATTGGGGCTCGAAAAGGCCCCGTAAAAGGAGGCCCTCTTAGATTTCCCCGAGAAAGGAAGGAAGCGAAGAGAAGAGAGAGATTGAGGACGAATGAAGAAGGACTGGAGTCCAGTATCCTCTCGCTACCTCGTTTTCTTTTTACCCGGTTGTTCGCGCTCAAACCGCGGCTATATTGTATAGCATTCCTATGCGAAAAGAATCCCGCTGATTGATTTTCACATTTGTCTCATCTTCACCAGTACACATTCATGTATTCACTTTTTGCAGAATAGGTGATCGTCAACTTACTGGGGTACTCCTGAACAAAAAAATATCGGCTAGTGACTGACCTTTCGGAAAACCACTCCCTTGTTTACTTCTTTTCGCGTGAACACTACACCAGCATCTGAATACCCATCGTGAACTGTAAATATGTAAATAATTTGCTCACCTAAAAGCTCCAAACCCAGCAGCAGCCAGAGTAATCTCACTTGCATCGTTTCTGAATTTAGAAAAGTTCAGAAACAGACGAATATCAATCATAGCGATACAACCAGGAACAAAACTCAGAAGATTTGTGGCCACTATCGCTCACATTTCCGGCTTTGTAATGTTTCAAAATATTCCTTCCCCCATCAGACTTGAGATCCCTCATCTCTTCCACTGTCACAACGCTCACCCGTCAAACTTGTGGAAGCCCGAGCGCAATCTCGTACTCTCTCAATATCCCCTGCTCTCTCGCCCTCTCTTACTTGTCTGAAAACAGAAAAATAGGGAGATCGAGAGGTTTCGACGCTCCTATCAATCACGCATGCCCTCTGGGGACGTGCAATAGGGCGCGCAATCGGAAGGAAAGAAGGGCTCATGACGGAACGAAAATAGCCCGATGCACTCTAATCTCGATCGAAATCAAAGTGAGGAGTGAATTGAGGCAGGGATTGGGATGGTCCGACAGAGAAAGGAGTCCATCTGGATTCCATCCTGTCTGCCCTCTGACCCCTTCTTTCTGATCGCTGATTGAGCGTTCCCTGAGGAATTCGGAGTGGGATGGTTCCAGATGTGGTTTGATGGATCGAACGGGGAGTTCGGTGAAGCCGGAAGAACGTTCTGAGAGATGTCTAAGGACCATTGACTCATAGCTGTCCGAGAATAGAATTGTCAAAGTTCCTTGTTCTCTTTTGCATGAATCCATCTCAAGTCGGACGCGCGTTCCTTGTCCCCTCACAAAGTTTCAGTCTCCGGGGTCTCCCATCCAATCTCCCATCCATTGTTCGTCTCTTCTTCATCCCCTCTCTAGTCTCATTCGGAAGATGCCGCGCAAGCAATTGTCCTCTTTCTCTTGCTGCGACATTGGACGACGAGGACAAAAAAAATTGACTGGGACTGAATTGGAATGGGCCTTGGAATAGCATATCTTGCAGTGTCGTCCACACTCATCTTTGAACACTGCAAAGGAGATTTATGACTTTGGACCATGGAAACAGCTCGCTTGAGTTGCCCCCAGGGAAGGAAACGCCTTTCAAAATTGTCTCACCATCTGCAAACAAACTCCAGATACTCAGAGATCAGAACGCATCTGTATAGTCTCTCTCCCTTCTCCATCTCTGATATTCCGCCCCAGCACCCAAGGGGCCTTATTCGGTTACACACATGAAATCCTAGCCAGCTCCCACCCTCTCAAAGTGATTCCTGGCCCGTCTCTCTCCTTCACATGCTCCATCGCCGGATACAGAGAGTGTTGTTTGATACTGACTTTGGCCCTACTGCGAGAGTCTCGTCCTCCTCCAAATCTCGTTGGTATTGAATGGGATTTGGTAGGAGGCGAGAGGAGGACGGAGAGATTCAGAAGAAGAAGAAGAGGAGGAGGAGAGGAATCTTTACTCCAATCAAAGGAGGAAGAGGGGAGGAGGAGGAGGGGAAGGGGAAAGAGGAGGAAGCGGGTAGAAGGATGTCCCCCGGTCTGTGAGAGTTGTTGGGTTGAGTAGTGCTCTTCTCCGTCGGAGATCATGTCACTAATTTCCTTCATCGATTCTCCATCTCCTTCTACATCGTACGCTTCTATTCCCGATGAGCGAAGAGCATCTGATGATGTGGTGATGAAGAATACGTCCAAGATCAAGAAGAGACGATCCAAATCTGTGTTGGATGAACTGCGAAGGGGTGAGGAGCGCAGGCATTCGCTCGTGGATGGGTGAGTTGCTTCCGAAGATTATTCCATAGTTTTGCCTCGTTTCGAGAATCTTCAGTAGCGTCAACATGTTTGGTTCCTGGTCCCCGCTCAAAGATCCTCATTTCGCATTCCTAGTTCCTGGTCGGGCTGATCTTTGCTTGCCCCCTTCCCCTCCCCTCCTGCTCCCCTGGGCCCGGACAGCTGGGGCTGTCAGCGTGGATTGCACTTCTATCAAAGGAGGAAGCTGTGGGGGGGGGGCTAGAGAGGGGGAAGGGCTCCCCCGGGGAAGTTTCCCGCTGTGAAGCACGTCTCCATGTGATCGGAATGAATCTGAGTGGTTCTGGAGATCAACTAACGAAAGTGCAAACGAAATCCAAATTTGAGGCGTTATTACATTTACTGATGGTGATCCTCTTTGGCTCCTTTACTCTTCTCACCTCCCCAAGCTTCACTGAGTAGAACTCAGAACTAAGGCTGATTCCCACGGAGGTTCCCGAGAGAGAGAGAGCGGCTTCATGCAAGTACTTGGATCTCAACCCTCCCCACACTCAGTCAGTCATAGCGTTTTCCCACGAAGCACTCTTGCTCAAAGTTCATCAAAGATCGTTGTGGAAACACAAATTTGAATTTTTAGGGCTGCAATCAATTTCTACATCTTTGACATCATTGTTGATCACTGTAGGTGAAATATTATCAATATTTGACGATTTGGCACCGGTTTAAAGCCAAGAGAACCAGGAAACTCGATGAGGTGCCGAAGAGCAACAGGGGACGAACGGCAATTGCTCCCGGCCGGTCACTCACACACTCGCCTTCTCTCGGGGGCAGCGAGATCGATAGCCCTCTCCGAGACGGAGGGAGAAGACATTCTCTAGTCCCTCTCCCTCTCCCTCTCCCTCTCCCTCCCTCCGTCTTCCAGCCTCATCCATGGCCGGCTGCCCACGGACAATCTAAACAAGGAGGGGGCATTGCACCAGAGGAAGAGGAATGAGCGAGAGGTGAAGAGTTTACATGTTGCAAGAGGACTGCGGCACTCTTGCCTTTAGGGCCCTATTTTGTCTCGTGAAGTTTCAAAGGACACAAGTGTTGAATACCTATTGAAGTTACCCACGATCGAATTCCACCATCATATCCCGCCACTGGACCAGCGAGCGCTTTCCAATTCCCGCAGAATGCACCCTTATTCGGCACTATATAGCCAATATGTCGGCCCAATTGACAGCCCCAACCTCCTCTCCTCCTCCTCCTCTTTGCCGAAAATATAATATGGTGTCCTTCTTCTATTCAGTGGCTGGCTCGCTCCACTGAATTCGCCCTGCCTCCTTCCTTTTTCTTTTCTCCATACGCACATGTCGAGCTTTTCAAGCTGCGCGGAGTTGTGGCTATATTCGTCTGACGAAGCTTGCTTTTAAATGCTATCTGGAAATGTTCTTTGAATGTTCTCAGAGATTGTTCTTGTCATTTCCACGCGTTGATAACTGATCTCGTGCGAAATGCTTCGTGGTCAGTGCAAATCCTGCTGAAACATTGATGAAATGATGGTGTTCTTGCCAAGCGATAGAAAATAATAACATCGTTAAAATTGCGGAACAACTCATTGCATTTTCATGTCTTGCCTTCTCCGATTCCATCTTTCTTTGATCATTTCCTTTATCAAAGTTTTTGCTGTTTTGAATATGTTTCATCCTCCTAATATCATTGGTACGAAGATCTCTAATTGATTCTGTTTGCCGGCTTCTTTTGCAAAAAAATCCATTTGAAGATCACAGTGTCTGCTCTCTGAGTTTCGGGAGCGACTAAGAGAAAAGATAAATGGAGAGGTGCTATTCATCCTGCATCTAGATTGATCTCCTGCGATTCCTCCAGTCTGCGTCAAATCCTTGTCATGCTTGCTGAATTCCCACCAGAATTCATCACTCATAGACGCGTCCTCTGACCTATTCCCTCCTCTCCTCTTCTCGATACATACATCTTCCGCTCCCTTTCTATCTCTCTCTCTTTCTTCTCCTCCTCCTTCTTCTCATCTCTACTCACTCTCTCGACCACTCTAAGAGACCGCCCGAGCCCCCAACAAGCAAGCACAGCGGTCTCCCGTTACTGCCTGTGTTCGCAGTCCCACCCTCCTTCTCCCTCCCAGTTAGTGGTCCTCCTTTTGACCGACAGACTTCCTCCGTTTAGCGACAATGTCGTATTTCGACAGGTGAGAGCACCAATTTGAATCTACTTTCTGGATCTACTTTATCTACAAATGTTTCTGATCCTCCGCGATAATGTATTGATATTTCACCCAAAGTGTGATGAAATATTTGCTGGCGGTGGGGGTAATTTCACTTTGTTTTCGAGTTCTGCGTTTCAGTCAGCCCCAATTCATTTGTCTTGTTCTTCGTACTACCCTCATTGAATCCTTCTTGCCAAATTACGCGCCAGCTCTTTCATGCTTTCTCCCATTCAGGATTGCCTATTATCTCGATTATTCTTGGTCTTTTTCCACAAACAATTATGATATATTTAGTATTGTTATTCCTTTTACAGTACTCAGTCTGAGGGTACTACTTGATTTTTGCTATCCTTGCTCTTTCTAACTGTACATGCTTTCTGTCTGTCAGTCTAGCGAGTATTGCAGAATGAGAGAGTCAAGCAATTGCTCAACCATACATACAGTCTTCCTTTCTCCTTCTTCCCTCCGTTTCCAATTCTGATGGCTGATGGGACTCCGCTCCCACTCTTCCTTATTTCGTACAGTCCCTCTGCTTCTCTAGTGAATGGAATAGCGTGCGTATTCGAGAGTGTCCTCCCGTCTTGGGGCTAGTTTGTTGGTGCGGCAGCAGCGGCCTGCTTACTCCACTCTACGCTCGCCGCTCTTTTTTCTCTGCGTTCTCTCGATTCGACACGCTCTCTCGTCGTCTCTCCGACTTTCATCGGACGCCCAATGGCCCATTACAGCGGCCCGACGATGATGAGAGTGGTCAGTGGGTGAGGAGGGCGGGAAGAGAGGCAGAAAGAGACGAGAGAGTGGGCGAAATGAAGAGAGTGCAGAGAGACGGAAAACTTGATTCGCCAAGACGAATTCGCTATGCATTGAGAGCACTGCGCGAACTTCAGATTCGGATACCCTATCGTAGTGCATACTCGGTTCAGAAGCTGAATAGCACCTTATCTTCCTCTTTCTTTCATCGAGACAATGCTTGTTTGAATCTGTATGTAGTTCATACCGATATTCTACTCCATTACTACGATTTATTCCGAAGCTTTTGCATGGATCCACCAGAACCAAGGATCTCCCTCATTCTGACCAGCATCCATGTTTATGCCCCATTTATCGCGCGCATTCGTCCCATAAACTCGGCATCTGATCTCTCGTATAAATGAATGGGCCGAGCGACGAGCGAAATGGGAGCCACTATGTCCCTCGGCGAATAGAGCCTAAGCAATGATCTAACTCTCTTCTTTTCTCATGCTCTATCGCTTTTCTGCTGAAGATTCCGAATGTAATGACTATCCATAAGCCCCATTATTCGCTGATGATGTACAACCCTTCTGTTTTCTTCGTACACCATTTTCTCCGAGACCCATTCCATTTGCGCCAACAACGTGCAGATAATGCAGTCCGTTTCTTCACTGAAAAGCCTCCACAGCTAATCAGCTTTCGTGCCTAATCTCCACTCGAAATCGCCACCTTTCCTCCTCTTTCTTCCTCACATTCCTCACAAGCCTCCTGGGGCGCCCTAATTGTTTCCTGGTTAGGCACGCATTTTGATCTATTCTCTCCCCTTTTTCACTCAAATTTCCTGCCTCCATCGCTCACGCGAACGTCTCATTTATAAATTACCCCGTCGCTTCGAGAGGGGGATTCTAGGGGGCAATAATTCGTCTCGGGCGCGCAACAGTAGTGACGTCAGCCGGAACCCTTCTCAATCATTCCGGGGAGAATTTTCGTCTTCTTTTCGAGAAATCCAATTCACTGTCTCATTTTCAGAATGAAGAAGTTCTTCGGGAGGAAAAAGCTGAAGAAGAGCAAGTCGGATATTCCACCGTCGGATGGGACGAATGGAGTGAGCAATGGAGGAGTCAAGGATGGACACATGCCTAGCAGCAAGAGTACCAATCTGTGAGAATATACCATCGCCCTATTTTGTTATTAATACATTTGAGATGGTTTGAGAATAGTTTTTGGGCAAGGCTAAACAATTCTAAGCTCAAAATCGGAAAGGAGAGGCCTTTCTGCAACAAGGTAGATCTGCAACAAGGTAGAAATTGCCAGCTTCCGGGACTCCTTTCGCTCGCTCGTTCGCTTTTGTTCGAGAAAGTGGTTCTTGGGTGTTCTCGAGCGGGCGGTTATTCGAGATGAATAGACCTATTCTGAACTTTATGGGTAGCCAAACAGACATATTCTGAACTTTATGGGTATGGGTACCTTTTAGTGATTTCTCTAAATTCTTCTGTCTCATTTGATAGAGTTGCATGGGTAAAATCAGTTGTGTTTCAATGTGGGTTCATAGGTTGGAAATATTTGCTCAACCGATTATTCATTTAAATCCCTTGGAAAATATTTCATTCGCCCTTGCTCTCCTTGGCTGCAAATATTGATGCCTGAAAATCGCTTCGATTTTGGAAGTTCTTTACTTATATTTCGTTCCAGGCACGCAGCGTGTTCTTCTGACGAGTGGGCAGTGTGTTCATCGATGAGCGAGGGCGAGCGGAGGAAGGTCAGATAAATAATAATAAAAACAGTTTTTATTAATTTTAGAAATGGATTATCACAAAAAAAAGAGAGCACGCGTTGGTCGTTGTTCAGATATGTTTCACAGCGCATTGATTCGTCTTTGTGATTTTATTTCATCGATTTAATAGTGACTTTTATTTCAACAAATGAACACTAAAAAAGTTGGAGAAATAATGAGAGAATCTTGATTAAGTGCGACTGATCTGAAATTTTTTGGGAAGAATTGGAAACTGGAAAATTGAAAACCAAGAAGACAAAATTTATTCAGAAGTTCGACTCGGAGCTGGACAAGCACATGATGCAGACGATTACGGATGTGAAATACATACTGAAGAGGGGAGCAAAGTTCACCGCTGTCGGTGAGTGATAATGCTCATTTGATCTCGGGCCGTTTCTTTATCGAACTTTTACTATTTTCATATGTTTCAATAGATATATAATCGGCAGTAATTGGTTTGTTAGGTGAGAAGTTTACAATGGGAAGATAAAGTTTTGTTTTCAGGCGAGGTCAACTTCCAGCGGGGTTGTCTGGACGCGCACAATAACGTGCGGCAAAAATACGGAAACCCGCCTCTGCAGTGGTCGCAGGTTTGTTGTTTATTTGAATGATGTCAATTTTCATTAATGAAAATTCCAAGGTCGTTAATTCAGCAAGATTCACGTGCTGAATTTTCTAATTTATCTATTTGGCTTTGTTTCATAAACGTTTCTTATTCTGGAGGCTGCTAGGGAACTGATTTGTAGCACGTATACGATAAGGAGTAAATGAAGTATTGAAGAAAGACGATGAGAGTATGCAAAGATAATATTTACAGGAACTCGCCGACCTGGCTCATTCATGGGCGACGAAGGTTGCCGATCGAGGGAAGGTTCTGTATCCAGAGATGCCGGGTATGCAATTTTTGTTTTTTGTACATAATCAAATATTTGCACCGGCACTCTCCCATAAAAACTGTCCATGAGAATTTCAATACAAATTTCAATCGACCTTTAGCAGAAGAAATACGGATACTTTAGTTTATACTCCGAGTTGTAAGCATCGTGAAACCTAAATAGATAAATCATTAAGCTGATGATTAGTTTGATATATTCAAGGTATCGGAGAGAACATGACTGTCAAGACGGCCTCCGACCACACACACTTGCCTACGGGAGATGAGATTGTTGCCGAATGGGAGAGCGAGGCAGGAGCATTCGACTTCGACCGACCGAGGTGGCACTCGAGTATGTTATTTTACACTGTTTTATTACTTTCTAATACATTTCAGGCTGAAGTAGAATAGGTGGCACATTCTATGTAATACAATTTTGTCCTTCTCGTTGATAGCGGTTGGACTTTTTTGAAATTCCGGATTAGAGTTGGAGATAAATTCAGGGTTATTGATGTTGACTGACTGAGGTGGCCGTTTGTTCCAGTCTCCAATCGCCACTGAAATTTGATACCGAGTAGCAGCAGCTGGGGTGTGAAAGCTGACAGATTCAGTGATCACATTAGCTTATTTTCATTTCTACGTTCTCCCATCACTATCAAAACAACTTCACATAAACACTATGGAATGCCGCTGAAACATATTCGAATCACTTTCGATATTAAACAAATTCTTTATTTAAAAAAATTAAGCGACAATTTCAATCAATAAATTGCATGCAATACTTGCTAAATGAGACAACAACAAAACATCAAACCACTTTCAGAGTGCCAGCACTTCTCGCAGATGGTGTGGAGGGACTCGCAGGAGATGGGCGTGGCAAGGGAATGGAACACTGAGAAGAACTGTGTTGCCATTGTCGCACTCTATCGACCAGGAGGGAATAATAATGCCCCGGGTGAGATATTTGAGGGTTCATTAAAGGAGGCGTATCATGAATAACTAGTTGATGTTTTTGAGAACATGATCCGATCGGAATTTAGAACGATATTAGAATGCCGAAGTTTGGAAGTTGTAGACCCAATTTAAACCGAGAAATTCGGCCTCAACGTATCAGGGAAGCACAGGGAAAAAGCTGCAAACAATTCTACTCCTTGGCGGTTTGCCAAAAGATCTTGGCAATTTTCCAGAATCTTGATAGCATCGGCTTATCGCTGCAGGACCCGCTCAGTTTGAATTTCAAAAGTTCATGATACGCCTCCTTTAAGGATTTTTCGTATCAGTAACTGGTAGGGATGCGAGTTCGGTATGCGAATTACGGCGCTTTGCCCCGCCCCCTCCCTCTCGCCTCGCGGATTCGCTAGGGAAGAGGGAGGGGGCGGGGCAAGGGCAGCGAATTCGCTAGGAAGAGGGGGAATCGCGCAATCCGCTCTTTCTGGCGGATCTCTCACTCGCTAGGCGAGAGGAGGGAGATGGGAAGAGGGGGGAGAGGCGCGCTCTCCCTCCCCTCTTCCCATCTCTCCCTCGATTCGCGGATTCGCACCAAAGAGCGAATCCGCTATCCTCGCCCCGCCCCCTCCCTCTTCCCTAGCGAATCCGCGAGGCGAGAGGGAGGGGGCGGGGCAAAGCGCCGTAATACCCAATCCGCTCCGCTATCCACATCCCTAGTAACTGGACTAGAAGATGTCGAAATAGAGATTAGAACTTTCTGCGTTTCGAGAAAAACGCTGAAAATGGAACCAACCTTTCTTTCCCATTTTTTTTTAAATTTAAAAACACATGGTTGTGATTTTTTGAAGTACTATAATCAGAAAGAAATATTGAAAATCTGCTTGCAGGCGAATTCGCAGCAAACGTCGGTTCCCGAGACGTCTCCCTCTCTCCCTCTCGCTCTCTCGCATCCAATCTCAAACGAGTAACCATCTCCACGCCACAAAAGACACTGGAGAACAATCATAAGTAGACACATTCCTCCCTACCAGAATAGAACTCCTGATAATTCATGCTACAATTCCATCCATCCAGCACACTCCATGATTACTAATAGGCTCTGAGCCCTTATAGCCGTCTGTTCGGCACTTTTTCCCGTTTTCTCACAGGTCTCTCCTCGTTTAGACTATAGTCTTTGAGTCTTCTCACCTCTTTTGAAGCGCATGCAGAGCGTTTCAACGACATTTTCATCGAGATAGGTTGATTATGATGCCTCTTATGCAGCGCTTTCCCCCCTCACTTCTGTCGGTGCTTCCATACTTATGTTCATTGTGTATCTAGGATTTCCCTTCTCTTGCCTAGCCGATGATCTCCTTGTTTTTCGTTTTTCTCTCTATTCATCTTCTGCTGCTTTTTGGTGCCACTGCCGAGTTTACAATTAATTTAAAATAATAAACTCTTTATCATCACGTCAATCGGTCAACATACAAAAGAGGCGGACGATGTTCATAGAAAAAAATTCAATTATGAAATCCGATATTTGAGCACGATTGTCTTACTGTGTTTTCTTACGATGCCCGTATCGGTGTCAATGCCATGTGTGTGCGGGGGATGTGTCTCGAAGGGAAGAATTATGGGTTACGGTAGGCGTATCTAGCTGGCGTACGGTAGCCCACGATCGATAATCGGGCTACCGTAGCCTCTCATATTATGCACTGTGTGGTCTGTGTGTGGCACGCTGTGGGTGTGGTGGGATTACCATAGTCTACGAATGTCCGGTGTGTAAAGGCGAGAAGAAAATATCGGTTATGAAGCTCGAATCAACGGGAGGGAGGGAAACTGGTAACAAACAAGGGAATGGCGAGTGGGGGAAAGGCGACAGATCGCAAAGTTACTCGTAGGAATAGGGATGAGGGATCGGAAGGGGAGGGGAACGGGTACAGGCACGGTTTAACTGATGTTTCGTCTCGAGAATAAATCGTCAGTGTTGAACTACGGTAGGTGGGATACGGTAGATGTGGCAGGTCGCTCAACCCCTAGTGGAGGCCCGGTCTGATGCACTCGTAGGCAGGATATAGATGGGCGTGAGGTGGGATCCTAACTGGAATAAGGGATACGGTAGGTACGGGTTACTGTAGGCGCTCTCAGTTGTTGTTGGAGGTGCCGTTGCGGGCGGGTTTCATGGACGCGGGAGGTCCGAGTAACTTGCGACTCTCTTCGTCCCGATCATCCTTGAGAGGAGGAGAGATAGGTGTCATCGGAGTTAGAGGAGTTCTGAAAATGGAGAGAATAATGAACATTCAATCCAAAAAATGCGATAACAGAGGTGAAGCAGCTATGCGAATTGCCTGTCGACGGGGTATGACTACGATTCGAAAAACCAAGAGCAAGCAGGCGACTCTCATGCACGGTTTTATTCCGAATGAACTCAACTTGGAGTCGGTCCATGGTCACTATACGAAAATGGTGAAGCTGTCATCATCGAACGCACTGGAGTGAGCGATCTTTGATTTATCGCAACGATTTCAAGACAGTTTTGTAATGTTTAACCCTCCAAATACGCCCAAATAATGATTTCTTTAAAATTCAGCTAATGCCATCCCCATTCATATTATCATAGTTGCAGTAATATTTCACCTCGTTCCATCCCTCTCAGCCGGACTGCCGTTACTGTCCTTGTCCTTACGCATGGTCGCCGCTGACCCGACCACCTGAAAACTCCATTGTTATTATTTAATTTCATTTTTTTTTCTCGAAAGGTTACCCTCTTGTAAAAATTTCAAAATTTCATGCTATTTAACGTAAATAATCGATCAAACTCCAGTAGCATGCCCAGCTCATTAGATCAGTACTTAGCAACTAGAGTTTGGCAGATTATTCAAAATCAGCCCTAATGTGGTGCAAGGGTGAGAGGGTGCGGTGCTGGCTTGAAGAGTAAACTCTGACTTTGTTGTTGCTAACCGTAATCGCGATGCTCCGATCATCCACGGAATGATTGAGCTCGGACGGTCGGATTAGCGTCATCTTCGTGTAGGTTTCGGATGCCCGTCGACCTCGTGACGCCGCGCACAGGTAGTGCTTCCATCTATCAGGCACGAAGATGCGACAGAATTCCTTAAAATTGTTCGTTCAGTCAAAAGGGTACTCAAAGTTAGAAAATATTGACTATGTTTCACGACCATCTCATTCGGTATCAGGAAAAAAATTGCCGATAAGTGCTTGTCAATTCTCAGAATAACTGCCAGAATAAAAAAAACAAATTGCATGCCCACATGTCTGAATTGCCCAGACATAATGCAGTAAATGATGAAGGAAGTACAGGCGCCGCACAGTGACAGCAGATCGAGTAGATCACCTGAGAAGACGTTTTTTTACATGGTTCAGTGCGCGCGTTGAGCCTTCAAAAGCAAAGAAAATGATAGGAGTTAGTATCTCTCACCGAGACTGTTGTAGACGTGTATCCGGAACTCCTCGGAGAACAGGCCGGAGAGCACCGCCATCACACCTGAAGTAGCGGTTGAGATGTTGGTCTTTGATCTTTGGCTGAATTCCGGGAGCAAATCGAATACCTTGAGGCAGTTCCGTGATCAGCAGCACTGCTACAATAGCGAGTAGCATGTGCGTGGTGCGATCGGTTCGCTCACCGCGAGTGGTGGCCGTTGCTCTGAAGGGTATTGATCATGACGAGATATACAACCAGATGAGAATTCACTACCGCCCATCACTCGACAAGTCAACGAACGTGGACCAGTCACCGCTAAGACGGCCACCGGGGACCATACTTGGCACCAGGAACCTTACGGGCACCAGGAACCATACACGAGTATCGGGAACCGAACATCGCAGTACCAAAGGACGATCACGGAACTAGACACGCGGTTGAATTTCATTATCATACCCCATCACACCCCCGAGAGCACACAACAAGATGTCAGCAAGGGAAATCGTTTAGACGAAGAAGGATAAGTTGGTGTTGAAATCGGTTTGTCTTTGAACAAGACAACCTTGGACGATCACACGCTAGTATGAAACCACCCCCACAAAGGTGAGCTACACGGACAAGAACCTCGACACGGTTCAACTCTTTACCTAAACGAGCTATTGCGCACGAATCTGCCGATCGTCCTTGAAATGGTGTCTGATTAGGTCAAGTCAGGAATGATGGTAGAGTAAGAACAATAGATATCGATGACACTCGGATCTGATCTACCGTGCACATCACTTACCGAAGACTGGGACCTCGCTGCAGATTCGGTTGGCCGACCGTTGAAGTCGTGCGCGTTTGAGGAGCCGGCTTGATCGTGCCGTTGACCTGTCGACCGTGCTGGGAGGACTTGAGAAGACGAGCGTGATTGGCCTTGACCTGAAGGAGAAGGATTTCATCGAAATATTTGACAATTACGTGAGCTAAGTCCAAGTTCTATAGCTTCTAAACGCTTCTAATCAAGAATAAAGAAACTAACCTCCTTGAGAATCCTCAGCAACAACCAGACGAGAACGGTCAGAACGATGCAGGGAATCACCTTGAAGATGAGACCGGAGATCCAGAAGGCCGCCCGGAACACCTGTAATGTGATCTAAAACAACTGCTAAGCAGAACCTGCAAATCCCCTAGAACCGTCCATCGTACCACCGTGCGAGTGTCAGTAATCGCTACGGCAGCTCGGGTTTCTGTTTTTCTCGTAGAGAAAGGAGAGAAGGTGTCGGATTCGGCAGGGGCTGCGCGGGATCATTCATTCGCTAGTCGGACTCGTGGACTTACGCGCGTGGACTAATATTTCGAGATTGGGACCCAGCATGGTTTATAACGATCTCTAAACTTCACTTGACCCTCACCTACTAATTTAAAAGAATCTCCGTCGCAATGTTTTCTCATATGATGATGTCAGAATAAATCGGTAATCTGCAAATCCGTGATCTAAAATCTCTAATCGTTTTAATCCCTTAGTTCTCTTATGTTCCTGGATGTGTTAGTTCCTTATCGTCGACTCCCTTTTCACACTGACAGATTCAACTCTCGTTCCTGCTCTCACTCACTGGGTTTGTCACTTGTTTTCCCTCTTTGCTTGTCCCTTCAGACAGTCTCTTCCTCCTTCCCGCTAATCCCCTTTCCGCCCTGCTGCGCTTCGCACAAAAAAGAAATCTCTAATAAGGAACCAGCAAAAAATATGCAGCTGCAAAAGTAGCAGCTGCGACGATGATAATTTTGAACTCAGAGGGCATAAAAGAGAACGCTCAGGCAAAAAAAGTATCTTGTTTCAAGAAAAACAGGGAAAAACTCACAATGCAGCCATTTGCAGTGGCCATTTCCGCTATTCCAGGCAGGAAAGCAACGGCGGTGTCTGGCCTACAACATGACTGTCTTTGACTTGTAGGTATAGGCGAATCATTACTGTTCCTTTCACATTGATTTCTAATATGAAAATCAAAATTAAAAAAAAAAGCTCACGTATTGTCCTCTGGAGTACACATTTCGTGTAACAACCGTTCATCAATCTGAAATATGATAAATTGCAAATAGTTGTAGCGGAAAATTTAGAAAGGAAAAATGTAGCGTTAATATAAAACATGTTCGTGCACAGCATTCTGACCCCCTTTGTTCTCTCCAGAAAAGGGTGAACAATGGGATTAAGATTTGAATTTTCCCGCCACACCGTAGTCAAACTGCAAGTCGATATCAGAATATGAATTGGTTCTGAAACATATCCCGATTTTGACCCTTCAACAACAAACAAAATGGGAATCAAGATAGGTTTCAGAAACATTTCAAATTTCAAGTTTGCAGTTTGATCACAACCCTTTTCTGTCGGTGCAGAATGCTGTGCGTGGAATATATCAATAAAAATATGGATCGAGCGTAAGATTCAATCGAAAACCTTGTAAGTGAGGAAGTTGGGCACGTTCACTATGGAGACAAAACAGACCACAGCAGCGATTGCAGCATGGGAGTGTTTCAATGTGATCTGAAATTATTTTTTTTAAATTATTAATTCATCAATACTCTGACATCATTCTCAAGCGAGACTCGCCCTACGGTAGGCGGAATGAATATTGATAACCCGTACTCAAACAAAGTCGATCATGCGCCCTTGCACACTGAATAAATCATGCGCAGAAATGTGAGAGGTTCTTTGTTAGCGCAATTGTTTTTCTTGTACAGAAATAGCGGAAGGGCTCTAAAAATAGTGAAGATGAGGGGGGCTAGAAATAGGGCTGACGACTGCATACAGACACGTAAGCGAACTCAATCGTCTCGTTTCATAACGATGAGCGTCAGAACAATTTCGTATTCCCCCATGAACCACTTAAGTGCTTTCTTCTGTTAGATTTTTTTGAATATTTCACCTGTATGCTGCCCGCGTTGCCTCGTGATCGTAGAGTGAGATATCGAATCAGTCCGAGCATCACTGACAACCAGACGGAAGAGGAATGACCGACGAGGGAGAGATGCGCGTGGGCGATCAAGAAGAGCGCCCAGCCATACGACCAGTTTTGAGGCCTGCAAAAAGTCGCTCCATGAATTCTCAGTGAATTTTAGTTCAATTATTATTTATTTTTGTTTTGTTTATCAATTCATCAAAAGAAATATTAAAAGTAAAAGTAAACGCTTGTCTGCAAAAAGGCTCACCGGCAATTTTGAAAGGCGACGAAACTGTAGTGGGTGGTGTAGATGAGGTTGGAGAAGAGTACTACCGTATCACAGCAAGCCATCGCAGTCAGGATCGTGTTGACGGGCGTTCGCATTTGCCTCCTGAAATTAATTTCAGATTATGAGGTATTTCAAGTGATTTCCTGGCCCTTGTCTTCGTCTTTCTAGTCTTTTTTCTCTCTCTTTGAATCGTGTATCTGACGTCATCTCTCCATCCCTTCCTATTCCCTTCTGTTATTGTACACGCGTTCCTCGGAGGGATAGTTAGCGACATTTATTGAGATGCGAGGAGGGATGGAGGATGCCTCGTTTAGCAGGAGTAAACTAGAATCGTTAAGACTTCAACAAGGAAATAAAAAAAGGGATGATGATAGTTGCAGCTTTCCGATCATTGGTCCATCCTAGTAGGCACTATGACATGGATGGTCAATAAGAACGAAGAATATTTACAGACTACTTGATGAACTCCCACACTATTCAGAGGCAGTTAGATGAAACGGACGATTGAGACGCAATCCATGATCTTTGCTGTGACATGGACACATTTATCTTGTGGCATGATGGACCCAATATGTTCTCCGTGTCTGAGAGATTACAGCCTGCACTTTTTTCTAAGATGGTAGCTTGGAGAGGGAGTGCATCACGCAAGGTAAGTGCACTCAATGTCATCCCCACGCTGTATCTGTCATTGCCATTTCACAAACGCATATTTCGAAATAACACAAATATTTTTCTTTTATATTTTGCAATGATTTTTGTGCATTTGTCTGAACCGATTGAGAAAATACGCATTGGAATTAGGCTCTATCTTCTGCACGAGAAGCGAAAGTGCAAGAACTAATTGCGCGTCCGGTCTCATGCTCCCTGACAAGTTCCATTACGTTCCCACTCCCAAAGTACACACCTCTGCATTTGTCCCAGGGCGATTGCAAGTATCTCCAAACAGAAAAACCGTGTAAAACTATGAAAAAAGTTGCCGAAATTGCCGTGATTCCCACCCGACAAGTGCATGCCGTCACTTCCCCTCCATTCTATTTCCAGTCATCCTGTCAACGTCCATTGTCTCTGAGGTTGGTCTCTTCCTCCTCCACCTTTCTCCCCGTAATCTCTCACCTCTCATCACTTCTTGAACATAAAATGTGCGAGAATCATATCAAACATCTGCTTCACGGGCACATTAAGAGACATTCGAAATATTGGAATGCTGATCGTCTAGTTCGACCAATGCAAAGCTTGAAAGATCAGGAAGATTTGGGAAGAGATTGAGTCAAACTCAATGTAGAGGTTACTAAGTGGTGCGCCGTTGTGTGTGCACTTTAGTTCGATAAAGTTATGCGAGTATTCTCTACAATATGCAGTCCGAACCCCGAGAAGTGTGGGGGTAGGGAGGGGGCTCAGCCAGGGGAAGAGCTCACCTTTCACTAGTGGTGGCAGAATGGATAATGAGCGTGCGAGAATAGGACCAGACCTCACTACTTGGAGTAGGGAGGAGAAGCTTCCCCACTTAAAACTCCCTAACTAAGAGTTCCAAAATCCAAACATCCTAACAAATCATTCACCCGCTCCCCAGGAATTTTCTTCAAAGGACATGAGACAAGAAAGAAGTACGAGAAGTGTGTCTGAAAGACCAGGAAAAAGACCTTTTCAAAAGTCTAGGAGTCATAAATCACAAGGTTGTTCTAAAGGCCTCACGTCATGTGGAGCCAATGACTCACCTCGTCAGAACGACGATATTGCAAAAATTGGTAGCCGCTCCCACCAGGCATAAAATGATGGAGAGGTAGGTGTGGATGGGGTGGTACGCCGCTTGGACTTGTCTGCAAATATTAATATTTTTTCTTTCGTTCGTTTCATCTTAGTCAGTTCGTGTATATCAGCCACATAGTGCGAATCGTCTCGTGTTCTCTTTCCTTGACAGGTGTCCGTTATGGTCGCTTTGCTTACGCGCTCTCTATCTCTTTCAGCTGCAGTCGATAAGTATCGTGTGCACTCTATTCTATTGCCGAGAGCGCGCGCAGCCATTAATCATTCGCGCTACCGTACCCCCTTATGGCGTTATAATAACGCGGAAAAGCTACAACAAACGAGCCCCGAGCCGCCTCTTCATAACGACAGCGCGTGTGTATATTATTCTATTGAGGCGCTGCAGTGTCAGCCCACACGACTGAGAGGGGAGGACAATGGCCGGCAGAGGGGCAATCAAAGTAATGATGCCTCAAGGAAGAGAGAGAGGAAGATTCCTTGATGTTTCCCGGGACCCTCGCTCACGTCAAGCTAGTTCTTTGATCGAATGAGCTTGCAATGGGAGGGAGCCCAGCCCCTCGAAGGTAAGCCCACGACTCTACGACTCTCCAGAGGGTGCTACGGCGGGATGTAACCAGATTGGAAGGGATGGGACCGGAAGAATGCATGGGAAGCACAAGAGAAAGCGACGGAAATTGTTGCGTCGTCGTTGTGATTTGCATTCGTATTCGGCGAATGTCGTTGTGCCCACTCACTAGAGCACCACTTTCCTTTTTCTTCATTGAGCATCACGCACTACCTAGCCCGAAAAACCACTACATTTTAGCCCCCTTTTCTCATCGCGAATACTCGCTCATTCGCCCATCTGCTACTAAGAAAACGCGAATCTCCGCCGAGAGAGATTGTAGCTATTTTGACGTCTGTTTTTCGGTGCCTTGGACGCCTCGAACCCGGGGCGACAAAATATCTGAAGAGGAGGAGCGGGGGAGCCGATGTACCCGTCACGTAACGTTAGCTAAGTAGTTGCTTGTTGTTGGTCCACAAGGGCGATTGGAGGTTGCACCTCGATGATGGACGAAAAACAACATTTCTTGAGAAAGCGCGCGCGGCGTAACCAGGGATGCGGTTGGTGCACTAACACGTCAGCGGGGGCTTGCTTATCTACAACAATAATTGTTGAGAGAACAATTGAATCTAAGAATATTGCATCCCTTGATCAACCTATTTCAACCTGAGTTCGAAAATTGCCCTACAGACGTCCGAATAAATAAGTTAATGTATTAATTACTTGAGAAATACGTAGACGGAGCTCTCATTGGGCAGCTGTAGGATCACGGTGCGACAGGCGTCACTGTCCATTCTGCAAATGGATTATTACACGTAATTATCTGTTATTTATATTTGGGATGGAAGATGTATGCAGCTATAGCCCATAATTTGTGGGTGTATTTCGTGGAAGAGCTCTATAGACCGCTCTTTCTCTCGGAAAACCAAACACTCCAGAAGCGGTTCAAGGCGCCGTTTCGCACGCACTTATCCTTGAGACTGAGCAACACTATCGCCCACATGCCTTTCACGCTCGTAGTTCGCACCTTAGTGAGAGTATGAGTTTTAATCCCTAGTGCACTCAGGGCATGGATTTTCAGTACTTTGGACTCCCTTATGAAGACGAATAAGTACATGACGACTAGGTTCAGGGTTTACTCACATCCGTCTTTACAAAACAATCACTTGTCAAAGTTACGATCAAGTGGGCGAAATGAGGAGACGAATACTTCACCCTTATAGCCTTAGTCACTCACTCTTTGTGTTGTGGAAGGAGGCGGCCGTCCGATGATCGCACTCATCCGATCAGCGAGGGCATCCACACAGGAGGGTTGAGCTGATGGGCTGGATGAATGGAGGGCTGAAATGACGAGGTTAACTGAGCCAATTCAAAGGTAACGACATGAGAATCGCGAAGAACATGAAACCGAAGTGTGGAAATGAGACGATCATAAATATCAATCATAAATAAAGCTGCTAATCGTGAATTGCATTACACTACAAAATATTGATCGTTGTTCAAAAAAAATAACACAAGGAAAAACGAGAACACAAGTAATTGTAACATTTGCATTTTCATCTTTATTATTGCGCGCAATATTTGCTGAAGAATGAAGAATGTGGGTGCAAGTGTTTGGGTTCATGTGAATTGAACGCGCACTTCATGAGAACTTCCGGTCATGAGACGAGAACATATTAAAATGGGGGGGGGGCTCACTGGAGGCTATTCACGCTATGCCCGCATCAAAGACGCGACGTTATCACTTCCAAAACTGGACGAACAAAAAGCGAAAAAAGAAAACTGGTGAAGCCCTTTCACGACAGATAGGCCCCGAGCAACACGGAAGAAAGGTATCACCCGAAACTAGAAAGGAGTAGAAAGGGAGAGGAGAGGGAAGAGGAGGAGGAGGAGGAGCGCTACCGTGAGAGGAGAATAGAGCGCGGAAAGAAGGGGAGGAGGTAGAGAGGGCGGAGTTAGGGAACTCTCTCGTTGAGGTCATCAACGATGTTTGATATTTGTTTCAGCACTTTTTTTCTGGGAATATAACAGACAATGAGGTGTACGCAACGTATTCATCCGTCGAAAGGATTATTTCTGACATTTAGATACGAAGGAAGATAGATCAGACACGAAATCGCAGAAATGAAGACTTGTTATCGCACTCGCTACAAGATCAGAGTTCATAGACGTCTCGTCAATCATATCAAAGTTGAAATGAAATGACTCTTCTCATTTTCCACTATTCACCGTTATTTTCACATGCAAAGAACAAGTCGCAACAAAAACCAGGTAGTGGGAGGACTGCGGAGGCCAAGTCCTTCAATGGAGAAAATGCAATAAGCGCCCGCATAAATGGGATAAAGCAAGTAGGTGTGTCGAGATTGGTCCCACGCTGTGAGTCTAGGTCATAAGGGCTAAGTGGTGTGCGGAGATATATTTATCACCGCCTCCAAATTACTGGGTAAAGATCTTAAAAGATCGGCAATTATTTTTGATAGGCTGGGAAAAGTGAGCTGAAGATGCGAACTTAACGATTTTTTGCGAACAAAAAGATTAACAACTATCTTACATCTTACATCAAGTATGAGATAACGTAGGTGCTCATGAAGTGCAATTGGAAGATGGAGGAGGAAACACACAACGTGACCTGCGTGGGAGCCATCACTTATCGTGAGAAATAATAACTCATCGAGCAGCTGTGCGGCAAAGCGAATGAAGGAAAGGAAACGTTCGGTCTTCGGCCAAATAAATCTGAGAAGTGGAGGCCGACGAAATCCTCAGGAAGAATTGTGTATGATGAAAAACGAGTGAAAAACAAGGCGCTTTCGAGGTGGTCTGACGAACTACATGAGAAAGGGAGACAATGGAGGGAACCATTCCAGACTGTCTGAGATTTCCACGGGGCATTGTGGAGGTTGCATTACGAACTCGTACAGTGCATGAAAATATTTGGAAGTGACGGTATTCAATCACTATTTCGTGCGAAGGTGTGAATTTGTGAAGAGAAGAGATCAAAGAGCGAGAATTAAAACAAGCAAGATGCAAGAGATGGATTCCTCTCATGATAACCCTTCTTCTTTTTCCTCTTCAACTCAACCTGAACACATGTCAGCAGCCCTAAGGCCCCTCTCATCGCGATTTCAGTAGATTTGAGTATCTCTTTCCATCCTTCTTTCTCGTCCTCCTTTCTCTCCTGCTTTTACCCACTCATTCTCTTCACTCATCCGAATAACATCCAGCAAATGAGAAGAGGAGGAGAAGAAAGGGAAGGGGGGGGAGGAAGGAAGTGAGGTGCTCCGAGGAGGACCCCTTCGGAAGTTGAGTCACAGCAGTCAACGACTGTTGAAGGAACTGTCAAATAAGCACGCCAACGCACTACTCCGATCAGACAGAGACAACGAGATAGAGAGTCTAGCACCCCAAGAAGATACTATATCAAGTTCAATACCGTCCAAGAACTTTCTATGGTGTATTTGTTGTGTATATAGTCGCGGCCAGCCCTGAGGGAACTGGTGTAACACTCTACGCCCGCACTCTTGGTGATCAGAGTGAGCGAGAGAACGGACAAATTGGAGAGGGCCAGACGACGGCACGGGAAGATTTCTCGAAATGGTGCCAGTAATCGAATCGGCGCCCGAGGGGCCGCTCACCAATCCACTACTCCCTTCCATCCTCTCCCTTCACATTCTTCTCTTTCTTTTCCCTCCTGGAGCTGCCACCAGAACAGCCCCTCTTCCCCGATACACACAACGATAAAACCGAGGAAGAGCGCGGAATTTCGGGGAACCGAGGTAAATTACGAAAACAACGATATTCAAAATTCGGAGGGAGAAACCGCGGGATGATTTATGTAGGAGGTGGCGAGTGAACAGATCAGATTTCGCCTGTGGAGGGGAGAGAGAGAGAGAGAGAGAGAGAGAGAGAGAGAGAGAGAGAGAGAGAGAGAGAGAGAGAGAGAGAGATGTGTCTTGCCTCTCGGTCGAAGACTTGTCAGTCTACTCGCATCGGTGAACAACGAACGAAAGATTGAGAGAACGAGAGAGGGACTCATCTTGTAGAACCCCAATTAGCTGATATTAGTCACACACGGGACGTTCTCTAGCAAACTTCCGCCGGAGAAGAAAAAAAGGAACAGAAAAATTCACACGAAAAATAGCGTAGTATAATCGTCAAGGTCACGGAAGTTAAAACGAGTGGAGAAGTTGTCCGAAAAAAGTTGCTCATCGAGCGTTCGCCCACAATATTTGTTCGAGAGGGAGCCGTTATTCCTCCTCGAAAGAGTTCTCCTCTCCGCCCGTCACGCAACAGACGCCTGTCTGACGATTCGCTGTGTCTGATGAAAGAGGATGGAAGGAGGAGAAGGAGGGAGGAAGGGGATCACGGCAAAAACACAATGAGAACAATGCAAGAAATCGGGTTGGGGTCGGGTCGACAGCATATCCGGAAGGTAGCGTAGGAGTCTACAGCCTCTACAACTTCTACGAGTGAGCGCACATAATGAGTGTAGCTTGTTCTCTCTCTCATTCTAGGTAATGAGGAAGCGGAAAAAGACGTGCATCTCAACTCCGGGGAGGGCTCAGGCTGAAGGGGCTTAGCCTGTCACGGCTAAGGAACTTACGGACAAGTACAGTCACAGGCGCGTTAAAAACAGGGGAGAGGCGAAGAGAGGAGAGCGCGTAGCTTTTTCCACTTGGGCGCTGCCCGAGAAGGCCCTTTAATGAGTTTGCCAGCGAGAGGTTCGCGTGAATCCAATAAAGGTGAGGTCAGGGGACGTGCCACAGCCAAAACGAGCAAAGTCTAGAGAGAGGAGCACGTGAGATGTTAAAATGTGTTTTTTTTAGAAAACTAAATCGCCTACGGTCATAGAACGGTCATAGAGACCACTCGAGCAGAAGCACCAAGTTTTCAGATCTTAGTCATATCTGCTTGATCTTTTCTGCTGCAGAGTAGGAAGTTTTCCCGGACACAGATTTGGACTAACGATAACTATTTTGAAAAGAGTCCTCGGGAGATATCTTATGACAGAAAAATCGATGACGATGACACAGGCAAGCCGATACGTTTCTCGAGATTGGAAGAGAAGAGAGGAGAGGAGGGGGGGGGGAGTTTCGAGGGATGGGAGCTCTTCAGTTTCCGCCCTCCTTCTCTCCGGGATAATACAGGGGGCGCATGGGAAAGATGTGCGGATGAGAAGAGGAAATGAGCCGGGCGATAGGGGGATTATGCGCTAGGTGACGAGGGTATCGAGAGGATCATTGGCTTTGAGACGTACCCCCGGGGTCACGTCGTGTTGCGAAAATTAAGCCATTCTAGAACTGAATAATTCGACTCATAGCAACACCGCAATTTCTATGCTAGCAAGCGTCTCTTCAGCTCAGTTCCTAGTAAAGCTTGCGCATATATCGTTCAACGAAAACACTTGAGCCAACGTACTAAGGAGTGGTGAATTTCGCGAACCAGGGAGTCCGATAATATTAGGTATCGCGCGCGCGGAGAAAACTACAATTACGGGCGAACGTCGCACCTGTCGGCTACTCGGTGGCATCAACAAGCGGTCGACGGGATAAACTTGCGCGAGAGTGACTACTATTTTTGAAATAGAGGTAGCCGGTTGATATCGCATTCGTCCTGAAGTCGCACCCCAAGTTCGGCATCACAACAACATGGGCTAAGAATAAGAGAGCGGACGGGCAGAGAGGGAGGATCTCTGTATGGTCACTCTTCATTTCGAATGATCTCTCAGGTTACCTGATCGGGAAGAGAGGGGGAAATTAGGCGAGTTAGAAGGGAATAAGTGGCCCTCATTGCCCGAAGAAGCACGGCGTGTGCGGAGCGGAGGAAACGAGGCGAGCCAACCCGAAAACATCTTTTGTATGGAGAACGAAGCGGATATGGTTGCTGCGCAGAGCTGGGCAATGATCAACCGGATTGCACTTGGTCCCATTTTTTCTCTCACAACACAACTTTGGACATCTTTGAGTCGCTTAAGGTCTGAAGTCTCACAACTCTGACAGACAACAATGAAAGATTGAACGTCTCACCATTCACATATCGAGTCACTCAAAACATGAAGGACTTCGTAAGTGATTCCGTATTGTGTTGTGTGGACAGTGAAGGGCGTTCAGCCTCTGTACCGTCTCGGAATCAACATTGCACGAGCTCCAAAAGACGGAAATCTCCCAAGCGCGCCGCTCTTTTGTGTGCGTATTTTCTGCTGTGCTGCTCTCCACTCATTCGAAATTAAAACAATTATATCCGTCCACTAGTCGTTCAGAGTGCTCAAATTGCGAGGCCCTACTTTCGGCCCATATCCCTTTCTCGGGAGAGGGGAGAAGGAGACGAAGGAGAGCTCCAAAACAGAGCTAGGCGAGCGGCCGGTCGCAAGTGCGAAGTGCGATTTAGGAACAGTATCTCCTGTGGCCAGGGCGTAAATAGGGCCTGGGATTCGGAAGCGGATGAGAAGAGCGGGCGAATCTAGTTGTATATCGGAGGAAGAGGAGGAAACGACAGGAGGGACCGAAGGCGCCTTTCCCCTCTACACGATTCCATGCAATGGCAATGTGTGCTGGAATTCGTCCAACAAACCGCGCGGCGACGTCACGTTGAAACGGGCGCTCTCTACTCTGAATGTGCGCCCCTTCCCGAGACATTCCCATTGTTCTCTAACCTATTATCGTCAACCTCTGGCCTGCCTTCACAAACACTGCGCTACTTTTCTGCGAATGTATCTGTGTGACAAGAAAACGTTGGATGATGCACGCTCGCGCCGAAGTGAGGTCATAGCCCGTCGTAATCAAGGCACTTGCTGCGGGTCTACACTGCGGGGCTATTTTCACGCCAGACACGAAGGTGCGCTATTCCGGCCAACTTTGTGTACAACAAGGCGCGTATGAGGGGGTTGTTGCTCTTCAACGATCGCTTCGAGGGCAGTCAACAAGGGCAAAAGTGGCTCAAGTTAGGACTCATTCGCAATAGATCGTCTCGAAGAAACTCGAATTGACCAACTGACGAGATAATGTGATGAATGGAGAGAGAGAGGCAGTGTGTCCGGCGATTACTGGGAAAACGACGCTCGCCAAACTTGAGCAATTAGCAGGGGCGCGCGCTCACACACAAACGAGTGAAGGGGGCGCACACATGACCGACGGCGCTTAAAATACGCGCAAAACCGACAAAAACACATGAGCTCCGCCTATTTTTGGGACGGCCACTGCGCGCACTATGACGGATGTGCTGTCCCTTTCAGAGTGAAAGAGAGAGAGAGGGGGGAAACTCGTTGAACTCTGAGCAGAGAGGATAGCGTATGCGAATAGTGGATGAGGGGAGAGCCCGCACTACAGACTCCCTTCATTGCTTTCATGCTCAAGGCAAATATATCTATGACGCGTTTCATATACGATGTATTGTGAACCCTGAAGGAACCCAGATGCGATACGCATCTTCATCTCTCAAGTCTGGTCGCAATCAGTCCGTCTGCAGAGGGGGTTTAGCGTGTACCAGGGGAGGAAAACGGGGCAGACGTCGTTGATTGTGATTGTCGTACGTTGTACGTCAACAATTCGAGAAAAGGAGAGAGAGAGTAAAACCGGATGGCGATTAGCATAATCCCTGAGTGGTTAGCGCGCGGCGCGTCTCATGTGTAGACAGGTGGGCTGGGAGATCAGGGAACATTATGGGCACAGAGGGAATTGGAGATACGGTGAAATGAGGAGACATGTGTAGGTGGGGTTTCACGAGGCAGACAGACATAGAGACAGTTTGCGTCGGATGAGCGAGTGTTGATTGTGAGACAGAACAGAGTAACAGTTGACGCGAGAGTGGGACAGTTGGAGTGAATGATGATGAGTGAGAACTCGTTACTCTGTGCCCCTTCCTTTAAGAAGAAGAAACAAGGGACTTTGTTGAAAGAAGGACTGTTCTTGCTTCGGAGGCCGCTTTTAGTTCAGAGGCCCATGGACGTGCACGCTAGGGTCCTTGACGGCAGCAGCACAATGATCTTAGACTCCTCAAAGCACTTTCATCTTCTTAGTCAGAAGTATTCATGGACAATGGAAAACGGAGAGATATAGACAACAGCTCCACTGAAATAGTGGTGCACGCGATCTTTAGGATTTTATCCTCTCCCCTAGTTGAGACGTGAGAATGACGAGGAGATACAAGAAGGGAAAGGAGATCATGACTGTCGTTGTCGTCGTGTTCCGAGGGGAGATTTGTTTTCTTTTCCTGCCCCCGTCTCACTTACTGTCCTCCCTCTCCTCCCTCCGCTCTCCTCCGCTTTCCTTCTGAGAACACCCAACCCAAACCACTACCTACCTTCTACTTTGAGAAGACGGACCAACCCCATCATCTAGGCAAGACACATGGCTTCAAAATTGGCCCCTTGGTGAGATCTTGGTGGAATGGAGCGAGCGTCGTGATCAGATGGTTAATGGCGTCAGTTCATAGAAATGGATAGATACAAGAAGATAAGCATCCAGTCGAAGATGGAGACAAGAGGATATGTCTACCATAAAGTGACACTCTCGCCAAGCCAAGAACGACAAATAATCGTATTTCCGGATCACCACATCTGCCCTAGATACAATTCCCGGAAAACCGTTCGCACCAACAACCACAAATTCGAGAAGGAGTGAGAGTAAAATATAGGATGAAGATGTAGCGATGATGATGATGTGACCTAGCATTCCCACACATCCAAACCGCATCGATGTACCATTCTCACCCTAGTTTCCTTCATCATCCCTAGCGAGGAACGATCTCACTCTCTCCAATCACCATGATCTTTCGTCGGTCAGAGTGTGCTAGAGAGTGTGCAGATGGAAGAGAGTCCGACCATCATCTCCGATCCGCCCCTCTTCTCGTTTTCTATTTACTTGAGGAAAGATGTACGGCGGGAAACACAACTCGGAGAAGAAAACGACAAGAAGAAGGAGAGACTGAGAGAGAGAGGTGATAGAGAAAAGGATGAGAGGTAGGAAGGAAGGAAGAAAGAAGAGATGTGAGTCCTCCTTCTCGTCTGTTCAAGACACAGGGAAGAAGTTGATCGGAGATTACCTAGTCATGACTGAGAACTCGCATGCTCCCAAGCAGAGACAGAGAAACGAGAGATCACGCATAATGAGGATGGAACGCTCTTCATTGACTGAGCGGGTGTCACTGGTTGTGAGAAAACAGATTAGAATAGCGAGTGAAAGTCAGAGAACCAAACTAGCAAGTGACTCGGAAAGATGTGGTTGCGAGTGTGGCAGTCCATTACCGGAAGTGGGTCACATTCACGATAAATCAGCGAAACACGCTACTGCAACCGAAACAGTGGAGCTGATGTGGACCCGCACCAAAAATTGGGGAGCGCACAACACGTAAATGTGATTGCGCATTCCAACGAGAAAGAGGAAGAAGTGGATTGAATGAGGAAGCGAAACAGAAGAAAAGGAAGAAGAAGGCAAGCGGAATTTGAGAGAGGACACGAGGGTGGAATTTGGAAGTTCATCGGGCGCGTAGAATCTAGTTAGGAGACCCAGTGATCACCTCAGTGTAGAGTTCGAAATACGGGTCTCTTCATTCATCGTACTCTCTCACCGGTCAGAGAGGCGAGAGAGTGTGCGAAATGAAGAGACCTTTACCCGTATTTCGAACTCTACCTCAGTGAAATGCAAGACTGAATCATATTCCATTCGAATCTCATTTTGAGATCATTGTACAACATCACATCTAGGTCGCATGATGCCAATTTCGGATTTGCAGATATCAATTCGTGAGATGTGATGCAGGAGAGCGCATGGGCGAAATGTGGTGAGATGCACAATGAAAATTTATGTGGTTTGTCCGCTGATCGGTTTCGAAAGAAGGGGGAAGGGCTGGGAAAAAGATACTGGATGAGTAGGAAGAAGGAGGAGGGAGAAGAGATACAGCGACTAGAGAATCTCGTTGGGGGAGACAAGAGGGCAAACTTTTTGGAAGCTTCCGCGATGAGGGAGTAAAGAGATGTGGGCCGGTGATTAGAGATCGGGGATTTGAGGGAGAGAGGGACGTGGGAAAGGGAAAGGGAAAGGAAGGATGTCATGTGGGTGTTATACAGACACACCGTGTGAGTAAGAGGATGAATCTACGTTGAACAAATTGTGTCCAATCTACCTACGAGTGAACGAAATCGGCATGGCAGAGAAGGATCAATTCGGAATTCATGCGGAATTCCAGACATCTGAACAAACGAACAAGCACTATCCTATGGGAGCACGCGATTCCAAATCGACGCCAAATGTATCCAGAGAGAGAAACGTGATAATTGGAATGTCAAAAACGAAGAATAACTTACACCTGTAGTTGTATTTGATTAGGAGTGACGCGATCGCGGCGCGCTATAGTTTGGCCAATTGTGTAATTTCATCCCTTCCCTCCTAAATCGCAGGCCGAGAATCGTGGAAAACGAGCCACTTAGAGCCGAGTGAGAGAGAAAAGAGCTCTTTTGCAGCAGAAGGAGGAGGAGGGCTAGCTAGCGAGGGTCAAATTCAGAGATGAGAAAAGAGATCCAGAGAGGAGGAAGGAGGACCTTCAGTAGTGTACTAACGCCCGGGCGCTGCCCCCCTCCCAGAGAGCGAACTTAGGCGACCATCGACCAGGGAATAACACGATAAACCAGAGGCGTGATTACTGTATAGTGACCGAGAGGGAAAGCTGAGAAAACCCCTGCCCGGATCCTGTATTATTGTCTCAATGCGCACTTTTTGTTCGGAGAAGGCAGGTGCAAACGAGCACACACCATGTAGTTCATAACTGATCAGTGGCACAATCGAGTTGAAGTCTAGAAGGAATCCTGGAACTAACTCTGCTTCCCGTTCCCGAAACGGAGAATAGGAACACCGGCGAAAGTAGATACGGGCCGACCACTCAGCGGTTGGGAAATGTAGTCGGATACAGACCCCCGAACTTCTTCAGTTTGTGGTCGTAGATGGATGAAAAGGAAGGAATGTGTAGATACAGGTAGTGACAGCACCCATGATCAAAGAGAGAAAGAGATATATGTCAACTGAGCAAGGCATGCAAGTGACACGTCGTCGTTGCGGGCTCCTCTTTTTCCCTGGAACTATTAGGTTTCGTCCCCCTCTCCCTTGCAGGCCGCGTTGAGGCGATGGGCGGATAAAAGCGCAATTAGGGTGACTGAACGCCGAGGAAGAGCAGATTTTGTCGTTCTTCTTTTGACAAAAAGGTTATGCTCATCAGCGGATTGGGCTTTTCCGTTTCACATGATCTTCTGTGATTGATCGGCGTGGGAAATGAAGTAGATGATAGATGTCTTGCACTATGAACACAAGACGAAAGACGCTCTTAGGAAACTGGGATATTGCGTGATAATTAGTCGGAACAAGAACGCCCGAACCTCTGCTGTTCTCCTCTGTCTCCATTCGGACAAATATGAGAGATTTGTGCCCTCGGGGCGGGGACGATCTTTTGAGGACGAAGAGAGATGGATTCTGAGATAGCGAAGCAATGCGAGAGAGACCGGATACGCGTGTATCCTAACAACTCAGAGCCACCGCGAGAGGAGATAAATCAAAATTCGCGAGTTATTGCTCTCTCGATTCTTCCAAGCTCCAAATAACTCTCTCGGGAAGTCATCAAAAATCACAAGGAGATTCCACGCTCTCAAATGTTGTGATGTGATGGATGGGAGGAAATTACAGATGCGTACAGTCATTTCGTGGAATACGCTACTCGTTAGGAGCGAGCTGAATTGAGTAGGAAAGTCACGTTTTAGAGCCACTAAGGTCTTGTTGTTTTGACAAACGAGCGCACAGACTCCGCGAGAAGGAGAAGGAAAACTTTTGTGGCCGGATATGATCGTTAGGCGTCGTCTCACTGTATATTCTGTCACTGAGCATTTCGAGAGCGTAGCATGCATTGCTAAAAAACGAGAGTGTATGCGGGTGGAATAGCCGCTCGTTCGCTATAGCGGCACGTAGATATGACGCCGCACAACGATTGTACTCTTGGTGACCAGATCAGGAAACGGCTTCTGATGTGGATGTTCGGATGTTCACTAACCCGATTTGCGCACCGTCATAACAAGATAAAAAAAACAAAGTGCGCGGGCCAGATTCGGAGTCGACGCAAAACAAATACATAAATGATGGAGTTGCGTGAGATTTTAGACGACGAGGCAGAGATCAGCGGCGAGTAAGAGGAACATCTGTACATTGTACGGAACGGTTCTACGACATACTCGGAATAGGATGAAGCAACGAATAGAATCTTGATGAGTGGTTGGGAAATCAGGGTAAAAACAGAGAAAATATAGAACTTGATTGAGATCAGGTACTGAATTTACTCTAAACAGTAAGAAAAACAGTCACTTGAAGTTCATGTGAAATGCATGTAGCAAGAGTGATAGTGCGAAGTGGCATACTAGTGGGAGAAATCAATCCGTCTAAGCTTCGCCCCTGATAACGACTGTGATAGGAGTGGCCATTGATAGGATGAGAAGAAAAGAGCTCGAGCGAGAAGCTTGGAACTTCCCTCGACCCTACGATTCGCTTCGGAGAAAAGCAATAAAAACACAGCAGCGCAGTTTCAGCACGTAGACTTTCCGGGGCTAGGTTGCAATTATTTCTGGGGCATCTTTTCAAATTTGAAAGACTCGCTCTCGCATAACTCTGCGCGTCGCAAAAAGAGCAACGTGGGCGGCAGCGTGAGTTTTGTTGAAAAAATCTCAGCGTGAAACCCCCGCTCGGAATTGGAAATAATTTCCTACGGCGTATCATGAGAACCAGAGAGCCCGTTCCGTGTTGGAGTTGTAGTCTAGGGCTCGACTTTCAAAACAAGGTTTTCACTACGAAAAGCGGACACTTGCGGAGAGATGATGATTGGTCGAATCCCCGAAACGAAGTCTACATGATACGCATGCATCCGACCCCGTCTTCTCATAGTAGCGATAGAGTTTTGTACGCACGTGAGACATCCAGGAATAGTTGCATCTCTGGGAAAGAGATGTAACTATTCCACTCAGAGTCACTGATCGGGTCCTCCCAAGGATGTGACGGAGAGTTCGCAGTACCCAACTACTCCTTAAATAGAATAGAATAAGCCTGATGTGATGATCAGTGGGCGCTAGAGATAGAGAGAGATGGGCAGATTGTGTCTACAGAACTAGACTCCTCTCGCAATTCACACAGCTCTCGGGGCGCTCCTCGTTTGTAAATATTCAGGCCTTCTCCACTTCTTCTTCTCCTCTCGCGATTCAACACACTCACAGTCTCGAAATCCGTGGAAAACACGACGGAGCTCAGTGGGAAATGAGCGTCATTTGGGACGAGGAGGAGGGGAGGGAGGGACGAGTTGGTGAGTGAACGGTTGGCTGTTCAGGAGAGAAGCGGCGCTGAAGGAACGAACGAGCTTTACGAGTTTGGTTCACTATCGAGGGGGGACAGACCAGATAGGCTAACCAGTAAGCACAAGTGCGTAATTGCTGAACGATTGAGGCACATCTACCAGACTCCTCGACGCCCTTTAAATCCCGAGATCGGTGGTATACTATTTACAGGAGGCTCGGGATAGGGGAGCTAAGTTGGGCGGCGACCAAACGAGAACCTATCGTGTTACATGCCTCAGGTTATGCATAAATATGAACATATAACTGAATGGGCGATTGCACGGGAGCATGCAAATCACATGACATCATTTAAGCACAATATGACAGAGAAGGAGTACGGTAGGCGGCGGCATCGAATACTTCCCTATGGATCGAACACGTGCCATCCGCTCTTCTTCCTATCATCCCGATTCGCATCATCGAAAACGAGATGAAGAGGAGAGAGATACATACTCACTGCCATAAATATGAAGCCATTTAAATGAGTAGGGGAGAGTCTGGAACGAAAACAGCCAGTTGTCCCCTCTTCCACTTGCAATGGGGGGAAGGGGGAACGGAGCGGTCGAGGTGGGGATCGGGAGGGGGAGTATTATCTCAGCGTCAATGAATGTGGTGAAACATAAAAAAGGATCGGAAGTGGCAATGAAGCTTTAGCAGTTTCTTATCCTCCAAGTTTCTTGAAAGACAACTAGGGCATGAGGTCAACGAGCCCTCATGGGAGTTCAACTCAAGTTGGTTGATATCTATCTCGTCGACTTACAGGGTGGTGAGGACGGAACAACGTACATAGACTGTTCGGGAGCGGTGCGCGATTGACTGTTGACAGAGCGTAATGAAACTCGAGAGTGTGAGGCAGCGGAGTGTCGACAGAGTCAACAAACTCCTGTATGTGTGTGTGTGTGAACTTTCTCGTCGTCGATTGAGAGCGGAGGAAAACGACCTCGTTGTCGGCAAATTAACACGACGAAAAGACTCGGGAGGGGGAGAAGGGGAGAGGGGAGGAAGGGACATGCTGTCTGATCGCTTTGACAGTCAGGGCCGGCGACGATTTTGTGTGCGACGAGCGCCAAAACAAATTATGCAAATCAGCCTGCGACTGCGCGCGCCGAGGATTCTCGAGCAAAATTTTTTGCTAACCGTGCTCGCGAAACCGGAAATAAGTGGGGTTTCCGGAACGGGATGAGTTATCCAGTAAACGGGCGTCGATTATCGAATCAGGAAAGTGGACCAAACATGTTACGCAATGGGAGTATGGACCACGGCACAAGATCGCGTGATTTCGAGACGAAGTCGAAAGATTATCCGGCTTCTATCCAATTTCGGAGATCATCATCGAAACAGGATCTCAATATGCGACTTCTTCTTCATTTTTCCGTAGTCGAATTAGCGTAATAAGGCCAGCTTCCACATTTGGACATGCTCAGATAATTGGAGGAAATTGCACACACCCTCGCTGAAGCCTTAGATTGAGCTCGGAGCAGAGGCCACGATCATAAATAGGATATCCCTTTTTGCTCCCGTTCTGAATGACTAAATCTAGCGCATAATGTGAGTGTGCATCTTTCGAAACGACGCATCGTATGCATAATCGCGCTACTGTTCTTGGAGCGGGCAGGGATAGCCACCAGGAACCATTAAGTAGATGAAGGGGTTAAAGTTGGCCACAATAATAAGGCCCTGTGACCGCGCGCGAGCTGAGGTCTAGCGTATGTGCGAAAACCGACGAATATTTGCAGGGAGGGAGGGATATGGAGGAGGGCTGTGTATTTCTCGGAGGTGGTTCGAGTAGTATTTCCGGGTATTTTACGAGTTGGCCTTATTGCTAGATGACGTCACGGCAGCGATTTAAAAAAAATGAAGCGTTCGCATACTTGTTCGTTTATCTCAACATCTCGAGTAGTTAGAATGCTTGCAAAAGCAAGGAGAGTTAATCGCAGCTTTCAAAGACTTCTTTCGAAAGACCCCAAACTTTCACCGAACAATGGTAGGCGGAAGTACCTCTCGTGTTCAAGTTGAATGTGAATGTCAATTGACAACCCTGAATCTATGTATCTACGTGACCAGCGAGCAAGTACTGTACTATAAGGAGGGGAGTCTAGGCTCTCACGACCGGCTCTACAGCGCGGGAGCCGTCTGCTGATTAGCGATTCTGGGCAGAGACGGGAACCTCTCCCTCAAAAGTAATACATCCGAGAGGCAGGGGGGGGGGATAGTCCCATAGAAAGGAAGTTTGTTTTGGAGAAGAAGGAGAAGAGGATATTCCTTCTCCCCCTATGTCGCGCCCATTTCGTATATTGCCACGGAGAATCACGAGAGCCGGAGGCTCGCTCCGATTAATTGCACCTAATAAGCGGAGGCGACATTGTGCTGCTATTTCCCGGATGTAGTGTAATTTGAACTGTGCACTTATGCGTGCATAAATAGACGCCGCTTCCTCAATTGGATCTTGTGATGAAAATGGATTCCCATTGATCAAAAATGGAGACACGCGGGGGAAATCGTTGAGGACTTTCTGAAACTGTAGTATAGAGTTTATGCTCGATGAGCCGGATGAAATGGGTACGACGTCTTACGTGAACTCTGCACCATCGCCTTCTTATACGCATGAATTAGGCGTCGGAATGAAAGTGGTCATCCAATTTGTAGGCAATGAAACACGACGATGAAAATATGCGACAACGAGCAAAATATCGGGGCGCAGCTCTCGTTCCGAGAATAAGAGAAGAAGAAGAGGGGAAGAGAGGGGGAGCACAGGGGAGAAGGCAACTATTTTGCGAGTGTTAGGAAGAACTGCGCTGGTGAGGAGGAAATCGGAGATGGGATGAGGCACGAACTTGTGACTGACTCTTTCCCTCTCTGACGGATGTGAATCGTCAGTGTGCGAGATCAGAGATACACGGGGGCCAAACAAGCAAGCGTTCGAAAAATTTGATCAAAACCAGATTAGGGTTTCTCATTTCGGAAATTTCTCATCCAGTCTTAAGGTTTTTTACGTGCTACTAAACGCTCTGAATGTAGCCGAGGGCCTTGTAGGAAACTAATGAAATTCGCAGCGGTCCGGACTTTGGCCCCGAGATAGCTCGCGATTGCTTCTTCTTCTTCTTGCTTCTGCTTGCAAGCAGGCGGCGAGTGAACAACTGATCACACGCTCCCGTCTCCTGCCTTCTCTCATTCCCTCCCCTGCTCCTCCCTCCCTCCAACTCTCCCCGATCACAACGATCACTCGCAGCTGCTGCTGACGACGGGAGGATCCCAGAGATCATCCCCCCCCCGAGGGTGAAAGGGATCTGTCAATAGCCGGGCGTGCTGATAGGAGAGATGAAGATGGATCAGCAGCAACGAGGCGATAAAAAGTGGATGAAGTTGCTCGGGCGTGAAATATGACCGGTTAATTGGGCAAGGCATCGTCACCGATATTAATCTAACCGCACAATGAAGCGTGTACATTTCTCCTACGCAAACTGAAAATTTGGAAAAGAATAATAGGAAGGAAGAGACGGCCTTAGAGTGTGTGCCACTTTGAAGTCTGTTTGAGAAATTTAGCCCCCGAAATCTGGGAAGAGGCGATGAAATTCGATAAGGTTTTCGGAATACGCGGAGAGACCGATGAGCCTTCTCTCCAATGACTTTCGCCTTTTTGTTTGTGTGGTTTCTGAAGATTTGTTGAAAGAATTTATCTACGAACAAATAAATAGCTGAGTATGAGTTGAGATTTCTGGCAGCTTCATTGATTGACATTGACAGCATTTGGGAAAATGAGATAAAATGTATAGTGTTTTAGGAGTTGATTATTAGGATTTTCAGTATTAGGAATCCGTCTTTTGATTCTTTGTGTTCTTTCGCCGGTCAGAGTGAGTGAGCACGCGGAATGAATGGACGAATTATTCATTCTGAAAGTCATATGGATGAATACACATTCAGGACTGATCGTTTTCTTTGCCATTCTCAGGGTCGCGCGGTTCGGGAAGATCTGGAACGCTGGATGCAAGAGTGATCGCATCCATCACAACTGCGAGATCAGCTGCAGCTTCGGCCGCTTGGTTAACCGTATCAGCGACGACATTCCATGATTGCGTCTCTTCCACCGCATGCCGATGTATTTCTGCTTCTGTTTGACGACGAACCATTTCGGAATCAATCGGCTGAAATTAAAATACGATAAATTGCTTTTCAAGCGTGCCAATCTCACCACGCGATTCAATCGTTCCTCCTCATCACCCTCTTCATATTCTTCCTCATTATCTTCCCGATTCCTATGCATGGCTCGTGCCTCTCTGGCCTCATGCAGCTGACGAAGTCGAGTGCACTGTTCGATGAATTGCTGCTCGAGAATGCGTCTCTGAGGATTAGATTTTCTTTTTTCTCTGTTCATTTTAAATTTTTGCACAAAAAGTGTGTGAAACTCAAATTTCTAACCCTTCTGAATCGCAAATCTGATCGATTTGTGGTGGGCGGGTCAAAGAGATGAAAATACACACCCCCTCCCGTTCATCCGCCGTGAACATGGGCTCGTCCTCGCTGTCGCTGGAAACCTCCATCAACGATAACGACATCTGAATATTGTTTTATGTTAATGTCAAAAATTATAGTTTCGAACATTAGCATGAGCCTACACGAATAAACAAGGAAATAAACAAAAAATAAATCTCGTACGTGGGAATAGCATGAGGGCGATTCGAGCTGGACTGGTTCACACGTCACGCCATATTTATTTCTAGGGTGGCGACTACATTTCATGGCGGTAACTGAGCGCGGGAAGATGCAAAAAGATGGATAAAAGGCCGTTGCAGAAGCGTAAATATATGGAAACGGGTCGCATTTTGTGGAGATCAGTTGCCGTAAAGCATCGAATTTCCCCGGGAAAGAAAGCATCAAAACAAAATGCAGCTATGATATTCCGAGTGTGGGGGATATCACGAGTGACAAATCTGTGGAGGATTATCAGTCACAAGGTCTTTGGTCAATTATTACCATGGAGATGAGGGAGTGTTGCATCGGGAAAGCGAGATACACATTCGAAAGACTAGATATATACATGGTTCACCGCGACAATCGATTTTTTTTCAAAAATATATCGGCCAGAATCTGTACTGAAGAAGACCTTTCATTGAGCCTTTAGCGATCAAACATAGAAAAAAATACAGAGCAAAGTCCACCTCATCTCAAATATGTCTTATGTCGGATAGGATTCCGATAGTAAAGATGTCAAAAAAGGTGGAAAGAGGGATACCGAAAAATTAGTCTCAGATATTCTAATGTGGTATTCAAGTTCAGAATATTACTCTTATTGTTAGATCAATAAATATTCCGTATTGATTTCGTATTGTGATTCGCTTCACTCCTCAAACATTGAATAATAAAACGTGGAGAATTCGTTTTGTTTGTGGGCAAAGTCATCTGACATTTCGACAATGGAGTGTTTACTTGCATCACCATCACCATTACATACTCCACAACACCAGCTTGAAGCATCCTTGTATTCTCATGACAATACGACTGACTATACTTTGTTGGCGAATCTAAGAAGATGTCTAATTATTTTTTCGTTGTCACTTTGCTATTTAATATGATAATTATTCAGTGGCTCAACATCTTTTATTAGCAACGCTATGGAAATTTCGGCGGAACATAATGTAAGCATTCTCGAGAAGTTTAAACGAATGATAGGACTCCCTGTAGTTTAATTATACCCACCCATGTTTCATTACCCATGCTAGTTCACATTTATTACCCATTTTATCCATGTTGGCTTGAAGAGGGTAGCTTGCTGGAATGTTCATCTCCCAAATGTTCCATACGCAAAGTGGCGTCCACGAGGCTTGTCCTCCGCACTCACCATCCTATATGAATACCACCGAACTGCACCAATTGACATTGATGTCTACATCCTTTATGCAGACTATGGCGGTACTGTATCTCTTGAACTGTTCAATTACATAATATTATAACGTTTTCAGTATGAATACTACGAAGAGGAAAAGAATCGACCACCCTCATACGAGATGGATATGCCGCCGAACCTATTGGTTATTTGGAAAACCTAGGATTCAACCAATCAACTTAAATTCAGGATAACTCTGGAGATAAATCGTGTGAATGTGACGCCTCTCCCGATGTGCTTCCCCCATTTCTCGGTGGTCCATTCGATACAAGCAGCCAGGAGCGTCCTGAGGATACACTCGTAGTCAGTGCTTTGTGTTTCCCCATTATTTGAAGTATCTAAAAATAGATCGATCCCAGAGTAAAAAATATTCATAACATATCTAAAGTCTTTTTAAAAGTTTGCCAACTTTGATGTTTCAATCGGCGATCTGTCTCATAATTTTGATGGTCTGGTAGAGGTACGCGAAGACGGTAAAGTGCCTCCGGTAGATGAATGCAAATTACGTTTACAATCATCGCCCAAATTGATTATAATGCATTTCAGGTAAGTAAGGAGGACTGCACAGTGATCAGAAGAGCTAAGCCTTCGACGAGTAAGAGTAGATTAGCGAGAATTTCCTTTACGATTAATTTTCAGAGATTCGTAAACAACGCCGGCATAAAGAAGACGACGGTCTAGATCAGGCAGAATACCCTTTAGAGAAACATTTTTTTAGTCTTTAGTGTACTCTATCTTTGCCTTTGTTATAAATATGATTAAATTTCAGAAAAGGCTGGTGTTCTACATAAATTGGACGGAGGAAGAGAGAAGGCTGAACTTTTATCTGGAAGTTGAGAAGGGAACCATGAATAATGTGAGTTGGGATAAGACTAAGAATCACTCTCTCATTTTTTCGGGCGTCTCTGGTAGTGAAATTAAATGATTTATGACTACTAGTATGGCGGTTTTTGATACGTGTCATTTCAAGTACAAACATGTTTTGATGTGTTTCACCATGTCAGGTGATACGAGTATGCATTGCTGCTCTGAGTTCAAGAGATTTTCTTGCGGGAGTATCTTTTGCTGACGTATTCAAACAATGATTCATTGAGGACAATGAGATACAATTCAACTACACGGGACCAATCAAACGGGAGCGAGCGGAGGCTATTGAAAAAGAGCTGAAACGATACGCCAGAAGCCTCTATGGTCATCACCCAATTGGTAGCCACTAGGGTTGCAAGTAAAATACCAATAGTATTGCATGCCCTTCCCTCCCTTGGATAATCAACATATTCAGAATGAACATGTAAGCTGTTCAATTCAATGTGTGATGCATTTCTACAACTCTTTTTATGGCTATTCCACCATTTCACGATTGTATTATACATTACGACTGAATTAGTGTATAATATAAATGACAATAAAGTAACGTATGTCCATAGCAACGAAAGATTGAGAAGAGCAGTGAGTAGCGAAATGTTATTCTCCCTCCAAGAAGTACCAGCAAACAAAAAAAACGGAAAATAAAAAAATAAGAGAAAATGGCTGTCTCAATATCCGATAGCTTGCCACGGATTCCTGAATGTAACTACTCATTTCGGGCTAACGCGTTTCGTGGTCAGTAAAAAAACGCGTGAATTGTCACTGCATTGCAAGGGAGACTCAATCTCGCCATTCTTTTTTTAAAGTCTTTTTATTTAAAAACTCTTAAAGTGATTCAAGCACGAATGAAAACGCTAAAAGTTCGATTCGCTTGTATTATCCTGGCAACGATGAGTCGACAAGTCGAGTGCAGTTGAAATGTGGTCCTCAATGGGATTCATTGAACTTTCAGATGTCAGAACGTTCACAGAACGATCGTTTATCTGAAGGCAAAGATGATATAACGTTGAACGAAAATGAGTCTACCTTCACTTGGTCTACTCTGTGTCTGAGATCTTCCAAAGTGTCAGCTAGGAAAGCCACTCTCTGACAGAGAGCCTCACATCTTTGAATGATTTTCTGCATCTGAAAGAGGTTTCGTATTATAGTGACTACAAGTAGATGAATATTACCTCTTCCTGATATACAGCCTCTGCGAAGGAACGGTTCGTTGTCATACCCTGCGAAGAGGGAGACAACTGGGGAAAATGAAGTTTGAGATTGTCAGTGGGCGTGCGTAAGGTAGAAGGATATTATATACATTGCGGCTGCACATTAAGTGAGACCATGAAACATGATTTATTGGCGTCCTGCAGTTACCTGAGAGAAAGGCGTGGGAGAGAAAATGTCTGCAGCATTTTTCTATTTTCGTTTACCTCACGGCGCCGTTTGCTGCTTTGCGTCGTGAAGCAGAGCAGTCTTTCACCCTTCTTGGAAGATAGGCGGTGAAGTTTGATGAAATATCCTATTTTGGTCCTATTAAATATGCACATACATGAACAGATTGAGATGATGTGCCGGAGGCGACGATCGATCTAGATTGAAACACTCATCCATCCAATAGACGTGCAATATCATCGGGGAGTAGTCAGCATGGGCACCAGTGGTGTATGTTCAATTTTGCACGAACGAATTTCCCTTTGATCGAATCGTCACGTAGGATCGGAGATATCCTCAATCTGATCTCCTCTTCATAAAATTTGCATCAGATCTCTTCTTATTTGAGTGCACAGAGAAAAGGGGAGACAAAAGTCGATTACTACGCACGAAAGGATGAAGTAGATGCAAATTCGTCAGAAATTTAGAAAACTGTTGATGATCTATCCCGTCTGTACCATTTTACTAAGCTTACATCTAACAAAGAAGGTCGTAAAGACATCTGCTGTAATGAGCTAACCACATGTTGTGTTCCGTCAGTAAGAGAAATTAGATACAATTCGAGAATCATATTTTATCCGTACTAGTTTGCTCTCCAACAATATTATGCTTCTCATTCAAAATCTATGACAATACTGTATAAAAGCTATATTGAGCCAGTGGGGGTCAGTGTTCAGTAATACACGCAATCATCCTAGCGCAGGATATGTGGGAGGAGTGTGGGCATGGCCTGAAGGGGCGGAGCTTGGGGAAAAGGGGCGTGGTCTAGTGGATCTCCTCAATCTGGAAGAGTGCACCGTGCTCGTCCTCTGACTGGCAATTCTTCCTTTCCTTCTCGTTCCAATCAGCGATCGCCTTCGTCAGTTGGGCAATCTGTAATGGAAATTGTATCCTGTAAACAATATCAATCACGTCGATACTTCATTGTGAAACGGCAGAATTAGACAGACGTTTGTCCGAATTTGAATGGGGGTGCAGCAGAAAAAAAACGACAAACCACGACTCGTGATGAAATGTTTTTAAAAAATATTTACACTGACCACATCTGCCCAGCCCATCGCTGCGGCTTCATCGAGGGGTGAACGACCGAAGAAATCCTTCAATTGGTGATTCTTTGATCTTTTTCCTAACCGGAAACAATAGTAACCTATACTGTACGATTTTTTTATTAAAATCGAATCATCCAAATTTATCAGCAGGCACGGCTCCCATCCTACCCGTTATCACTAGACTCCATCGAATTTTTATGCGTACTATTCCTGATCAGGTGATGCACAATCCAATGTTTTTTGTTAATAGAAAGCAACGGGAAAATGGGCACTGAATATTGAGTGACAACTTAGGGGCAATATCGAGAGAGGATGGGCACAATACGAGAAAGTCAAAGATCAACGTTTAAATATCCAATGCCCTCCGCTCACCTTCAGATCGGGCTGTGCTCCGCTCTCGAGGAGGAATGAGATGGCGTCTGGGCGACGATGTGTCACGGCCTGAAGAAATTGAAATTTTTTATCAATTTAATTTATTAAAATAATATGCAGCATCTGGCAGTTTTAATCACCCGCAAAAGTGTAAAAGTTCGAAAATGAGCAAGATCAAAGATCAAAGATGGCTGACCAAGTGAAGGGCGCTGCGTCCATCGTAATCCGTGTCGTTCAGATTGCATCCGGCCGCAGCGTATGCTCTGGAAAAAAACGTAAGCACCGTTATGGTGTTCACGCAAAATCATACAATGTTGTTGGCGCACTTTATTCTCTAAACGAGCAAGGACAGAAATACTCACTTGAGCGTCTTGAGATCGCCGTGAGATGCGGCGTAGCACAGCTCCATACCTGAAAGGACGATACCAAATAATCAAACATAATAGTGCTAAGGATCAAAGATCAGATGCATAAATGCTGAAAGATCAAAGATCAAAAAAACGTACCGTCCTCCTCGTGATCTCCGTCGATGACTCCGCCCGCCTGTCGGATGGCCTCGATGCACTCCATCGACGCGGACCGCACTGCGCACATCAGCGGCGTGAAGCCCCACTGGTCCCTGGAAAGTGTCATTGACGCGATTCACGTGCCTATATAAAATGGTCCATTATTTTCTCGCTGACTCACTTGGCGTGCACGTTGACGCCGTTCTGGAGCAGGAACTTGGTCGCCTCCGTGTTGCCGTTCGACGCGGCCACGTGCAGAGCGTTGCGGCTGTTGTAGTCGGTCATCGAGAATACCGCGCCGGATTCCTGCCAAGGAAATACTCATTTTCGAAATTCATGCCATCGATTTGGTATGAAACACAGTATTCCATTGATTTTTTTAATGATTTTTTTGGTTTTCTAAGACATTTTAGCATGCAAATAAAATAAAATATGCAAAATATGTAATAATATATTAACCTTGAGCTCCTCGAGCAGTTCGATGTTGTTCATCTTGGCGGCGTGGCAGACGAGAGGAGGAATGAGGGCGCCCTGCAAAGGTTAGAGATCAAAGATCAGAAGGAATATGAAAAAGACGCGAGTGTCAAAGATCAAAGATCAAGTCCGCATCTCACCTTCACCGCGAGAATCTCCTTCGTTGTGCCGACTCGAAGAGCCTTCGCGATCTGCGGAACTGAAATGGAGAATTTAGAACTCTTTCCTAAACTCTAAGTCTAGATATTACCACAACAAAAAAGAATCAGCGCAGTTGCCCTATGCACGATCGTGAATATTAGAAATAATAATAGATTTATTAAACACGAAATATGCAATGTTGATGAATGGGGTGCTCGTAGGTTTCAAACGTGCAAAATATATCACAGCGAAATACGGTAGATAGTCTCAATTACGGTAGCCTATGATACGGTATCGACTCACTAATATCGATCTGCTTCGCTTCGCCCTTGCGCGTTACCGTCATCTCACCACGCAGCGAGGTTTGCAGAAGCTGCAAAGATCAACGTTCAAAGTTCAAACTACAAATATGCGCGACAAGTAAGCCGCAGGTTTCAAAGATCAAAGATCAACGATCATTCTCACCTTCTTCTTCTTCTCATGGTCGCAATCGTTCCTGCCGAGTACGTAGCATAGTTTTGCCATTGCAGCCTCGCTCGTCATGTCCGATCCCGGAATGACACCGATGTCATAGAGCACCTGAGAGATCAAAGTTCAGCCATATCTTCAGCCATATAGCCGCCATAGGTTGCACTACTATTTCTCCCCATTTGTCGACTCTGTCTGATTCTGTCATATGGCAAATTTAGTCATATTCACGCCAAATTCAAAATAAAATTGAAGACATTCTAGGTCAGTAATCGAGACATGGAGATCAAAGATCAAAGATCAAACCTTGCCCGTCGCATAGTGCATGTCCACCTGCCCCTTGAGACACTGCGTAATGTTGACGACGAGCACATCGCGGCTAATTGCCTCCTGTAAATTTGATTCGTTTTTTTTATTTTAAAAATTGATTCTACTCCCATTCCACCATTTCCCGGTCTGATCTTTGATCTCCATATTCAAAATTCCTTACCCTGAGCGCATCCAGAATGTCCGTCCGCTTGCTGGGCATGTTTCCAGCGCCGAACGTCTGCAGAATCACGCCCTGCGTGGGCGGCGCGAGGAACGCGCGCACCTGTAAGTGGTGTAGTGAGGGCGACGTTTGAGAAACGGCGTCTCCTATGCTGCACCACGAGACACACCACTCACCGACTCGATGCTCATCGACGGGAAGATTCGCAGCATGCCGACATTTCTGCAATCGTGCGGGTTAGGGAGTATACAATCGCGGCTTCAGAATAAAGATAGAAAGATCAAAGATCAAGTAATCACCTGCAGAGATTGTCGTGGACGCAAAAGGGCGCGACGCGATCGGATCGGAAGATGCTGTCGTAGTTGACTAAAGATCAGAGATCAAAGATCAGACTACAAAGTCCAAAGATCACACTGACCCTTGATGTTGATGTTCATCCTTGCGAGCGGCAGCATGTTTGGCGAGTCGAAGGCGGACAGCGCCGAGTTGTCCGTCTTCACGGTGCGATTGCCTCGCAGCAGCTTGTTGTTGAAGTAGACGCACACCTGGAGGGCGACGTTTACCAAATGTCGAACTCTCCACACCATAATGCAATTTCTTCGAAAAAACATATTTGAGAAACGTCGCCCTCTCTACACCACCGACCTCGGGAATGTCCAGATTGCCGGCAGTGACCAGCGCCCCGATCAGGTTGTCCATGCCGTCCGAGCGCACCTCGGCGACCGGGATCTGAAGATGGGCAAATGATTGAAGATCATCAGAGATCAATGATCGAGGTTGTTACCGTACCTGACTGCCAGTGATCACGACGGGCTTGCCCAGATTGTCCATCATGAATGAGAGGGCGGACGCGGTGTACGCGAGTGTGTCCGTGCCGTGCAGGACGACGAATCCGTCGTAGTGGTGGTACGCCTGGAACGGAAAAATGGGTTACGGTGCATTTTTATCGATTTTGGCTGCAGAGATTGTGACAGCGCGAAAGATGGAAGATCAAGTTTGAGGGTAAAGATCAAAGATCACGTCGACCTTTCTGATGTCGCTCGCGATTCGGATCCAGTCATCGAAGGTCATGTCGCAGCTGTCGAGCAGTGGCTCGTATTCGACAATCTGCAAAGCAAACGATCGATAACTTTAGAAACCGCGACGCGTCACGCAACGCGTTGTCCATCAATCGATAACTGCTCACCCAGTAGATCACTCGCTTCTTCATGTTCCTGATGGGCGGCAGCGAGTAGGGCGTCACGGAAGCATTCGCATAGAACTGAAAACAATTTTTAAGACAAATTTCTACAAAATTATTCCATGTACTCTTTCACATTCCTTCGTTCAAGTGCAAATAGTTTGAAATATTAGAAATACTAGACTTTCCTTTAGCTAGTATCTACTTTCACATGATTCCTACGTGATTTCAAAATCGGTAGTATGAGAAAAAAGTGACCTCATCGATAAACTCCCGATCGTTGAGAGGCGGAATCGTGCGGAGCACTTCGGGAAGATAGCCCGGCTGGGGAGAGTACACTGTAATCGAAGTATTGCATTCGCTATCATTCTTTTTCTACTCTCTGATCGCTGTCCGGCCTATCAAAAGAAAAAAATCAACATTTTGAAACAATCGAGTGGTTTTCAAGGTACTTCGTAACCGTTCTTTTCGAAATGGCTGTAGGTTTGCAACGATATTTTATTATAAATGTTTAGTAGTCTTGACCACAGTACTACATTACCCAACAGTACCCCACAGTTTCCAATGGTTTAGTTATCACATGTCACCTCCTCCCTTGCTCTTCATTCCAATTGTTCCTCCCGTATAGAGCACGAGCACGCGCGACTCCGGGATGAGATTCGTGGTGAGACCTGCCAAGATCGATAAGTGACGGGGTACTGTAGAATAATCGTTCCGTGGGCATCAATCTACTATTGAAGATCTGCACACTTTTTTCCAGCATCGATCGATAAATGTACATTTGTGGACTAACCGGATTTGCCGGCTGGTCGTGACGTCTCATGGAGCTCGCGCGAGAGATCCTGGAATGAAATTATTTATTTTTCGATCTTTCCGAATAGTAAGTGACGTCACGCTACCTTAGTAATTTCTCTGAAGGACTCTCCCCTGCGACGACGGCCCATTTGGAAATACGGTGGAATTAGGGGTATGGTAGGCAAGCTATTATACTTTCACTTCGAAGCAATGAGGAACCCCGGTGCGCCCCATTCTCGAGTGGGCGGAGCTTATTCGAAAGAGCTAACGACTTCGCGTGGGAAGGTCGGCGTGTATCTACCGTTCGGTGCGCGGAGTTCGGCGCGGAGAGAGCGCGGCAGATAGAGAAACCGTTAGAGACTATGGGATAATGAGAGACCCAGAGAATAAAAGCTCATTCATCGATGTAACTGCCACAATCAAAAAGCCATCAAGCACGATCTGATCTCTATCTTACTGTACAATTTTTCCCTGATTTCAGTGATAGTGGCACTTCGGTTTTTCTAACCCAATAATGCACCGAAATGTATGCTCGTCAAACTAGGCCGATTTATCAGCGATTTGAGCTCACCGACAGCCATTTCACTCGTTTTACGATCCCAGTTGACCAAAGATAGCGAACAATTACTCAGACGGGAGGTACATTCTCATGCTTTCGATATCTTTCGCTAGAAAAGAGGCGAGTTCGAGCAGAACCGAATGTAGATCAAATGACCATGGAGAAACCCCCTACTTTTATCACGCTCAACCTTGGCACGCCCTCGCTCATCTTTTAAGAGACACCTTTCTAAAGGTGTTCTATTCATTACGGGGGATGTGAATTATCCAGCCTACCTAAATCTTTGTACGAGGTTACTGTATGCTATCAATCGATAATCACTTACCGTAGCGGAGAGGACCTTGGCCAGCGATCCAGAGTAGATCTTGAGGTTCTTGGGAGTGTGCGAGGCGTCCAGAGGGGTGGTCCGAGTTGGAGAGCCGATATCGCACTGAAAAGATCAAAGATCAATCTTAGAGATCAAAGATCAAAGATCACACTCACCTTATCCGCGTCAGAGGGCGCACGCTCGATGCATACGATGGGCACAGCGGCGCTCTGTGCCTTGTGCGAGCCCGTCGACTGCGCTTCCATACCTGAAATGCCCAATTGTAGACACGGCAAGCGCGCCAACCAAGCGAGAACCCCAGTCCAGCCTACTAGAACACTCAGTCAGAGAATGATCGAATCCGATGCTGATTGAGTTACACCATGCAAAGAGCGCAAAACGGCTGGTGTAAACAACCGTACAGTCCTGCCTATATTGAAGTCTACTCGTCTCAATGATAGTCCTGCCTACCGTACTCTAATGGAGAGGCAATACCGTACCCTCCTCAATGAGGAGTCTCTGTGCCAATGCGGCGCCTCCCCTCCAACCTCGTCCATCCATGGCACTCGGTCCAGTTACACTCGTCCGACGACGTGCCCGTATGCTCTCCGTTCCGGGTTCTTCATCCACAATATAGTAGCATTCCTCATCGGGAGCCGATCCGTCCAGAGACGGCGGACCGGATGGCACGCGAGCCGGCGCCGGGGCCGCGCTTAAGCACGCGAACGACGAACTCCCGTTAGCGCCGTGCAGCAGCACCGACCCGGAGAAGGTTGCTGCAGCCTCCATTTGCCTGCTGCAGCTGCTGCTGAGGCCACGACTCAGTTGTTGCGTGAAAACGCGCGCACGAAAAGAGCCAAGAAAAAGACGGTCGAGATCAGATAAATATTCTGGATTGGAGAGAGGATAGGCAGAGAAAGAAGGAGAAAAGTTCGGCTGCCCTAACAGAAAGAGGGAAAACGGTGAGAAATGGCGCAAAAGTGAGAGAGAGCGGCCGATCTTCAAAGTGTCACTCCACGCGTGCTTTGCCAGTACGAACTGCACGCGGAGGAATGGAAAAGAGAGAGGGAGGGGGAAGGGGAGGAGTCTGTCTCCCTGATACAGATGCACTCTTAATGGTCAGACAGAGTTAGAGAGTATGGGAAATGAAGAGAGACACGATCCTCCATCGTGGATTGAAAGGGAAAAAGAGAAACGAGAGAGTGGGCAAAGTGAAGAGAGTAGCGTGCAAATGGCCTAACTGCAATCCAAACTGTGAATGAACGGGAAAGTGTAAAGGGAAACGATAAGTGATGAAATGAAAGAACCGCCAGAAGGAATGAACACATTCGAAGTTGGTGCTCATCAAAGAAAAGCTCACACGGTTCCAAGAATAAAACGCAAATAATAGAGTTTTCCTAGAATCGGTAGCTCTAATGAGGATGAGTGAGTAGACTAACTAAAGAACGAGCGCACTCTGAATACTGGGTTGTCATGCAAATGCCGCATGATTATAGGCGAGACGATCTCTGATCCCTCCAAAGCAATTTGCATTTCGAAAGTGTCTAGTTTGTTCAGCTTGCAAAATGCCATTTTGGGAAAATGAAAAGAAGAAAGGGTTGAGTGATTGAAAGGGGATAAAACGCCACGTGTGCCCAAGACTCAAAAACGAAAGGAGGGGGAGAAGGAGGAAGGGAGTTGAGAGAGGGGGTCCGGGTGTATGAGGGGTGCATGACAGGGAGAGGGGCACTCAGATTGGGGGAATGGGCAGAAGAGAGAAGGGGATTGAGAGGGGGGAGGGGAGAGAATCTAGGCACTCTTTGCGTCTTCAAAAGAGGAAGAAGAAGAAGAGTGAAGAGAAGGGGAGAGAAGAACAAAAGCGCAGATGCGAACGGAAATCGCAACTAAAAAGAGACCATTTCATCACTCTGATCGAAGATTTAGCGTTCTAAAGGTTGAAGTCCAAGTTTAGACGACTCAACCAGCGAGATTTTCTCGATTTTCATTGAAGAAATGGCAGGACCTGCGGAATTAAACAGAGAAAAAGAGACTCTCGCAACAGTTGCGACGAATCACTCCGGCACTCTCGCAAGTTGAAACATTCAAAATTGAGAAGGTTTTTCTCAACAGCTGATGTGAATAGGAAGATCGCAAAACGTCTTTCTGATTCCGAATGAGAATTCGAAGAACAGAACTGAATTGATCAAAGAGATCTTCCGTATTTGTATCGGCCCGGTGACAAATCGGTTTCACTTTCATGTTTTTGGCTGTCGATCATCCGTGTATCTTTCGTGCTCCTCGTGGGTGCTGATCCGGTTGACGTCAATTCAGCTTTGATCCGCAAAGTGGAGTGGGTGTGGGAGGAAATCGAGTGGATTTCGATGCTATTCGGTTAGTCAGAGCTCACCCGACTCTACTAGAAAGGCTCTTCGATCGTAGATCACTTTCTTCTCTTTCGTTGTTACTACAACTAGAGGAAACTTTGGAGTTGCTCTGGCAGTAAACCTTCTTATTGCTCCCCGACTAGAGAGGTTCTCAGATAGTTGATCTCCAAGAGTAATTGCGGGACTCTCCTCGTTTTCCATTTTCTCCGATTGGTCAGAGAAGGTTCTGAGTGGGTGAGTGAGTACCGATCATTTGACGAAGATGATAAGCTGATTATGAGCGGGTAATCGGGTGCTTATCAAACAAGCTTCGATCGCAACAAGATGATGACGATTGATGATTTCGTCGACAAATCACGCCCAAACTCACTGTTTTCACAGATATTTTGCAGATTCGACTTGATTTTGCAAGCAGAGAAGATCAAACTGACACGAAAAAGATAGGATTAATACGTCCACTCGGGCGAAAGTCCACGAAAAAGCAAGATCAAACAATCACAAAATTAGTAAAATAATCAGTCCATACGGTCAAATTGTCCACAAAAATCTTCATAAATATAAGCGATAAGATGAGGAAGAAAAGAGCGACTCTTCAAAAATCGATGAAAATGCTAGAACGGCTACTCTATCGCGATTTTCAATCTTCCAATCGCGAGATCGCGGGTGAGCGTCCTTACGAGACTCTTACATCTTTTAAGATCATTTTTTCACATTAACTGTTTAAAAAATAACAAAAATATAAATAGGAAGAGGCCTGAATACCTTGAACAGCGGTTGAGATGACCATAGGGTTGGTTGAGATGAAGTGAAAGACTAATGGAAGATTCGCAGAGAAATGAACACGAAAACAAAAGGGCCGAGATCATTCAGGTCAAGCGATCATTGATCCTCTCCTTTTTGCACACTATTTCGCTCTCTCACCAGCGAGAGAGCATGTAAAATGAGGAGTTCGAGATCATTGATCAAAGTACCGTCAACAACTAGTCGGGGGAATACCCCTCGCTTGCGTCATTTCATGCGTTTAGATGAAATTAAGCGATAGCGAGCGAGCTGGTTTTCGACTTATTGTTCTCTGAATACGAATTGTAACTCTTTACTGGGGATTCACTATAACACTAGGAAGCATTGGAGTTAATATTTAAATAATAGCGTGAATGAAACTGATAAAGCGTGAACTTGAGAGTGTGAACAGTCAAAACTTTTTATGTTTGCGCAGTTATGGAGTGAATAAGCCGATTCGACATTGTTGATTCCCGATTTTTGATTGTGATTTCTACTTCCTTGAGACTATGATCTTATCAGTGCAGCGTTTGAATGCCGTTTATTCAGAGAATTGCAGAAATATTGAAACAAACATGTTTCACGGCATTATTTGGCAAATACGAAACAAAGAATCTTGAAACCGATTTTTAATACAATAGCGTACTACTTTTATAATTTACCTCTTGTATAATTTCTCTTTATTCATTCGTTTGCGATTTCTAAAAGCTAGTAAAGGAAAAAAATTGAAAATCATGAAATCGACACCTAAAATAGCTTCCATTCAATGAAATGTGAAACATCATAATTTTTAGATCCTATTCCTACAGTACCAATTGCTTTCGAAAGCACCGCTTGTAAAAACGGATGCCGAAGTTGCCTAATCCGGCTTCTGTTGTGATTGTTCATCGCTCTTTGAAATATTGTCGAAATATCAGAGGCTTCGTTCTATGCTTTTTCAAAAGCATATTTATAGACAAAAAAGTTATCTGGACGAAATTACAACAAGGTAAAAAAACAAATATGCTGCCGATGCAGAAGTTAATAGGTATCTCCTAGTTAGATTAGTATGAAACATCGTTGTTAAAGGCGATACTTTGAAGATTGTTCGCACTCAGTGAATTCTCTACCATTTAATTCGCGCAAAGTTTCGCAAAAATAAGTTACAATAGGTCGAATGGCGAGAGAAAACGAGTCCACACGACGCGTAAACCGACAAGTACACTCGAAAATGAAAAAAAGAGTAAAAGGAAGGAAGTTGAACCAATTCAAGGGTTTATCGAGGGGAAAAGCGCTCGGTCAGGAGGCTTTCTTTCCCTTTTTCAACTCTTTCTCTTCCCTCTCTCTACTGCGAGTGTCTTTTCGATATTACAAGTCTGCTCTCTCTCACTTCACCGCAGTCTCTCACAACCTTCCGCGCTTTCCACTCGTCGACTGGAATGAGAGAATGAGACAGCGACGTTGTTTGTTTGCATCGAGTTTCAGCACGTAACCTCTAGGTTCGCGGCAATCGTCCAGTTTCGAAAACATTCCCTAAGGTGGATTGCACAAAACAACAGCTTGCAGACCTAGTGAATTTGCAGCTCAATAACATGGGCAGATCTTTAGAAGCGGCGAAAACGAGCATAATTACACATTCCGTAATAGCTCACCCTTCTTTCCGGATCCTTCTCCATCCTTTCCCTGCGAGTATCGAACGGTTTGGGTTCTGCAACGCAACACTGGTTACTGTAGCTGACTACAGTAGTCACTTACAGTAGTCTAGTAGCGGCGGCGGTGTGGCGAGTGATGTTGGTCAGTCTTGCTGTTAGTGCGAACATGGTCAATCGGGAGGAGGTGGGGAAGGGGAACCGCTCGGGATGGGGAGAAGGAGTGGAAATGAGGCCAGGAATGGCATAATGGTTGGCGATTTGGATATGAATGGTTTATTCAGATTGATCAAATTACACCCGTGAACAGCAAAGTAGAAATTATAATAAATGAAGCAGCGGGAAACACACAAGGGAGATCGAAAGAGTAAGGTAATAACAGGGCTAGGAACAAATGGTGGTACTTTGAGATGGATTAGTAGAGAAGTCATCCTCGTCCTTATCAACGTTCGTATGGATTCTCAGTGATTGAGGGTGGGCGTCACATTCGGACTCCCACTTGGTAATCATCCTTCTCGTTGCAACAGCAGCGAGTGCAGCCCCAGATAGCCAGGCCTGGAAACGAAGAGGTTCATGACTATTCGTTGGGTGACAGAATTTGAAGCCTTCGATAATTGCTTGAGCAGACTTTCAGTTGGTATTGTCGATTCTCGATAATGCTTACCAATGAGTCCGAGGGCGAGAAGTCCGAGTATGACACCGATAGTGATCACAGCCCAGAGAGGGAACGGCCAGACCCAACCACCAGGAGGAGTAAGATCAACCTGTAGAATTGGAAAAGTAAATGATCTATTTAATGCAAAATTGCATCACGAACTCTGGCAGTAGGGAATCTGTCTAACATGCTATGTGTTATGTGCTATATGTAATACCTGTTCGCCACGCAAGATCTGTCCGTATTTCTCAAGGGTATACTGAAGTCCAGCCGTGTATTGTCCCTTGACGAAGTAGTTCTCTGAATGACGGTGACAATTAGCAATCATCGGTGATAGATTCACAGCATCCAAAAAATAAAAAATTGGTATTATAATAGACGAACCAGCATTGAGGGTGACTTCGTTGATCAATTCGGAAGTGAGGGCACGCTCGGCGATCTGTCCAGTCGACGTCCACATCTACAATTGGACTTATTTTAAGCGATCCACTATCTACACATTTATAAGTCAATTGTTTATGAATAAACGCTGCAGTTCTAAAATAATCTCAGCATAATTCTGCCATAAATTCGTTCATGAACCTACCACTTGGTCCTGTCGCGATAGGAAGATGAGAATATCGTCGTCGCATTGACCGCGGTCCTTGAACGAGTGTCAATTATAGATCGCCCAACATTAAATTAAAGTATTCCTTTTTTAGCCTGGATTACAGCTTTTTATCAGTTACCTGGATGCTTCTGAGCGTGTTGGCGAACTTCATTGCAGCTTGAGTACGGTCGATTTTGTTACTGCAATGTTTTTTTTAGTATTCAGATATATGACTCGGTCTTGATGTCTTGCAAGCGCCTTACTGTCAAAATCGCCTGCTAGATAACTCTTTCCAAGAACGGAAACAGTGACGCATTTCTCTACCGGATACGTCGATAAGAATGATAAGTGTGAATCATCAGCGATTCTCGGTAAAGATGAAAGTAAAATTCATAAAAAAGAATAAAAAACGAACTCGTTATTGGCGTCTAGGGCGATTTTGTCCACGAGAGCAAGCGAGACGGTGTATCCTCCTGTAATGAGAAATATTTATCCTGACTTTGAAGGTTAATAAAAAAAAATGGTTTATAGATGTCGAATCATATTTACTAGAATTTGAGCGCAAAAAATGGGCTGTATTACTGACCCTCTCCCTTGCATGTTCCAAAGTTCTCGTCCATGGAAGTGCATGCGCATTGAGTTGTGGATCGGATTGAATTAAGGGAATGGTCGAGCTGCTGGTCTGCAAAGATATGGGATTAAATATGTCGCACTGATCGCATATGATTGTTCATTCGAACACTCAATGAAAGCTTACGAGCATCAGTTACATTTCCGTCTAGAATTCTGTTTGGATCGCAGAGGAACGATTCCCCAGGCATCTGTAATTGACCATTGATTCAGAAATGAATGTCTTTCTAAAATATTTGATTTTACTATGCATTTTTCACGTGCAGAATCATGCAACTGGCTAATTCTTAAATGCCCAAAATAATCAACAATTCGCATTTTGTTCACCTGACATGCGACGTAGTCTGTGATCGAATTGGGGAACGTCTGAGGCGTATACACTGCCCAACCTGCAAAGTAAATGTGATTTAGTGAGATTAGACAAATCAATCCTCTGAAAGTATTGGCATTTGGAAATAGCCCGCACCGTTAGGTCCGGGTGTCGGTCGCTGAGGGACGGATGTATACGGCAATGCGCCACCACCAATGTCCGCTGTTGCGAGTAGGGAAGTGGAGAGGAGAATGAGGACAGGGAGCATGCTGAAACAGAATTCTTTTTGAGAAAAACTAAAACGTAGGCAACAAGTAAAAAGAATTCGCGATGTCGAGAATGAGCTTCAGTGAAATTGCGATAACGCTGAATGAATCATTGTTTAGGCGGAAAAACGCTGAGTTTGAGGATGATTCACGATACTATTATGACAAGAATGAGCTTGCAGTGAATAAACCCCCTTGGGAACGAAGGGATAAGATGCGATTATAGAGCACTTCTGATTGCCGCCAGAGAGCATGGCCTTAGCATCTATTTTACCCCCTACCCAGAGGTCGACTAAAGGTGACTGCCCTCCTCCTATACGAATCAACTATCACGCAAGCCTTTCCTCTCTTCTTCCTTTATTCGGCATCGTTTCTCGCCTTGACTTTTCAGTGCAAAGCAAACACGCAACAACTCGAGTTCGAGAACCATTTGAAAGGCTTATGGAAAGGAACACTGAAAATGGCAACTCAATGCGGTAGAAATTTGGCAAAATTCTATAATATCGGGGGAAAAGCTTGAAAAGCGAAAATGGATCTGGCGCCGAGACTCAGCCGTTTCCGTTTGACACCTCAGCTCTTGACAGAGTCGATATCAAATACGGCTGAGCGCCGATGATAACGCAGTCAGGCATCTCGAATGAGTAGTGATAACGGAGAAGGAGGAGACATTAGACTGTTATGACTCGATAGAGATCGCACAAATCGAAGAGAGTGTAGAGAAAGAGAGCATTCTGAGGGAGAATGGTGATAAGATAGATGGAAGGCGGGAAAGGAGGCGATAGATAAAGTGAAATCGAGAGAATCGCCGGTGGAATTGCCTGTCTGCGTGGGTCGTGAGTCAGTCGAAGATGAGTAAGAGAAAGGAACGAGAATAGAAAAGGGAATCAGAAAGATCGAAAGAGAATGAGTGGACTTTACAGTAGCAATTTCAACGGTGAAGGTCTAGCACATGAGACACAGAGGCATGATAAAACGAACCAAGTTAGAATGAGGAATAAATGAAGCTAATAAGGGAAATATATAGCACAGTATTGAAAAAATCGCCAGCGCTTCGGCCAAGTCGGATCCATTAAAAAACAGCAAAAAGATTCGCAGCGGGCAGGATTCGAACCTACGCGGGCAGAGCCCATTTGATTTCGAGTCAAACTCCTTAACCACTCGGACACACAGCGTGTCAGAGTGGATCGAAAACCTCATTTGCGTGGCGGATGGCCATTTCTCCCCCCTCGCTCACTAATCCTTTTCATCCCTCTCATTTTGCTTGTCATTCTGCTTGTCGATAGGTCGGCGGAGAGAAATGAGAAATGAAAAAGAGACAAATGTTATAGCACGCATGAAACATAGCTAGAATATTTTTAGTGTACCAATTTATCTGCTGATCGATTTATAAATCGAGTGAAACATAACGTTCAACAGCGTAAAACGGTTGTTTTGGCTATTCGGAGGCTATCTCCTCAGCGGGGAAAAATGCTAAAAATATGGCACTTGTGCAGAACGTTGCCCAAACCCTTCCCACATAGTGCCAAGGTCCGTATGTATTTCATTTTGCCCCCCTTCAGTTGTAGCATGCAAGCAAGCACCGAAAAGTAAGGGAAAAGAGCGTAAAACCGCTGTTTTGGCTATTCGGAGGCTATCTCCTCAGCGGGGAAAAATGCTAAAAATATGGCACTTGTGCAGAACATTGCCTGAACCCTTCCCACATACCGTGACGGTGAGTATGTAATTTATCTTCGCTCCCTTCGCTTGCGGCATGCGATAATGCACGGAAAAGTAGGGGGAAATAGCGAAAAACTGCTGTTTCGGCTACTCTGAGGCTATCAACTCAGCGGGGAAAAATGCTAAAAATATGGCACCTGTGCAGAACATTGCCTGAACCCTTCCCACATACCGTGACGGTGAGTATGTAATTTATCTTTGCTCCCTTCGCTTGCGGCATGCGATAATGCACGGAAAAGTAGGGGGAAATAGCGAAAAACTGCTGTTTCGGCTACTCTGAGGCTATCAACTCAGCGGGGAAAAATGCTAAAAATATGGCACCTGTGCAGAACATTGCCTGAACCCTTCCCACATACCGTGACGGTGAGTATGTAATTTATCTTTGCTCCCTTCGCTTGCGGCATGCGATAATGCACGAAAAAACCTGCCATTTTACGCCGCTTTTCTCTCTAGCGCGGGGTAAAATGAGACGGTCTCGCTCTCCCCTCATTAGAATACGTCCGCCGCGACGAACAAAGAAGGCGATCCACTCTGACACGCTGTGGGACACCGCTGCACGTGTGAGAGAGACTGAGACAGCGCACAACTAGCCGAGATTAGGCGCCTGTCAATACGCTATGTTAGCACAACGCAGAGTGCTAGAGAGATTCTCGCATTTCCACCTTCCTTCTATGGAGGAATTACGAGAAAACATTCCCGCAACAATGCCTCACCTAGGCGTTACCCATTGGAAAACGAGAATAAATAGTCGGGTTTAGACAAGTCCGAAGAAGATGATTCCAGACTTGTACTAGCAGTTGCTTGGTTGCAATGAGCTATCAGGTGCTTTGCTTTTAAAAGGGTGTTTTAGTGATCACGAGAACATTTATCATCGTAGTTTTGTCTCATTCTATCTCGTTCATATTCGATCTTTCACTACTCAATGCTCGCGGTGCCCTTCTTGGGAGTGGCTGCAAAGAAAATCCATCACACCGTCATATCGCTCATTGTCATACCTGCGATCGCCTTGGCGTTTTTGAGGATCGGACGGAAGACGATGAAAGAAACCACAAAGGCGGCGGACACCCTGTAAGAGATTACCGTAGTTCTATGTATCTAGCTACGGTATTTAAACTCACTTGACGATGCAGCAATCGTTCTTGTAGTTGAGGTAGTTGGGAGCGGAGAAAATGGAGAGTAGACGACCCTCCGCGAAGAACTTGTATCCATTACGATACATCTGGATTGGTATAGTTTGATGACTACGGGGTAGGAGTATCAGAGGTATGGTAAATGAAAGTCTCTGAATCCTCTTACATCCTGGTAGATTTGATGAGCGCGAACAATGAGATCAATGTCGAACGCCTTGCAGAACCTGTAAGTATGTTGAAATTATTTTTGAAAATATTTGTGTTTCCAACTTCTTGATGAGATCGTCGTCGAAAGTGTACGAAATACCGCGAGTAGACAATGCCCAGCCAGGATACTGCAATCAGGGGTGCGGTAGAGACAGGAATACTGTAGGTTTGAACGAGTACGGTAGGTACGGTAGGTCAGCCACCTTGTTGTCGGGATCGCTCCACACGAGGTCGCACATGAGACCGTACGGAGGGACGATTGTCGGCCGCTTGATCTGAAACAGTGGATTGCAAAAGATCAAAGATCAAAAATCATCGATCAAAGTGCGTCTCACATTCTCAACGTCCTCGAGGGCGGAGATGTGCGGCGAGAGGCCTCCGTGCATGCAGAAAATCTTGTCAGCGACGAGCGCCGCACACGGCATCCAATTGAACACGTTCACGAAGTGAGACCAGATCTCAAAGATCAAAGATCAACGTTCAAAGTTCAAAGATCAAAGATCGGTCCGCTACCGTCTCTCCAATGGGCGCGAACTTGTCCTTGCACTCATCGTAGAAGCCGTACGTCGTCGCAGTGTTGGCGTCCTCGTGATTGCCGCGCAGCATGTACACCTCAAGTGAGTGAAATTGATGAATGGTCTTTGATCTTTGATCTTTGCCAAATTACCATTTACCTTATGCGGGAAACGACATTTGAGGGCGAGCAGGAGCATGTAGCACTCCACGCCCTGCAATATTAGGAATATACTATCCATTTTGGCTTATATCTGAGATCCCCAACATCACTTGCGGTTGCACACACTCTATAGACCCATATTTCCTACAGTATACCCTACCGAACCTGCACTCCTCTATCGACGTAATCTCCCAGAAAGAGATACGATTGGCAGATTGGGTCGCCGCACTTGGACAGCATCATGCGCAGCTCGCGAAACTCGCCTGAGATTACGGTAGGCAATCAGTTGTCGATCATCGTTCTATCGTACCGTGCAGGTCGCCGACGATGTTGATGGGCAGTGCAGATCTCAAGTACGGTATGTTAGTCGGACCACCGTATCCCGGTTATCTGCCGTATCTAACTCACTTATCGACTCTGATCAATGTCTTCTGCTCTTTGAATGAGGCGACGGCCGCTCGTGTGACGATGACAACGTCCTCAGGGAGGACAGTCACATTTACGAGTGGAGACTTCTCGCTGTAATTACTACGGTAAGCAGGGATTACGGTAGATTGCAGTTCTTTACAAGTACCTATCAATGTGACGAAAGTAAGGGCTGACAGTGCGCTAAGGACTCGGTCGGTTACGGTACATTTTGCAACAGGCCAACTCTTTTTTGTTCAGAGAGGATACGTAGCAGTGATAGACATGGTAAGGTAAGTATTCCCGGATGGAATGAAGAGTACAGTACTCGGGTCTCTTATCCATCCTCGCAGTCATCAGCTTCTCAATGAAATTGTCCAAGTACTTGTTGAGATCGGCGGGATCCTGACGGGAAAATCGATAAAATCCGCTTGGAAAATCGATAACTATCGATAAATTCATCGATTACCTTGACCATACACATGGTGGCGACCGATCGGTGCGAGCGGAGGAGAATAGAGTGAGGAGAGAAGGGAGTGGAGGAGGGAGAAAGAGGGTCTAATGGAGTTGAATTAGATGCAAATGAAATTTGATTTTATTATAATTTCAAAAAAATCGATCTCTGAACTCTTTTCAACGAAGCGATTTGAATATCTTCTTTTCGCCATTTCGTTCTCTCTCCCTTCAAAACACTAATCTCTGGTGTCCGGAATCAACTTGGAATCAAGCTGTTCCCACAAGTTGGAATCAAGCTTGATGGCAACTTGTGGGAAGTGCTTGATTCCAACTTGTGGGATCTTTTGAAATTGGTGAGGATTACGGTAGCTTTCTCTATTATTGATTGATAGAGAGCATGGGTTTCCCCATACCGTAACCAAAGCCTCACATGGTACCACCACGTGGAGACGGTTACATCCAAAAGGCGGTCCAACAGGGGTCCGCAGATAGTCAAGCGCACTCGTGCCCGAAGGCAGTCAGAATAAGGCTGCAAAAAGGGACCTTATAGGCGATATGTGTGCTGGACGTTGCGGGTACGTAAGCCTGCTTGATTCCAACTTGTGGGAATGGGGCACTTGATTCCAACTTGAAAACCCATTTCTACTTGATTCCAAGTTGATTCCGGACACCAGAGATACCACATTGCTTCCCCAGTACAGAACCAGCTTCGATCATAGCACACCGAGAAGCTGGCTGAATTGTCTTTGGCTTGAACGATTTTCATTCCTATATGTGGTCGTGGGAATGAATTTCACACGATTGTTTGCTCGCATTCTCATTGATAAGAATAGAGAAACCTCGAGCGAGAGTTAATACCCTTCGATGCAACACATCTTTGATAACGATTATATTTCACTGTATCATGTCTTCACACGTTTCGACGTCCAAGATTTAGCCTTTTTTCATAGTTATTTAACTAACATATTTATGAATCGTTCCGTTTATCAATTCACTGTCAGAGAAATGTCAAGCGATGAAAAAGTGTTGGAAATTGCTGAATCGACTGAAATTCCGGCAGATTCGGAAGTATATCAACTAGAAAATGGTGAGTTTATGTCCATTAGGCGGTAAACTCAACGATTGCAGGAACATTCGTATATTGGACAGCCAGCTCGCAAGCAAGACTGTATCTGAAACACGAGTGAATATTTTTTTTACTTGAAAAACAATATGACGATTTTTCAGAAGCCAAGAATTTGACGCGGAATTGCCTACGGATGAATGCTTCGACTATGGATGCTATGGAACGCATGGAAATGCTGTCTACTTGTGCAATGGAGAACAGGTCAATAATTACACCATTTTAAACCGATATTTGTTATATTTGTAGGTCCATAAATGTGAGGTAAGTTCGCCTGACAGCATAGACGTTACACACGTGCGAAATGTACTACAGGTGCATACCTTTATTCAGTAGTCGAGAAAGCAAAAGACATTATAGTGTGAAACTCATCACACAGTAGTGCTCTCAAGTAGAATAGTTGATGGAAAGACGTACGTTTATCGGATGTTCGATGTGCTTGAGGATGGAAATGCGATTGTGATTGATATACCAGAAGAAGAACTAAGAATGATGGATGTGCATGATATCCATAGGTCGGTTTACGACAAATATCAGGAGAAAGTAATTATAATGGTGAAATTCTTACAGAGGAAAGGTCATCTACAGTGAGCAACGACGAGACGATAAATCAGAGAAGATTGAACTCTCTGCACGCCTAATTGGATCCCATGCAGTCGTCATCAATGTGAATCTTTGCACGACTTTTTTTTTAAATTGAAATCGAGTATAACGATGTCATACTATTCCTCAGGTGCCATCCAGAGTGAATTCTTTTCACGCGCGAGATTCGTCCCGATTCATTTACTTCGCAACTGATTCAGAGGATCTCATTTACATTGTCGATAGCAAGAGTATGCAATTTCTGCCGAGCGTTCGCATCGGGTGAGCTCATTTACGTGTTTTGTAATTAATTCGTGTTTAAATAGCGATATTACGACGCCGACGCTCGTCGGAGTTCACAAGGGAGTAATCACTATCAGTGGATTCAACAATGATAATTTCGAAGAGAATTATTTAGTCACGGCTCAACTTCCGGTAGAATATGTGAGATACAACAGTACCAAAGTTGATCATGATTATTTACGTTTTCAGTTTGAAGCAGTCACCCAATGCGAGGATAACGTCGACGATCAAGAGGAACCGCCAACTAAAAAAATAAAACCGATCAAAGCTGGTGAATAGGTCTATGTTATCTGAAAGAACAAATATATGTACTTGTTGGTTTATTCGATATAGCTTGAATATTATTGTTTATTTCATGCACCAGGAAAGAAATGTACGTTAAGTGAAACATCTTCCAAACACTCGAACAATCACTCAAGAATTCACATGCTTCTATTAATTGGGCAGGACACGAGTTTTCATAATAATTGGGGTGTTTACCTCAAGAAGAATCGGTCGGAGATTGGAGATCACATGTACACAGTCATTTCTTGAGAACAGATTTGAGGAAGGCTCTGCTTCTTTCTAAATTGTCATTTAAATATTTGTGAAGTGAAGAGAATATTTGTGAAGTGACATTTAGCAATCTTGATTTTGTCTACCCCACCTCCAGGATTTGATTGTTTTCATCACTTCCTCACGGAATAGTTTATTGACGATTAGCATCATAATCGGAGAGGAGAAACCTGATTACTCGGATTGACTTATTTCATCACGTACCGAAAGCACTTACATCTGACAACATCTTGATTTTTCAATTATTATGAGAATATATTTAGGGACCACAACGCAGATAGCCGATTCTGCACAATGGGGTCAAATTTGCGTTCAAGCTATCCCTCGTGGTCCCAAAATCATCATTTTTTTAACCGTTTGTCGATATCTTTTCTCTGAGGCGCGCTAGAGCCCGAGAAGTACGCGCGGAACGCACTGGAGAAGAGGAGGGAAAGGCGAGACGAGAGGGAAGGGGGCGGATCCTAATTTGCGTGTGTCTCTCTCTCTCCTCCGCCCTCCCCCCGCCCTCTCGCTCGCCTCTCCCCGCCCGCACAAATCAAGAGGGCACAAGCCAGGGAAAAATGCTAAAATTCTAATTTTTTCTCTAAAATTCCTAAAATATTCCATTTATTCAGAAAATCACTATTCGAACATAATTTGCATACTGGAACACCTAGAAACACCCTATTCCCTTCTTTCAAGCCCAATTTTGATCTACTTAGTGATATTATGCAAATTTTGAATAGTGATCATTCGATAGAGGACACTAGTAGATAGCTATCCATAGCAATTGAGAACGAGCGATTTGGTTGAGAAAGAACCTTGTGCCCTCCCCGTCTCGCTTTTGGGCGAGATCGTGTCCGTGCAAAGTGGGCGAAGCTTGTGGCCCCTAAATATATTCGGATGTGTTATTATCAAAGGGTTTGGACAATGCAGTGAAACAAATATTTAAATAAATCAGTGACATTTCGAGTACCAAATCGATTTTCGAAGGCTATTGAAAAAAATATCGCAAGCTAAACATTTTAGAAGCTCCATTTTCCATAATGATTGGAAGCTCTGTGACAGTCGAAACATACACGGGCGCTGGAAAGAGCATTCAAGCAGGTAAAATTGAGAACGTCGGGCCAGTTGGGTTAAAGCGAAGGCAAACATAATCAATTATATCAGGATGTAAAACTTTCGCATCACATTTGTATGTTTGGATAACTGAACTGTCATATCCTTGTGTTGCCTCGTATGCCGCTTCATAATTGAAAGATTCTCCTCTAACTCGTTGCTCCTTCTCTAATTCTTTGCAGCTTTCACTTTTGTTTTGCATCCATACACAATGGAATATTATCATTCACTTGAAAGGTTCACTGTGTGATGAATTATTCCCGATCTTTAGTTCACTGAACACTCTGAACTTTACAACCATAGGACAATTATGGATCCTTCTCTTGGCGAGTAAGAGAAACAAGTGCACATCCTACTAAAAGTGTCACTGTGCCGACCATTAATCACTGCACTTGAAATAGTGTACGTAGAAAAAAATGCGAAATAATACAAATGAAAACACACAGAAAAGAGTGGTGAATTTATGTCCTTTACATTACTGGGGTCAGAACTCAACTGAAAACACAAATAACCTTAGAAATGGTATTAGTCGTTGGACGTCTACGCGAATACTCAACTAAAATAAAGGTGAATGAAACGGAAAGCTTTATGGAATTTCTCTTTTACTATCCTACTTTCATTTGAATGGTAAGAAAAGAATAGACCAGAAAACAAAAATTGCTCATCGGTTCTTTTCAAGTTCACAATGTCCGATCCTTGATCACCAGATCATTTTATCATGTTTCTGCTGACAGTAGAGATTCTAGGAGGATTCCAAGGTCCGATCTCTCATCAAAATATTGCATTCTCTTTGTGGTCGGATGACCAACGAATGTAATAGGAGAAAAGATATAAAACACAAATCTTCCAGACAGTCGTTTTGGAACTACTTTGTCGCATTCTAGATAGTTCTACTTGCACATCCATATTGATAGCATGTCAACTGTTGCATTGTATGCATAGCTAGTTTACATTGCCAGTTAGCGTCAATCAGTTATTTATTAGTTTATCAAAGACTCTCCTCCACCCACAATTTTTCTGAAGTCAATTCAATGCAAAATTTCCATTTAGCGGCTTTCTTGATTTCATCGTAATGATGTCACCAATGGAAGAGCTCTACGCTGGACGGTCTATATTTATCACCGGTGCGAGTGGATTCGTTGGCAAGGTTGGTTATGTGTTCATAAATGCGATTGATTACTGACAGACAGGTTCTAATCGAGAAGTTACTTCGATCTCTACCTGGAATTGCGACCATCTTCGTATTGGTCAGACCATTGAGAGGATCAACGGCTGTATTGAGATGGCAAGACATTGAGAATGTAAAAGATTTTATTACGATCTTCTTCTTGTCACATCTGTCCCTGATGGTATTACTCCCCCAGTAGAGATACGAAGCGATTTTGTGTTTCCTTAAGATACCCAATTACATCCAAGTGTTTTTAATTGAAGAGTTTGAAGAGCATTTTTCAGTCTGTCCTCTTCAACCAGCTCCGCCGAAACTCCCCTGAGAGGCTCAGGAAAGTGGTCGTCATAGAGGGAGATATCACTGAAGACGATTTCGGAATTTCCGAAGGGAATCTGAAGAGAGTTCTGAGTGAGGTATCTAACCTAATTATTGCATACGAACAAAAAACCTTCCTGACAGACCTCGGTGGTATTCCACTGTGCAGCCACCGTCCGTTTTGACGAAAAATTGAAGAAGGCTGCGGATCTGAACATACGAGGAGTGAGAAGGATGGTCTCCCTCTGTCAGCGTATGCCCAAACTCGATGTTTGTGATCTTACTTCATAAAAATGATTGGAAATATACCTCAGGCCTTCCTACATTGCTCGACGGCTTTTGCTAATTCCGACAAGCCAGGATCAAATATCACTGAAACATTGCATCCCATTGACTGCGATGCGCACAAATTGCTCACAGTTAGTTCTATTCAAAACTTTTTGGCAACCAAATAAATTACATAGGCACTTGAGAATCTCGAGGACTCTCAAATAAATTTGATTGCCGGAGATTTGATCAAGAACCATCCCAATCTCTACTGCTTCACTAAGTTGCTCGGAGAGGTGTGTAAAATGAAAACTATTGAGCCAAATCATTACGCTCAGCAAATAATTGTCCGTGAAGCGAGTAATCTGCCCGCACTCGTCTTTCGACCTTCCATAATCTCTCCTGTTTGGAAGGACGGAATCCCCGGATGGTCAGACGCTTTTCAAGGCCTGACAGCGATGCTAGGAGCTGTGAGTAACTACTTCGATTGTAAAAATTTTTTTGATTGCGTACTTCATAGAGATATTCTGGAGCCATTCCTCGCTATCCGATGCATTCTATCAATCCGAAAACCATCATGGATTGTGTACCCATCGACGTCGTTACGAGCATGATGATTGTATGCACTGGTCATCGAATGTGCTTCGAGTTAGTTTCTTTCCGGGAACTACTTTCAACCAACAAATGTTTTAAAAAAAAGAATGTGGAATAAAAAAAAGAATGTGGAAATTAGTTGTGACACAATTTGTACGCAAATGAACCCGTTCCGGAATTCTTTGTCCGGAATTGGCACTCATTGTCAGTTCATCATTGATCAGTAACCTCCCCAAGTGTTTTCCAGAGTGTTTACGTTTCGCGACTAACAGAGTACATTACAGTAATGACTCGATTCCGGTGTATCACTGCTGCACTACCGATTTCAATCCACTCAGTCTGCAAATACTGGCAAATATCGGACAGAAAGTCAGCCGTTTTCGTTGTAACAATATAAATCGGGGAAGCCAATTCGAAATAACCGAAAATAAATACTGAATTTTTGAGTATGCAATGCAATACCCGACGGAGCGGCTGCTTTCTCCGCCCTCATTCACTCTTCGGGGTTTTCCCGCGATAGAATCGTATCGTCACAAGTTCCGTGCAACGTTCGTCGGACCAGCGATGGACGGATTCTCGTCGATTTTGCGACAACCGCCCATGTTAGCCAGCAGAAAACAAGATTACAGCTCCGAAAAAACGAGAAAAATATATATTGTTCAGGTGGACGAAAATCTACAACAAGCTGCGATCAGTCTACGAGGCCCTGATTCCCTTCGCTCAATACTACCACTTTGAATCGTCCAGCATCGATAAACTGAAAGCGATGATGACTGATGATGACAAGAAGGTGTCCGATTTATTACGAAACCCGTGCATTATATTTCTACAGATTTTCGACTTCGACATTCGAAAAATAAAATGGGATGACTACGGCTGTGATTTGATAATGGGAATGAAGACCTTTCTGATGAAGGATGATATTGTTGATGCTCATAAGATCAGGCTGGCCAAAATAAATCTGCTAAGGTGATTCTAGAAATCAACAAGAGAACATACAATGCATTGTTGCAGTCATCAACTCATGGGCCTTCTACCGCTGTATGCAATCTGCTTCTTCATTAGTGAAGTTGTTACAGGGTGAATAAATAAACAATACAAAAGTAATGCGCGTTCGGGTTTAGAAGCTTCTCTCCTTGGCAGATTTTTCTTCCCCTAATTATTGTGGTTACCCTCTTCACATTAAAGGAGTGGGTCACATGCACTAGTGAGTTATTTTTTATTGATTTTTCAATGAAAATAAGGTATTCATAGATAACAAATAATTTAGAGATCAAATCGCTGGACGACTACAGAGACAGGATTGAAAGCATTATGGGAGAACCTGTCAGCTCGATGAAACCGAAGAAACATATTGTTTGAGCATAGAAGCTTGTATTTTGTGTTGTATGTGGACGTGATTTCTACGAAATTAAAAATAATTTTATTGCAAATAGTGTATTTTATGCTTGGCATGTTCTTTCCTTTCCTTTGTCGTAAACATCAACATTTTCGTTGTTAAGAGCAAAGTTGCCAATGATAAAGTTTCTCATGTTAAGTCTCTGAATAATCTCATAGAAGCAGCGAGCCTTTGGACAACTTCTGGAAAGACATTTTCTTTGCTGTCATCTAAAATGAGGAAACGATTACCCTCCGAATCCTGGGTAAACACTCCAGCAACGTTTTAGAGCTTCAGAGTTCTTGCAATCAATGATCACTTGAATGTAGAATTCACTGACACTCTGAAAAATATAAAATATTTACGGTCAAATTTTGCTGTAGAAAGTTTACATCGTCAACTGTTCCTGTCACATTGTATTCTCCATTTGGAGATGTGATCGAGGTGGTGATGGGATTACTCGAAGTTGCGGAAGGAAGTAAGTACACATTAATGCCACTTGGCGCGGAACCCTTGCCACACATCACTCTTCCGGAGATGCTCACCTGAGAATTGTTGAGAATTTGGAATAATCAAAGTTATTCACTTCTCGAGCAGTAGAAAGAAGAGAAAGAGAGCATAGGAAGATCCAAACTGGCTTGAGCATTACTCCGCGAAGAGAGAGTGGAATAAATCCGCAAAATCCCTCTTTTATACAATACATAATCAAATGACACGTGTGCTTACTCCGGAATGAGTTATGTGGGAATTTTATTACTGATTCATCATGTTTTGTTCGATTTTGAAGGGAAAACATAGCAATCCAGATGATCGAATATTTCCAGCAAATTGAATATTTTTTAGATAATTTGCAGATGATCAAGTTGAAAAATTATAGAATAGTATGAATATAATAAGAGAAGGAATCGAATTTATTAAGAAAATATTTTTCATAATTGACTTTGCAAGGGCACAATGAAGAATGAATCATTCTCTTTTCTTCACTCACTCTTTCTTCGTTCTCTTCTCACGCACGGTCGGCAATGGGTCTACCGACGACACCGGTTAGTTTCACTAGCTTGTGCCGTCCATTTGCATCCATAGAATGCTGTTCTACCACATCCACTTCTACTGCTCACGTCTGCTATTACCGTAGTCCATTCAGAATTCCGTCGACGACAATCCTTCTCCTCCTCCTTCTTGCCTACTGTGGGATGCGTTCGTCTCCATCATGGAATTTTTGATGGCCATAGTGGCGATCATGGCCTGTGGAATGCTGTGTGAGTGAGGGAGGGACATCGGAGATCAAAGATCACCCTGAATCTAACAGCTATGGTTTCTACAACTGAGCAGAGTTACTGTGAACGCAATTCGATTAAATACTTTGTAGATCTTTTTTTCCAGTCTCTGCCGCGCTCATACCCAACAAGCGTGATCTCGCTTATACGACTACGTCCGCCTTCAAGCCCGAGCCTCTTGTTCCTTCTCGGGCGGGTACAACTACTCCAAAGCGGCCGATCATCATCCCGGAAAGAAATGTAAAACAAAGATCAATTTCAGCTGAAATATCTCTTGGAACGGCGAAATATATTAGGTAGTTCTATTTCAGGACCTACCCGAGATCGTGGATACGAGTGGGTGGCCCTTCGCTTCTCCTAATAGAGAACAACCCTTCCTGAAAGAACTCGCATCACTCAACTTTACAAGACCCGTACTCAGGTATACTTTGGTATATTGTATGTGATCATTAATATTTGTTCTCTAGATCATCAGATTATCGCCTCTCTGGTGTAGACGTTCCTTCGCTTTACGAGGTGCATCTCCGCGTGAAGATAAGAGGACGGGAAAAGGAGCTCATTTCGCATTTTGAAGGTACGTTAGCAATACTATATATCAAGCCCAAAATTTTGCAATGAAATTGGCTATTTCAGGCAAAAGTCGGACGCATTTCTCTCGCGTTGGCGCAGCATCGAATACAGTGGAGCTGAACGCCTTTGGTCTATACATTGATAAGGTACGTCGTATGACTACGGTATCATTACAGTATCTAGAACAAATGTTGGAAGCTGATATCGCTCGAATGGTTACAAATTGTGCATCGGAATTCACACTATACTTCAGCCTTCTCTCGTCTGTGATGGTCGAAATCTCCAAGTTCTAAAATTCAATCGCAACGACAGAAAGCAGTCACTCATCGTCACTGTGCAGGAAGAGATTACGAGCGGAAGCAACTGCATTCTTGAGGTTTCTCATTTACTATGCTTTTAGATACTTGCATTTGGTCATTGAACTATGATAATACCGTATCTTCCCAGCTCGGTTGGACAGGACAAGCCACTACTGACAACGTCGGCGTTTACGAGACTTGGTTTAGTCTTACCGACTATTGCATAGAATCGATCCCTATCAGGCACTCTCTCGCTGACGATTCTTTATCCTTCTCGCTCGCCACTCACGGCGAGACAATGCACACGAGAAAATGGATGCCGTGCTTTGACGAACCGAAATACAAAGTATCGGTTTAGACCTTGTTAGGAATTTCACACATCTGTCCCAGGTTCCGTTCAAACTATCCATCGAGCATCCTTCTGGAATGACTGCGCTCTCTAATGCGCCTGTAGTATCGATTATGGAAGTTGGAAGGTACAGTAACTAGATAATTACAGTGGATCGAAAAAAATTTCAGTCGTTTGCTGACATCATTCTCGGAAACGTGGCCGATTTCCACGTATCTCTATGCATTCTCAGTCACTGACTATGTCTCGAATTCGACCATCGTTGATGGACTTCCGGTAGTACCCCTTCAATACTATCTTCAATACCCTCAAATCTGACCTTGGAAGTCATGATTGAAAGTCGTCTAACTACCCTTCAAAAATTTCGAATATTTCTAATGCGAGTTCATAATCCCTTATCAGGTATCCGTCTACGTCCCTTCATCACTCGAGTTCCATCTTCCTCGTTTGATGAAAGAAGTCACTGAAGTCATTCCGATGTCGCTCAATGTGTTCAAGGCTGTTCATTTGAATAAGAAGCTTGGTCAGTGACTGATTTTCCGATATTTCATCATTTAATACAAGAATTGCATACAGACTTCATTTTCTTCCCTGATCACTCCTCTGCAATGGAGAATCCCGGCCACATCTCCCTCGGATGGGACTTCATCTATAGCACAAATACTCTAGTGCACGAGATGATGCATCAGGTTAGATGTTGTTTGATCGCGCAATCAGATCACTCTAACATTTTTATATTGAAGTATTTCGGAAATCTGATCACTCTCGAATGGTGGTCAGACCTCTGGATCAACGAGGGTTTCGCAAATTTCTATGAGGAAGTTGCACTGACCGGAAGCAATTCAAAGGTATGTTTATCAACTTGGTCTTCGTAACAGCATAATATTCTGTTCATTTCTTTATTGCGATTTTAAAATAAAATTCAATGTAAAAATATACAGTAAAACAAAACGTTTCGTCATTTCAGCGGCATGTGAACAATCTTCGCGAAATGCGCGATTCTTCTATGAGTGGTGATGTCTACGACACTTCCATTCCTCTGCACACTCAAGTTGACACTTTCATCGAAAGTCGATATCAGTTCAGGCTTCCGTATAGCAAGGTTTGCGCTTGATTGTGGTTTCAACTAAACAGTAAATAAATTAGCAATTTTAACCAACAAATGAACGTTGTTATTTGTATTTGAATCATTAATGGAGCTGATAATGATTAAAAAATTCAGGGTGGAATAATTATCAATATGCTTCGTGATTTCCTGGGCAAGAAACAATTTGATGGCATTGTCGAGGTGTAAATTTTACTAAAGTAGATATAAAAAATTCAAATCACAGAAAATTCTCAATGTTCGAGCCAATTCTACCCTAAACTTTCAACAATTCCTTGGACATCTTGGCGAGTCAGGAGAGGAGAAAGCAATTAATGCAGTAGAGATCGCTAGAGATTTCCTGGGGCAGGTGAATATGGAAGATGAGGTTTAGTAAAGAAAACATATTTCTCGCAGGCCGGCTACCCACTTCTGGTGGTTCGACACGTTAACGGGTTCACTGTAATCAGACAAGTTCGCGCTCATAAAGGTTTCGTCGACGAAAGTCAGAGGGACTTTGAGTTAGTCATATTTTCTCTCCCTATGAACCGAACTATTTCGCTTAGAATAATTACGCATTTCAGCACACGTTGGTCAATTCCGATCCATCTTACAGTGCTAGATGGAAGTCACTCGATGACTGTACTGATGAAAAGAGATGGTTGAGTGAACTAGGGAAATGAGAGATCATAATTTTTATCTGCAACTCATGGCACTACTATCTATTTGCAGAACCCGAGACCAATCACTCTGGAATTTTTATCGTCGATCCCAAAAAAGTGGTCAATTATCGCGTGATCTATGAAAAGAAAACGTACAAAGCGATTCATCGAAGCAATTTGAGTGACGAGGATAAGGATGTGAGTTAGATAGTGTGTTTTTGATCGAGAAATATTATACTCCGAATTTTGGCAGTCGTCCAATTGCATGATTAGATAGTCTCTTTTGTCTCATATTTTGAGAATTTTATTTTTTCTTAATCAGGAGTTTATATCTACAAGATTTTGCCTTTTCAGATTGTTGATAAGGATCTCGTAGTGGCGGCAGTGCTCGGATACGCGGATATTGCGACGAGCTACGATACAATCATGAGAAGAGGAACCGAAAAGGTGATTGACCTACTCAGAAGATAATCAAGCCTGTAGAAAAATTGGGATTCATTGTCAGATTTATATTACTAGTTGAAAAAAAAATTCATTCAGATCCTAACATTTTCAAATGAGTATCTTCTAAACATTTTTCCACGAATGGATGCAAATAGAGCGCAAGCCAAGCAGTTACTGGAAAAGCTCTCGGGTCATAAGTACGTATTGTACTTTGGACAAACCGATTTTACTAAGTGACATGAGGTATTTTCTTGCAGAATCGAGAAACGCCACAACACTGAAATCCGTCATGAGCACAAACTACGGCAGAGGAGGTATTGGATATACAAATATGTATATATATTTTCACCGTTCCTAAATTGAGAGGAAAGTCGGATCGCAGCGATGAGGATCTTAGCGAGACAGAGATGGAAGATTTATTGAACAAGCGTGACAGGTTAGAGTTTATATTGTCATGCCTAGTTGGTTTGCATGGGTATTCCAAATTTGAATCGTTTCAGCAACAATTGCACAATCATTCCCAACAAAACAAGAGAGCTGAGCAAGTACAATAAGCTTGATTTGAAAGATCAAGGAATAAGACGCAATGTTTCTTCCCTGAATTGTCTCCTGCGCAAATTTAATAGAGATGAAATTAAGAAGTGAAGCTATAAATAAAATTCTTTGCCAAGTGACAGAATTTTTAGATGGATCTCCGATCTATTCGACAATCATGACTACACTTTCCATCTGGGAGATCAAGGACAAATCCTCGAATTGATTAAATTGAGAACAAGTAAGGGTCTTGCTGCGGAATAGTTTTGCAACGTTTGTCGTCTTTTCTACACAAACAACAGGAATTAAATGAATAAATATGATTATTCAGGTAAAGACTTTGTGACCGATTTCATCATTGACGAACTTCCTCAAAAGTAATTTTTACCTTATCTAGTATCTCTCGTTTTCGAATATTCTTTCCAGCAAATAAAAAATATTTTTCTTGAACAATTCTTCTTCATTGCGAAATTCAGGACGAACTACTACAAGATTGCATTGCTCCTCGCTCTGCCAAAGTTTGGACCTACACAACTAGAGCAGGTTATATCACGTTTAGCGCGAGTGGCCGCTTCTTACTCCTCCGTTTATCTCTTCGTTTAATATATTGCTCCTTGCAAAATGAGACAAATAATTTATCACCGAAATAACATGGACAACAGAAAACCTTGACTTTTAGACCGCCACTTTTGAGATCATACTTAATTTTCCAGCTGAAACGATTGATCACCAAACAGCCCGAAGCTGCTACAGAGAATTGGAGAGATATTGCCAAGTATGTCTTCCCTGGAAGTATTTTTTACGCTTCTGTTATTCATAGATCTCAGAAAAAATGAACAGCAAAGGACAATTTCAGAATCTTCGAGCTTGCTCATGCATCCAGAAACGATGTGAATATTCTCGCGCCAAAATTGATGAAGGCATTGAAGTTGCTATCTGGAGAAAAGTCAGAAGATGATCATGAGTGATCAATCCTTCTCGATAGAAGCAAAAGGCAATAAAGACTTATAGACGAAATACAAATTTATGTAATTACAAGATATTACTAAGAGACTATAATTTTTTGTGTCTGTCTGTCATTCCGTAGGTAGATAGAAATATTTTTCCTATCTGATACGTACCAATCTTTCATTTTGTACACTGGCCGCTGTTGCCTAATCTCTTGAAGTGCACCGAATTCCCTTCCTGCGATCTCCGATATTGTTTTGATTAGATATCTGTGATATCAAAGTTCATATGTCTGATAAAGTATTATATCGGAGCGGATTACATGGGCCGTTCTTAATTAGAAAATCATAAATATTGTCAGGAATATTGTTTATAAACGTAGCCTAGTGAAATATCTATACACATTTACAGAAATTGCGTTCTCTATAAATCAATTGTCAGCCGATCAATGACAATATTTGTAGTAGACATTTTATCAATTAATCCCCATGACATCGAAGAATTCGCTCGACGTCATTAGTCTTCCGTCTTTCATTGGTTGCATTGTCTCTAGCTCTTTCTTCACTTTCTCAGGGAGGCTCGCTTGAAGTTTTTCCGACTGAATTGGAACATCAGCACTCATAGTTTTTTTTAGAAATTCTAAAAATACGTTAATAACTTACCGCAGTTCTTATCTCAGCTCTGCTTAGCTTCTGTTCAAAGAGGGAATGAAATTTCTTGGCTGCGAGGCGTGCTTCCTCGCTGTATGAGGCCATTTTCTCGTCGAATTCTTTGTTGAATTTCTCCTGAGAGTGATGAATTTATTCAATTTATGAAGATCCTTGCTTAGTATGCTACACATATCATGAGTTCATTAAATTTGTACTACATTAGAGAATTAACTTGCACGTTCGGCTTTATCAGTGTTCGAAACAGCAAAGGCGATGGAAAGAAGAGTAGCGAACAACACGAGCCGATACATCGATAGTGAGAGTTCTATCGTTTCATGAATCTTGTTTTGTCCGTTCATTGTTTTCTCACATTGGATTCAATTTACAAAGTGATAATTGCTGTTGTTTTTTCTTGAATTCTCTCACTAATTTTTGGGGACGTGATATCGATGTTTTTTGGAGTTCTTATTTCTGCAGTCACATACTCAAAAATAGATTCTTTATCAGATATTAGTAATGGATACTTTATCAGATTCTCAGAATTGTTTAGTATATATTAAAAATGTATTTAAAGAAGGCGTCCCACGAATGGTGCGCGCGATTATGCAAAGTGAGGTGTCATTTCTCCTCATTTCACACGTTCTCTCGCTCGTTGCTTGCGCGCGCAAGGTTACTTGGAACTCAGCCAAATGCTCATATCTCAATTCAAACGAAACTTGAAGGAATGGAAATTTCGAAAATGCTATCGGGTAGCCACGACCCATCATCACACATCGAGAACTCAGTAAGTCAGATATTCGTGGGACACCTCGTTTAATGCTTATTTAGCTGTATCGAATCACTTCATACCTGCTGCGGCAGTAAGCGCATACAAGTTGTAGGCAGAATTAGCATTTAGAAAGCAGTTTTTTTTTTGTAATGCCGATGTCCTTCAGGCGTGGGGCTGATAAAAGTGTTTTTTGCAGTATACTAAAAGTCTAAAAATACGTTTCTAGTATGGGTTGCGTTATTAAACCTTAAAAAAAACGAAATGGATGCATTTTTGTGAATATGACTTTATTTCGATGTATATTTATCGTATATTATATTGCGTGAGACTTTGCTCTTACTTTAGTATGATTTTTTTGAAACAAATACATTTGAAAAAATTTTCTTCAAGTGCCGCTCCTTCTTGAAATTACTGTAACGGATCGCTTGAAATCACCCTTAGTTATGCCATCATCTTCAGAAGTAATGACGAATTTTCCGAGACCGATCAGAGATAAAACTGCCTTTCGAACCTTAAAAGGATGTCACATACTTTAGTGAGTTAATTACGATGTTTTTCATAGCGGACAAATAATTAATCAAAATTCACTGTATTTCACCTCAGGTTGTCCTCCTGCGTAAATAAAAACATTAAGAATACTATTTAGATTCGGGATAGCGAACAAAAATGAACCGAAACCGCTGCCTGAAAGCACAAAAGTTTGCATAAGTATCTTTTTTCCAGAATTCAACTTAATTGGATAATTTTGGTTATTTTCAATGTATTTAATTTTTACATCAATTACTTTGTGGATCATTCCCTGTTAGTTGTTCTTGTATCATTGAATACACACCATACAGTCGAGGAATCGAATCAAATAGAATTGTTGTTGCTCTAAATGTATACCAAATTTCATAACAATTCTTTAGTATTTTAAAGCTTTCAAACCCCTTGATCATAGTAGTAATCGTAAATTTGATATTCTTTCTTGATATATTTTCTGTATTCAAGCCTCCAATACCCGAGATACTTTCAAAGTGACTCATGTATCTAAGCACCTAAAGAAATAGGCATTGTTCCATTAACCTTGCATCAACACCATAAATAAAAAATTATCTAATTGCAATCATATACTGTTTATTTCATATTCATTTGATAAATCTCAAACTGACTTTAACTGTAACGATTAGATGAATTATTGCGGACAGCGCACTGGCTGCACCAGTTGCGTATTTTATTACAATCGTGTATCTGAAATATACACCATTTCCTTATGAACAATTATAATCAAGATCTTTTTTATGCTCACAGTGGGTCAATCAATCCACCTGTACTGCAAACACGTTGGAGAGTTTTGCCAGCTAACTGGAAAAATGATGTTCACATCACATTCAAATTTAGCAGCGTATTAAACCTGCATTTCCATTGGTTTTCTCCACGCGTATAACATGCAGAAGATTGAAACACCATAGATAATAATAATCATAACGAGATTAGACTTATTAGAGTTTCTGAATGGTGAAAACGAGATTGTATTAAAGATTGCGCAAGAGATGAGTTTTTGATAGCGAATGCGAATGCTTACCTCACATAGAAAATGGGAAATGTGATGGCGAAAAATCGATCTACAGCAATGGCAACGAGCATGAAAGCCGTTCCCGTATCAGAAAACCTTCGAAATATTTGTTTGTCTTCTTATTAATAAAATTAGAAATTTAAGTTAAGAAAAACGAGTTTATAATTACCTCCAAATAATGTTATGAGGAAGAATCATACACTCAAGAGGGGTCTGAATTGTTTTTTAAGAATCAATAAACAAAAATATTATCAACCGCGAATTTGTAGCATCCGTCGTCACTAAGATAGTGGGGCAGGCGATAGACTGCTCCTATGAACGAGGCAAGTCCTGTCTTTGGAGCTTATCTCATTCAAACTCTCAGGAATGAAGTTTAGGGATGGGTGTGATTTTTCAATGTGAGCGTATTTTAGTATGAGAGTATTTTATAAACTTTACCTTCACAAAAATCAGCGAACGCTAAAGCGACAATTAATCGGTATTCGCTACGATTTCTCAACATTCTCCTCGATAGAATTGCTGCCAAAAGAACGGCATTGCAGAAGAAGGCCAGTCCTGAAGAATGACAAGACTTCACATGCACGAAAACCGCGAATCACCTCCGAGAGGCAGAGAAATTGTTTGCTTCCAAATGTTCAGTTGATTCTTTGTACATGGGTGGACAGTTGTTGACTGAAGAGCTGCGATTTCCATCACTCATTCGATGATACTGTTCCAAGGGGTTGTTTTAGCAACTGAAAATATTACGGGAGAAAACGGGAGACCGAATATAATTGCAGTCTGAGAGAAATCGAGAATAAGATATATCGGGAAGCTTCGGGAAGCTCTTTTGGGTATCACGGAAGGGAATTCGTGAAAGAAGAATTGGAAGAAATATGATGTGAATGGGGGGGGGGGCTTCACAAGAGTCTATTTCTCGGTTAGCGCTCAAGTTGCTCGACTTTGAGAGGAATTTACTATTTTCGAGTCTGCCGTGTGATAGGCATTGACGAAATTATCGCGTCGAGTCTTTCCTGGGAAGTTGCATTATCGGGCGGGCGGAAATTGAACCTGCATGTCTATATTTAATGATACGTTAGTTGATTACGACTGCGAATAGATTAAATGTTGCAATGGAACTTGATAAATATGATACAGAGCACGATATGGCGAGAAAGGTGCAGTGAAAATGAATATTCGAGGTCGTTGATCGTTGGCGTGTCAGATGAAAGTTCTCATGCGACGGAAGAATTTTTTCTATATCGTGTGAATCACTCGATTTTATTTTTACATGAAATGTATGTGCGATGTACTTGATCTTAAAATGCTCATGATTTTTTCGGGTGTTTGCATGCCACATTGTTGTGTAAGATGCAAAGTAAGTTTATATTTTTTGACTATAGATAATCAACTGTAGATATTTTCATATTCATCAAAATGAATTGGGAATGTGTGCGTAATCCAATTGACAAACCTTTATCACCAGTCAATCTAAACAATGCAGATCTAAAAACAAGTTTTCTCATGACACACACTATGATGATAGATACCCCGATGTGAGGCCTTTGTATATACAGGCAGTGTGATATATGTATGAATCATTCTGATTTTATTGCATAAAACGAATTCTTAATAGTGTTTTATATTTAATTAAAGTTTTCAATCGAATTATCATAGAATGTGTAATTTGAACAAATCATTTCATCTTCTTTTTTTCTTCAACCCTCACTCTCTATCGTTCTACTCGTCACGATCGGTCTCCCTCACTCTCCTCCCTTCTCCCGGATGCGATGATCCTACTAACACTACTCGCTCTGCTTCATCTCGGCGTTTTTGCAGATCAAGGTAAGGCCCACGATGATCTTAAGTTCTTTTTTAATTCGACATGCTATTGAATCTTATGTGCAGTAATCAATGATGAAAGATACTAACAGACTTTGTGTGCTCTTCTCCTCCTCGTGCCATAGCCTCTCCCATCCACGCTGATTCCGTCTATTTTATCTTTGTCATCGATAATTCGTGGCCTGCATACAAGGTGATCTTTGATATTTAAACTTTGACCAAGTACTAGTCCGTTTATGGTTTGAGTGAATCGTTACTTCTGTTTTTGCTAGAGTGCGCATTTCGGGTCACCGTCTCTTCAATTCACACACTCTCTCACCACTCGATCGGCCGAGAGAGTGTGTTAAATGAATAGACGGCGACCCGAAATGCGCACTCTAGTTTTCACCATGTATTTTTCCAGATTGCCCAGCAGAAGATCCTCTACCAGATGATCTCTTGTGAAGTGAGATATTGAACACGATTGTCCATAAATTCAATACTTGTTCAGATACCTCGGTCGAGCAAGTATCGAGTAGGAACGATTTACGCTTACGCCCCGAAGAGAGCCAAGGACTTTGTGGTGAGGGCAAAGATAAAAGAACAAATATCAAAGATCAACTTCAGCTCGATGAGAAATCGCTCGCGACGGCCGATCATTTTACAACAACTTTGGATGAAGTCGTGGAGCGAAGTAGGGATACCGAATGTTCAGATGGAAGAGTACATAAAGACACATTGAGGTTATCAATCTCGCGCTCATCTACCGTACGATCGCTCTCGTTGCTCTCGAATGCATGCTGTAGTTGAGGCAATGCGACTGGCCGATTTCAGCTATGATAACAACGGTGGGTGCTGAGGGATAGGTTATATTATCGTGGTCTTTAATCTTAATTCGAATTGACAATCAATGAATTTTAGTGCATAGCCACTACATCTTTCCGACAGACGACTCGGAGGACGATTTCGTCAACGGTAACCAAGTAATTAATCTTCTATAAATATTATTCTCTCATTGTCAGATTGTGATCCTGCGTGGACATTCAAACAGTCGGCTCGCAACATTCTCAACGAGGCCACACCTAATCATCTTTATCTGGATGTAATCAGGTGATATCATTTCCATGTATCTATCGTGAAATTATTTCCCATTCCACGCGTAGTTGACCTTTGACGAACTGAGTGGAGGGAGGAGGGAGGAAGAGGCCGGGAGGAGGCTAGTGATCTACCTGCTCTCCTCCTCCCTACCTCTTCCCTTCCTCTCTCTCCCAGACAATCAATACACTAACCAGCACATTGAGTTTGCTGAGCATTTGAAACGCACGATAGCTATATCAAGGACAATCATTTCAGAATCGGTGCGGCTAAGCGATGGACGCAGTATGGAGAGCGTGTTCAGCTTGCAGACTGGAGCGAACGATCGATTAACCAAAAGAGTATGATACAATATGATGGACTGGTTTGCGAGAATGCCTTACGATTCTTATTCTTTTCAGACGTCTCTCATCTCATGAGCGACTTTTTGGACGGTGCACTCAGAGGTTGGCTAAATTCTTTTTTTTTTGTTTTTTTTTAAATTGCTTTCAATTGCAGGAGACGCAGTAAACGATGCGATCGTCTTCGGTACCAATGGACTAAAGAAAAGCAGACGACCGAGTTAGAATTACATAATTGCAATTTGCAGCAGACCAGCAGGGGTAAAATCTCTTTTGCAGAAGGAGTTGCGACCTTCGTCACAGAGCCAACAGTTGCTCCTTCTCCCACTACGATGTTATCTTCTTCCACCACCACAACCACTCTCTCATCCACACCATCTTCAACCACTTCAAGAACATCAACAACCTCTTCGACGACAACGTTACCTCCGGCTCCAGACACTACAACAACCGCGGGTAAGTCTCGAGATAGTTTTTTTTTTAAATTATTTATTCATTCGGCTTCGGTTATTCAAAATGCAATCAAAATTGACATGACCCATTTAAATCGCTGCGAAATAGGAGGCGAGAAATTGGTAGATAAACGGTTTGTTTCAGTGGCCGTTCGTCAACTGAAACGCGGTCGCAATGTTTCAATGAAGAAGGCAGCTGAGAGTGAGCGAATACAAGAAGACCCTGCGATACAGTTGCTCACAAATAATTCTTCGGAAGGTTTGCCTCATGCCTCCTTTGCCTCGTCGTTAACTTTCACTCGTCAAATGACAATTGTATCGCATCGCTCTGAATGTGATTCAGGTTCTAAACATCGTCGTAGTGTGAACTCAACTGGTGAGAAGAGAAATAGGGAGGATGCTGAACCATCTAACGACAATCACGTCGTGTTGGGGTATAGTTATCTTGGGATATCTTGGGATAAACATCTAGTGCTCAATTTGCGCTTTTGAAGTACCTTTATGGAATTTTATAACAAGGGAGAAAAACGCCGGTTTTCAGATATCAAACACCCTTCACGACACTGCAATTTTATCTTGTCGTCATCGGAACAACGGTAAGAGCCATCTCTTTGTCTGCATTCACAAGTCACAGCTCTTGTTTAGATTGGAGTGATGGTCGTCGTGTGGTTGGTGTGTGGACTCGTATTCTTCTGCTGCTACAGAGACGATGACAGCATCAAGGTATGTCAAAGGATATTCCACATTTGACTTGGCAATGCCAAATATTGTAATGTAAACTTTGTTCTGAGTGATTACTCTAGTCGTTGCTGAGTAGGCTCAAGATACTCAAGACACAAAAAAATGAAAAACGTTACTCGCGACGAATTTTAATGCATACTCTATTAACCCTTTTTTTGTGATATGTAGAAGCACGACAAGAAAGCAGCCGAGGAAGAAGACGAAATGCAATTGATATCGGGACTGAACGAGCACGATTGGGATAAGGTAATCTTGGCTTGACCTTCGACAAATGGAATTTCTTTTCAGCCCTCGTCCATCATGATCTCTGACCATCTCCGAAAGGTGAAGGAGGACCGTTACAATGAGGAGCAACTGCGCTCGAGCGAATCGAGAGGCACGATTACGGTAGATGTATGAAAAGGTACGGAAGGGATACGCAAGAACACCAATAGCTAAAGCCCTGACAGAGATAGCGGGAACATTTTCAGATCGATCGAGCAAGACCTACCGTATTCATATCCCGTCCTGAGAAGAGCAAGTAAACACTATAACTGACGCTATTGTAAGAGATGCTATAAACATTCATTCGAGAAAACCGCTCTAATATTTATCACACATATGAGTTTCACGTATCAACAGCAACAACACTATCAGTATTATTATGAATATTTTATTATGAATTCTCTTCCTCCGTTCATCCCACAATCGAAATCGTGTGATTTCCGTGATCGCCATTGATTAGGTCGATGGCCCTGAAATGGGGTATCTAACAGTGATCATATCTACAGTATACCTGCAATCTTCTGGGAGTACGCACATGCCTCTCTTCGATCGAACGTATCCATCGTCGCACGCGCATCCCGATCGGCAAACGGCTGCGCATATCTCAAAATTCAAATCGAATCTCGGGCTATTTTTACGATATTTTTAAAATATATTTGCTTACTTGCTCTCCCGTGGGGTTGGCACAGGTCCGCTCGCAGCCTACACAGCTAGACCAGTTCTCGTTATCACGACATCCCGGAGCTGCACATGATATACATTTTTATCCTGCATACCTTTAAAAAATACGGATCCTTTGCAAGGATCATCATTTCCAGTATCGACTTACTCAACCAGCAGCGGCTGTTCGGCACACAGTTGCCCTGGACATTGCGCTTGAATTTATCACGACAGATGCAGCCTGGAAGATATGATCGATTTGTGTTTTCGTCTTTCTCGTCAAACGATCGGGGTCAATTATTTGAGCATGGATACAAACCAGGTATGCAATGGGATGGTTGATTGGTAGAATTGCCCATCGTTGAGTTTGTCCATATTGTGCTGTTTGCAGGAGTCCATGTGGAACTATTTGTAGGAGTCCATGTGGAACTATTTGTAGGAGTCCATGTGGAACTATTTGTAGGAGTCCATGTGGAACTATTAGCAGCAGGAATCGACAGATCGCACTGAAGATATTATGATTGTCGTGAGGGCAAAGTAATTAATTATCGATATCATGCCTATTCATTCAGATGGAATATCGTCAGCCTGCTCCCGAAACTTTACTCACCGTGGCAATTCCTCTGCAGGTATCCTCACATTGCGGCAGACATTGTGTGTACTGCTCTCCCCGCCCACAACCATAGATATCCTAGAAATACATGACGCCATTGAATACTAATATTTTGCATGAATTCTGAACTTCTTAACAAATATAAATTTAAAATTGCGTTGACGAAGTTAGAAGCATAATGTAATAAATAACAAACCCACCACAATCCGATGGTCTCTTTTGCCGCCGCCTGAAAAGGGACAACGACATGAACACATATCAAGAGACATCGGACATGGTTGGTGGAAACATCTTCCTTCGACCTATGCCTAATTTCTATGCACACTGAATTTGAAAATAATGATGGTCTGCTAACTCAAAAAAATACTTCTTCGAATTACTGACTGATGCATCTGGGTCCGTCAAGTGTCTCCTTGCATCGTGATCCTCCTCCGCAAGTCATGTTCGCGCATCCTCCCGACATCTGCCCAGCCTGCAAAAAGATTCTGAAGAGAGTGGGATTCGAACCCACGCCTCCGAAGAGACTGGTGCCTTAAACCAGCGCCTTAGACCGCTCGGCCATCTCTCCACAAAAGAAAAGCCAAAGAAACGTCTGTCCGCCTTCGGGAAGCAGATAGCGAAAGAAAGTGTACCATGCAAGTTGCTCCTTCTCTGAACTCGATACAGGTTGTGTTGACGGGACAGGAAGTTGCTGCACAAGATGCGCCCGAGTGAGCGACGCATTCAGGCTCACCGTGCTGAAATTATTCATTAAACTGAGGGAAACAGGTTGAGGTTGAGGGAAACATATTTGCGCTGACTGATTTACAATAATTACCTGAACGATACAGAAGAATCCCTTGGCACACTCCATTGCATTGCAAGGGCTCTCACCTGAAAATATTCCTATTTCACGAATTTAGACGCTTCAGTGAAGTTAATGTTTCATACTGATATTTTCTAATCTCACCGTGATCAGGATAGCAGGTGGGTCCATTAGGAGTGATCATGCATCTAGTACCTCCTCCGCATTTGACGGTAGCGCATGTGAGATTCGAAGTCGGTCCTTGATCCTAAAAAAGCAAAAGTTCTGCGATATCAACTATTTGTTCATTTGCACATTAAAATTTGTTGAATCAGACACGTTTTTGTTGGGAAGATAATGAAAAAGTGACCAGACACGCAGCTCCTTCCTTGAAATCGATGCAAGTCGTGTTCATAGGACATGACGTCGCGGCACAACTCGCTCCTGACGCCTTGATGCACTCCGGCTCACCGTTCTGAGTTGCCGCAATTTATCACTTTCACTTTCTCTTTTTCACTTAAAACATTGTAGTGAAGATGACAAATAACCTGAGTAACACAGAAGAATCCCTTCGCACACTCAGTCAATTGGCATGCATCATCTCCTCAATTATTTTTTTTCATATCTTCAGCTTCAGTCAAGTAAACAACAATGGTAACTTACTGTGACGAGGGATGCAGCTTGGCTTCGGTGATGGGCATGGCGCCACCAAACAGTTGATCTGTCAAGTGTTTATCGTATTGTCATTTCGTTGTGTTGTGTGAAGTTATATGATTGATGTATGACACATTTTCGGGACTACAGAACTTGAAGGAACACTTTTCAGCACAGGGGTTCGATTGATCTCTTCCTGCTACATTCACCCGCTATGTTCTAGTGAATGCTTGTTAGCGAACTTTTCAACAGATTTAACACGGATTATGACCTATTTCAAGCATTTGATATACCGATCGGATATTGAACTAAACCTGGATTAAAGTGCACGTTAGCATTGCGGGCTTCTAAGTTATGTCTCATTGTAATCCGGAACTATCTACAATGCACGGACCACGGATAAGACAATTCAAAATAAATAGAATAAGAAGAAATGTAATGAGAAGGCTACATAGTGTATCCCCAGAAATATGATCTACGATCAACTCAACGATCGGAGACAAATTGTGCTCTACATTCTCCCATAGATAGATGTGATTAATCCCCGTTTACTTCGTATGACAACTTACCATAACTACACTGCATGATTGTCCCACAGGACAAGTGTGATTGGCACAGGCATCTGGCTGAGGTGCCGAGACAGGATAACACATCTCTCCTGCAATTACACTTGTTCATTGACATTTACCGTCCCTTCTAAAAAAATTCGATCTTAGAAAAATCTTCTTAGAAAAATCTTCTCGACTCCTCTCACCCTTATCTCCATTTCTACACTCGAATCCAGCTGAACACTTGATGTGCATGCAAGCGGAACTGTTCATCGTACGTGGTACGCAAGCTGCCACAGGAGGACAAGGTTCTCGCTTGCACATTACCTTAACGACACATGATCACCGATACTTTTTCTCGAAGACATGAATAAAAAATTACGTTTTGCAACTCGCAAACTGTTCCGACCGCGCACAGCATCACAGCGCATGGGTTAGTGGAGGAGTTGTCGCCACCTTACATTACGATTAATATTCATTTATACTTTTTTTAGCTTTATTTCAGTTTACCATTGGGCTGACAGACGGGTCCTGTAGGCAGATCCACACAGGTTGTGTTCGCAGAGCACTTCATTGTCATGCAGGAGGGCCCGGCGGGAGGAGTGATGCATTGGGCAAGAGGAGGGCAGGGCGGAAGAAGACAGTTCACCTGAAAAAGTGCAAAATATAAGATAATATTATATCCGATTGAGCTATAAGTGTTCCATTAAAATTTAAGCTCCATATGATGACAACATCTTGAAGAGAGAAAATATACCGTTTGAACAGCGCAAATCGTTCCATTGCCGCATTTAATGGAGGCGCAGGGATCCACTGTGGTGTTAGACCCTTGATCATCTCATTTTTTCAAGGAAGAGAATTATATCAATTATACCATTAGGTTGGCAGACGGATCCTGTAGGTAGATCCACACAGGTTGTGTTCGCAGAACACTTCATTGTCATGCAAGATGGTCCGGTTGATGGAGTGACGCATTGGGGAATAGGCGAGCATGGAGGAAGGAGACAGTTCACCTATACATATTGTGTGTGCGATAATAGTGAAGCAGTGTTGTTTATTGCCAAACTATATAGCTCATCGTTTTCTTGCTTTATCTAATATTCAAATTAACCTAGATGATTCATATTTTACCGTCTGTAGTTTGCAGATAGTTCCGTTTGCGCATAACATAGTTGCACAAGGGTCAACGGTGTTGTTTGAACCTGAGTAGTTAGTAATTAGTATCCTTGTAAATTGTAAAAGTCATCAACATACTATTAGGCTCGCAGACGGATCCTGTAGGTAGATCCACACAGGTTGTGTTCGCAGTACATTTCATTGTCATGCAGGATGGTCCGGTTGATGGGGTAACGCACTGAGGAAGAGGAGGACAAGGCGGAAGAAGACAGTTCACCTCAACAATTTTGATCTCTAGAAAAAACTTACTGGTCAGTTCGGCCATACGTGTACTTAAGTGATAATATTTTTAAAGTTATATCTTGCCATCGCATGTGAAACCAATGAATACGGTACTCTTACCGTTTGCAGTTTGCAAATTGTGCCGTTAGAGCATTTTACAGCGGCACAAGGGTCGACTGTGTTGTTGCTGGGGGCGACGCAGTTGGCAATAGGAGGGCATGGAGCTTGGATGCAATTTACCTGAACGTTCTATCTAGCATGAATCCTCTCTTTAGAATTATAGGCACCATGCTAAATACGACAAATTTAGTTGTGAACTTAGCGGTACCGTTTGCAGTTGGCAGACGGTTCCGTTGGCGCATTTCATTGCAGCACACGGATCAGCGGTCAAGTTGTCGGGTCCTTCGAATGATAAATACGATATTACTATGATGCATTTTTTTCAGTATTTTAAGTATCTACCTTCCATTATATGCATTGTGGAATTATCGACAGCTGTAGCAGCTGCGATTGTTGTGATCAGCAGTATCTGAATAATCGGAGTATGGTTGTAGGAATGATAATCCTGGATATAGTTAGATATTGATGCATTTAATGGTATCTGTGAGCCAAAACTTGGTGTTAGGAAGTGATTCGGTAAGTATTGTATGACATATGATTGATCTCACCGCGATCCTTTCCGTCATCGTGATTGGATGAGCCCAATTCGAAGCGAATAAGATCGAGAAGAGGATGCTCTGTAATCCTCCATCGCTTTTATAGGCAATTTTGAGCAGTAGGGGAAGAGCAAAATATCAGCCATAATCTGGTAGAGATCGTTCGAAATCGAGAGACGAAAAGAGAAAAAGGGATCCATTTCAAGTACCCAGAAGCGACGATGCTGCAATAAATCGCAAAATAAGCAGCGTGGCATGCGGACTTTGAACGATCGATTGTTTGGAGCTTCATACAGTCCGAATCTCTTGCTAGAAGCGTCATTGTGCAGAAAATTTCGGGAAAAAACACTTTTTTCAAATATTTCACACTCCATGCAAAAAAAACTGAACACTCTATTCAGGTGTCAGGAAACTGGAACGAATTGAATGTATTTGGCCATTTGTTATCAAGAATACGCACATCCGCCATGCTTACTCATAGAGGAAACTCGTGTAAATAATCGGATTTGTCGACGGTTTTAACGCGAATCGTGCGAAAACTTCCCCAATCCGCTGATCATCAGTCTACATGGGTACGAAACACACGTTGAAAATGAGCAATCCGAAGAGGAACAGTGTAGGTACTGCTGACACCAAAAAAAATAATTTCCACCGGGAAAATGTAAAAAAAGTATTTTAAAAACATTTCGAGGAATGAAAGTTCAAAAACCAATAAAGAGGGAATATAATTTGAAAATGCAAAAACTCTGAAGAGAGTGGGATTCGAACCCACTCCTCCGAAGAGACTGGTGCCTTAAACCAGCGCCTTAGACCGCTCGGCCATCTCTCCACGGAACGAGGAAGCTTTCGTGCGGCTTATATCTATCATCTATCTCGTTTCTGTTTCCCCACCTTCGCTTCTACTTCGAATTTGAGGATATTTATCTCCTTGCCTTTCCCATTCTCAAAATAGTGGTGTGTTATTCATATACTCTCTCACTCTCTCTCTGTGTTGTTTCCGTTGCTCTCACTGTTTTCTGATGGGGTTCCCCTTTCACATTTCTTCCACTCTCATTCTGGCGCTTAGCCTTTACCGTTCACTATTCAAATAGATTTAGCAGTATTTGGACGGTTATGCGCTTCCCTGAAAGGGGAATAATCGAGTGATAGATGAGTGATAACAATTGTTGGAGACAGAATGTCTGGCGCCTTCTCGTCCTCCTTCCAATGGAATGCCGCTTTCATCGATTGCCCTGCTGCACGATTTCAGATGATGAAAGACAAGTCAATACTAAATTATAATGATTGAACCTTGGATAATACAATTGTTTCAGTCATCCAACCCGTTCGAGGTCACTGGAACGTCTCCTCAAGAAAGTGTTCCGAAAGGAAATTCGTTGATTTGTTGAACATTTGCGTGGATAAAGTCCTTTCCGGCACTTGAAAAAGGCGGAAGTTAATGCTAGGGGCCACAACGCAGATAGCCGATTTTACACAATGGGGTCAAAAATATGTTCCAACAATCCCTCATGGACCCAATAACATCATGTTTTTTACCGTTTGTCGATATCTTGTCGCTGAGCCGCGCTAGAGCCTAAGAAGTACGCGGGCAACTCACTGGGGGAGAGGAGGGAAAGGCGAGACGAGAGGGAAAGGGGCGGAGCCTAATTTGCGTGTGTCTCTCTCGCTCCCCCAGCCCTCTCGCTCGCCTCCCCCCCCCCCCCCCCCCCCCCGCTCGCACAAATCAAGAGGGCACAAGCCAGGGAAAAATGCTAAAATTCTAATTTTTTCTCTAAAAATCCTAAAATATTGTAATTAGTCAGAAAATTACTGCCCAAACAAAACTTTCACACTGCAACCCGTCAAAACGACCTATTCCCTTCTTTTATATGCAAATTTTATCTAATTAGTGATGCTGTGCACATTTTGGGCAGTGCTCAATCGATAGAGTACCACAGTAGCTATCCATAGCAGTTGAGAACGAGAGATTTGGTTGAGAATGAACCTTGTGCCCTCCCTGTCTCGCTTTTGGGCGAAATCGTGTCACACCAAAGTGGGCGGAGCTTGTGGCCCCTAGTTAATGCTGTTCGAACACTGTTTTTATACTCTCTCGGTCAAGAACTTTTCTCCTCAGTCTCTAGATAGAAAGTGTAAGAGGAAGAGTCGTCATTCTGTCCCAAGACAGTGTCCCCTTACTATAGTTAGATAGTGTCAGTGAGCACAAGTTCTGCAGAGAATTTCCCCTCAAGTGGGGGCGAAAGGGTCATTCATGACTCATCCTTCTCCTACCTTTCACCTCTCTGTCTTTCATTCTATTTCTCACGCCCATTCCCCACATTCCTAATTGAGACCCCATCAAAACCACCTGTCTATTCGTTCCCTTTCGAAGTGAGGGTCAAATCTCCCTCTTAGTCAGAGGTGCCCATCGATCTAAGGAGGTGCGGTATCTAGATACACTTCCCTCCTCCTCACTCTACCCTTCTCCCTCCTCCTCTCTATCAAATCACTGCTCCTCTCTCTCCCAACTTTTACCACCTCTTTCTTACTTTCCTCTCCCCCTATCTTCTCCAGTGCCCCTCTACAAACAAGGCCGCATGCCTCACTATATTCGCAATGTTGTGTCAATTATTTTGTTTGTTTTCGTCTCTGAGTCTAAAATGGCCGACTTCCCGAATGTGAAACCAAGTAAGTTTTTCGAGAGATTTTTGAGTGTGGTTTTTGTGTTTGTTTGGTAGGGATAGCAGACAAATCCGATCTCTCTTGAATGATGACGAAACGTACGGAATGTGTTTTGACGTCATAAATAAATATTCTATAATGAAATGGTAACTTCAATGGAGGCATTTGTTTGAATGTAATCGGGATAACTTGAAAAATTACGAGATTGTATCCATGATTCTATAATGAATGTAATCGGGATAACTTGAAAAATTACGATATCGTTTCCATGACGAATATCAGGAGACAGGCATTAAATACTTTTAAAATAAAATGTAGGTCCAGCAACCAGTGGATTCGCGCTACAAGAGGCATCCAAGATTGGCGTAAAGCCAAAGGAACGTGGTGAGAATTATTGTTGTATTTTTTGTAGATAAGATAAGCTGTTCACGGGCCAATCCTAATTGTAGATAAGCCAACGGGGGTTTGAAGTTCAATTGGATGTGCGTACTTGTTATCTATAACTTGTCCGATCTTTGATTCATACGAGACAGAGAATATATTTTATCTATATTAGGTCCAACTCCGTGTGAGCAGACTCGTAGTGACTTACTCAGACAGATGGAAGGTCGACAGAGTTCTAGTGTTGCCTATCTCCCACAATGCGATATGAGAGATGAAAGGTTAGATTGAATCTTAGATATTAGGATCCTTGATGTGATTTGTATAATATATTACCACAGTCTCTTTCGCACTAATGAGCAGGTTGAATAATTTTCTTATTAATTGATATTTTCGCTCTGTTTGGTTAAATTCGTTCGAGAAAATTCACGAGATTCGTATATTTGCTTTGACTCAGCTCTCAGATTTGCAACAATCTCTAGAGTATTTTTCCTCGCTTCACCAACGATATGGATTGAGAAGCTGAGAGCGGTGCAGATTCTCTTCTTATCCTACTTTTTAGATTCAAATATTAATGGATAATATGAGATGCATTACAGTCTCTACCGTCGTCTGCAGTGCCACGGAAAGGAAGTGTGCTGGTGCGTAGATATTGTCACTGGCGATCCCGTTACTGATGGTAAACTCGCGTGTTCATGTGACAATTATTCAACGTATTCATTTCAGAATGCGAAGGATCCACCGCAACGGTGGAAATACATAATGTCGGCTCTCTGTCCAAAAAACGAGACATAAAGCGTAATTTTTACATTTCCACTTTTTTTTACTTTTTCGGTTATTTCTTCAATATCAATCCTAATATTCAGGATGTACTAAACCGGAAAAAATTGCGAAATTCTTCAAGAAGTTATTTATCACTTTTCAAGAAGAACAAGGTAGTCAGGATCCGCTGACAATGGAATCGACTTCAATAAGTTTGAAAGATACGAAACAAAGAGGTTCGTAGATATTAACCAGCAATGAACAACTTTAGAACCTTTCAGCCAAGATTCAGCAATCAGTTTTGTGGAAGTTCAAGAGTTTGGATACGAATGGGAATAATGTAAGTAAAAAGCACTTGCTCGTGGTTGTGAGATAATATTCTGTCTATTCTTCAGATAATTGAACGTTCTGAATGGCGCGGATACAGAAAGGCCATCCGGATGTGGCAAGGTTGACATTTTACAACGTATTAAATAATATTCGATCTCAATGGTATTCATGATCTATTTCACCTGTGATCAGACGCAGATGAAAATTAGGCCAAATACCAACGAATGTACACCTGTCAGAAGACTAAGTTAGACACTTTACGTGTCAACACATTTATAATAGGAGGACCACGAAAGCCCAAAGTTCAAAAGAGTTAGATAGAGTTACAAAGTATTCATCCTTCATTATCTCAGGTGTTCGAACGTGCGCCCGTAATTTCTTTCGATTCTGCGATGCTGATCTCAACAGAAAAATCACACCAGAAGAATGGAGAGATTGCACTTTTCCAAGTATGGTAGAGCAATTCGAAACAGGAAGTTTAAGGATTATCTGAATATGGACAGGGAACCAAGTTAATGATATTTCAGATATCCGTTTTGCCCTTGTCGAAAAAGCTCCCCCTGTTAATCCTTTCATTGCGGGTCTACTAATAGAAGACCGATCCAGTCGATAAATTATTGTTTGTAATTGGACATACTCGTGGCAACACTTTCATTAACTCTTTTATTATATCAAATTTGGGAATATTACCATGAAGCAAAATTATGCACAAAATCGTTCAGAAATAGAGGGGAAATAGTTTGAATTTCGTCTGGTTTCGGGGATAAGCGAAATGTGCTCGTGCGGGGGGTTACCAACAGTGTCCAAGTATCAATCACACGCAATATTTGCACTAAAAACTCAAAAGGGGAAGGAATCTTGTGAATATTGCAGTCCACTCGAGTTGTCCTGGAAAAAGATGGTCTAACAACAAACTGGAGCAAATCAAGAAAGGGGAAGGGGCAATAGCTCAAATAGGATCGGAATACATAATTACAATTCAGATATAGCAATATTATAAAGAAGCGTACATACTCTCTAGAATCACTCTATAGTTACAATTTGTGTCATCTAAAATATTGGGATAGATTGGAATAAGTATGAAAGTGAGGGTCGATCTAGTGTGGAAAGGGGCACAACTCGGCAAAACAAATCCATGGGAACATTTGAATACTCATTGGTGGGGAATCGAACGATTGTATACAGTATCCGTAGACTACTGTACATCTATTCATCATCGAGATTAGGATAGACCTGGGCATCGGATGCATCTCTCTTGCTAGGCGGAATGAGATGCTTCGGCAGTTCGGCAGGAAGCTCGTGACCTGCGCAAACATATTTTTTAATGTCTCGTACAAATTTTAATTTTAAAAACATAAAAATCATCCACCTTTCAATATGCACGGGATCAATTTCTATCCGAATATTCGAAAAAATATATAATTAGGCCCCACAAGCCCCGCCCACTTTCGTCTGACATGATTTCGCCAAAAAGGGAGAAAGGAAAACACAAAATCCATTCTAAACCAAATGGGACGTTTGATAGCGCGATGGATAGCTTTTACCATCCCCTTTCGATTGAGCACTACCCAAAATGTGCACAGCATCACTAATTAGATCAAATTTGCATAAAATAGAAGGGAAGAGGTCGTTTTGACGGGTTGCAGTGTGAAAGTTTTGTTTGGGCAGTATTTTTCTGACTAATTCGAATATTTTAGGAATTTTAGAGAGAAAATTAGATTTTTAGCATCTCTCCCTATTTTGTGTTTTTAGTTAGAAGAAGCGCGTGGAGAGGCGAGCGAGAGGGCGGGGAGAGGGAGAGAGACACACGCAAATTAGGCTCCGCCCCCTTCCCTCTCATCTCGCCTTTCCCTCCTCTTCCCCAGTGAGCTGCGCGCGTACTTCTTGGGCTCTGGCGCGGCTCAGAGACAAGATATCCACAAACGGTAAAAAGCATGATGTTATTGGGTCCATGACGGATGGTTGGAACATACTTTTGACCCCATTGTGGAAAATCGGCTGTCTGCGTTGTGGCCCCTATATATAATATAAAATCCAAATATCGCTCTGCTACCGTGCTCACCTTCGAGTTTGAGGTTGATGAGATAGTTGGCAAGTGCGAATTCATCCACGTCCAGATTACCGTCTCTGAAAAAAAGAAATATAAAAAATAATAATATAAAATATAAAAATCGATCGAGGGGAGGGGTAAGGCTACAATAGTTCTCATGATATTCCTACTATGTTATCTTTATATAAATAAAACAAATCAACCGTAATCGTAAAATGTATAACTACCGTAATCAGGAAAGTACCTGTCTACATCAGCCAGCTTCCATATCTTGCCAAGGACGGCGTTCGGCAGCTTCGAGCGCACCATGTGCTCCTTCGCCTTACTTCCTACAAATATATCATTTGATATAATACAATCAACATTTCAAAATTTCAAAGCTTGGACGTGTTTCACATTTTTAGTTATTCATCACCCATTTTTCAATAGTACTTACCCGAGAGTACTCCATCGATAGGTCCGAGACTCTCAAAAGTGGAATCAGCCTTTGTTCTCTCTCTGTTCACAACCCATTCCTGCTCGTTCGCACCCTTATCGAACCCTTCGCCCTGAAAATAAAACATTATATTTAAGCTACTAGGGAAGGAAATTAAGAATATCATAAATTAGTATAGTGAAAAAATGGAGTGCCTTAACCAAATCAGCGCAAGTTTTTTTCCTCATGTTATATCGTAACACAGTGCATTAGCGTACCTTTCCGAAGCCGAAGGGTGTCTCGACCTCCTGTGCCTGCGAGAAAGCACCGCCTCGCACAGCTTGCTCCTCAAAACACCTCTTTTATCAACCAATTCAACATTTGATAAGTTCGAAGACTTCCTCCTCACCTTGGGTCCCTCAGTAGCCAGAACGACGGCCTCCTCCTTCGGAATCTGTGCCATCAGACGAGCTGCAAACATAGAAATATTATACGAATTTGTGATGAGTCACAATTTGCGAAAGATAGCTGAAAATCGATATAAATATCTCACCGATATCGCTGGCGAGCATGGCATCCACCACTTCCAGCAGCTTCGGCTTGATCGGCTGCAATTTAGTTTCAATTAAGATATAATCAATTATTTACGCAAAAAACAAGCAAACCTGGAACTTGTTGAAGTCGTAGTTCTGGAGCTTCTCACGCATCTTGTGCACATCGGGGAAGTCTCCGGGTGAGATATTGTGCTCGCGCTGAAATTAATACTATTTCGTTAATCCAAGTAAAATAAGTTGTAGATTTCGCTTATTCGTGGTTCTAATAAAATAATTTGCTTGGCCGCTGGGGACTACAAATAAAAGTACCTGAAGCTGTTCGAAGATCTTGTCTAGATTCTGAATGAGTTCCTTCTTCTTCTTCTCCTTTCCGATCATTGATGGCATCTGCTTACGCAGCTCAGCGATGATGTATGCGTGCACCTGTATCATTACTATTTCGCAACCACCGGCCCGGTATACAAACATATTGAACCGATCCAGTTATCAGACCACTACATATCCACGCTTGTGTGTTCAAATTACCCCTTTCAACTGTGGTTATCAGTTTACAAAAAAACATCTATATTTTTTGTCCACGGTTGACAATGAAAATGTATGACACTCTATCGCGCATTTCGGAAATCATTCGAACAAACAAGCAAACCGTTCTATTCACATCTAACAATGGTATACATACAAATTGCTCATAGCTACAAACAATTTCAAATATGGGTAAAGACCCGCCATATTGTCGCCTTCATCCACTTACCTTAGCGAGTCTAGCCCTCTTTATGAGATCATTCAACTTCCTCAGTGCTGCATTCCTCGGCAAACCTTGCAGATCGGCAAAGAGATCGTGCTGTTCATCCTGTAAATATTAATTCGTTGAATATTAAATCAGTCAGATCTGCAATTTAGACAGTGTCGAGCCCACCTGGAAGAGTCTTCTGTTGATGTCGTAGTGTAGAGGATGATCCCAGAAGGAACCGAGGTAGACACGAGACACTTCGGGTGTCTTGAACACCTGTACACGGAATGAGTCTATGACATGGTTCCATGATTACTGCAGTCTACCGTACCTTGCCGAGACTCCACATGAGTGCACCATAGACACGCATTAGCTGTTGGTGATCCACCATGTCCGACTTGTTTAGCACTATGCGAATCTTGTCCTCGTTGCCTGCATACATTTTTTTAATCACATACAACTGCTTCATGATACAAGCACAATGAAATAAACAAAACAAGCATGGGAAAAATTGAAACACGGACCAGCAAGGGCCTCGATGCATCGCTTGAACTCATCGGAGATGTCCAACTTATGGGCGTCGAACAATAGAATGATCCTGTCGACTCTTTCAGCGAACCACTCCAGAACACCCGTGAAGTCATATCCACGATCGATTCTATAAATGGAAAAATAGTCCAATGGTGAGTCAATGGTGTCTGCATTAAACCAAACTATTAATTAATTCAAAATCGCGCCTCAAACAGTCACTCATTGAACTCGTGAACTGCACCTGTACTATCTATTGACTCACATCAAACAGTTTTCTTCAAGAAAAAATATTTTGTTACTGACTATTTCACGAATAGAAGCAAGATAATGACTCATTCTAATCACTTGTCATCGACAAAAGTGAAGTCATCAATTAAATTATAACTACATAACAACTAAATTACCTCTGTTTCTCTCCCGAGAGGATACCGGGCGTGTCCACAATCGTAACGCTCTCGAGCACCTACAAACAATGACAGAATTATTTCCAATTAATTGTTTCTATAATTCTCGATGACAGTTTTCTTCACGTTTCTCACCTGGTTGTTGAGTGTCGAGCACTGGAAGCGATTGAGGAAAGCATTGCCGAATCTACAAATATATTCACTTCGTACTCGACACAATAGATTCAATGTTATTCCCGTCCTACCGTACTCTGAAACAGATACCGTACCCTGAGAGTGCTCTAAACTGCTTCTTGCTATCGACGACAAGGGCATTTCCAGGAATGACACCCTCCTCTGCAGAGTGCATCACAGCAATGAATCGATCAGTGGTCGGCTCGGGACCGATGCGAATGCCAGGGAAGTCCTGATAATATTAAAGAATGAGTTGTGATGATTGTTAGACGTTGAATTTCAATTTATTCCATTAACACTTGGGAATTTCTTGTATTCCGAGTAGCGCCTTTCAAATCGAAGTTATATTTTTTTTAGTTATTCAGAAACGCAGCAAAATTCAATGGACCTTGAATTCTCCCAACCCATTCAAGCGTAATCTAATCACTCCCTTCAACCCGTATCACTCATGCTCGTACCTAATTTATCATGACGTTCTCGTGAAATGCATTACTCAACTTAAGGAGAAAGATCTTTTTTTTTTAAAACACCGACTTAGATAGCGAAAATTTCTTTTCGCAGCGAAATTATCAAATATATGGCTTAGATAAAATGGATATTTGATAAAATATCCAAAAGTGTGGTTGCTAATGAGAAAACATTCAAAAAATAAGAAATCCTTTAAAATGTGGTATGTTTTCGTAGGATAAACATTTTCTTAGCCCAAACTTCGGAATCTGCGTATGATTTTCAAATTGTAGATAGTGTCTCCGTAGCCCTTTGTCACGAACAATATGCAAGTTGTCTCGTCATTCCAAAACTCTCTCTTTCCACCGAACAACGAGATACTGTGTGAATCGCCCCATCAGCATGCAAATCCCCTGCCAGTTTCATCCGTGCGATTAGCACCTTTCTGTGACGTATTCCTCACAAAAAGGAGAATGGACAATATATAGATAGTTATCAGTCTTTAAAAAAAATGGATGATACAGATGTAGTAATACATATGTTTGCGTACCTGCTCAAGGAGATGGCGGATGAAAGTAGTCTTGCCAGTGGAGTATTGTCCCACAAGAAGGATCATCGGTTTCGCATCGAAGTCAGGATCATCTCAACAAATATATTCATTTATCCATATTATGTCTGTGACTCATTTTGAGAAACCAATGTGGCACATTTGTGACAGAGGTACATAATTACTTGCGGGGTACGAATACTTTTGCTACCAGAATTTTCGACCATTGGTTTCTTTACAAAAATACACTAACATGAAAATGCTTTTATTAATATTTTATTTCAATTGCCTCGAAAAAGGAATATTCCAATGCCAAGAAAGAGAATTTAGTATTTCGTGCAAACAATGACCACGAGATCTCTTTCTCTCTATCTCATTCTCTCTATCTCTTCCATATCCTTTGTTCAGGATGCACTTCTGGAGTTGGAGAGAAAAGTGCACTCGATACATTTCAGTTTTATAGCGTGGTTATTGGTCGCACGACGCCAACCATCGAACAATTTCGATCACGTGTGATTCAAGCTGTATGTTAACATGATGAAATCACACTTGAACATCCTGCATTCGCTCCAGTCGCTCTTTTTGCGGACAGTAGTAATGAGTACAGAAATAAATAAGTTCGATTTCTCATTCGAGTAATCGTTTACTAATTACCAACCGAGAGCGGGAGAGTGGAAGTCGTGGAACTTGTAGAACTCCTCAAGTGGATACAACTTCGTCTTGTAGATCTTCCGTAGGCCCTCGCTCACCGATTCGAGCACCTGATTCATTATTGATTTATGACGTCATAATCATCTATCAAATTTACTTAGTGATACATGACACATTCCAATCGATATTAGATGCCCTTCAAACCCCCCTCTGAATTGTTGTGATCTGTTCACCCCTCGGCCAAAACAGAAAGGTCACTTCCATTGGCAACAATTAAACCAGCACAAAATTAGATCGTTCATATTCTAAATACAAGAAGAAACATCAATACGTATCTGAGGGAGAATTTGTTAGAGGGAGGAAAGAGAATTGATCCTAGAAAAAAGCATGTGATGAATGCCTGACCCCATTCCTTTGTATTACATCTGTTCTCTTACCCTTAAGACAAGTTCTAGGTATACCGAATGTCCCGCTTTCGGTCCACTCATAACTAGACATTACTGTTAGCGAATACTAAGCAAGGTCGATAATCTACCTCCTTGTTCTTCTTCTTGTCCGAGTTTCCTCCGAGCCACGAAAACATCTTGGGAATCTTAAGTATTATACATTTTCGAACGATATACATTGATGGATGGCCTACCGGTGTGACTGCTTTCTGGGGAGGAGACGACGAGAGGATAACCTTCGAGTCTTTCCGAGGTCGACCGCCTTAATTTACCTCGTTGATATATAACTAAGAAACCAGTTGAAAAACTGAACAAGCCATTATGACAAGTTGCAATGAGTGATACCGGTTGAAGATGCATAGAAATCGATAGATTATACTGATAAGGCATATGATAAAGGGAGAAAATCCTACGCAATGCGCGCGCAAAATAATATGTGGAAAGCGGAGGAAAGAGTGAGTGAAAGTCACCAGAAGATCGTTTCGAACCGCAAACTCCCATTGTTCTTGTGTGAACTGATGGTGAGTCAACCGCAAATGTTGAAGGGAATCGATCGAAATTGAGAGTGAATCATGTAAATGTCTAATTGATTCTGGAGCGAATGCAAATGTATCGTTGATTGGGCTGGGAATTACACTGGCTCTCGCTTTCTCGCATGCGGACGCTTCTAAAATTGGGTTTAGGGTTGCGTGACGACATCTTTGTAGGAGAGTACGCGCGTTTTGTGGGGGATGATAGGCAAATGCGACTGAGTATAGAGCACAGGGAAAGGAGGGATATAATGCTGGAGAGAATGAGAGAACTGGGCGATTGAGAGCGCTAATCGATAGGACGATTATATAAACAGGCCACAAAGCGATGTGTAGTGCGGTTGTTTAGAAAACTGAAAACTGTAAGAGGAAAACACAGAAAAGAAGAATAATCGTTCTAGAAGACTAATTGTAAGAGCTAAGAAGATACTAGGCAATGGAAAAGAGTGTGACGAAAAGGGCAAAACAGGCAAAAGCGTGATGGTGATGTCGAAATATCGTGGGATGAATGGGTGAGTCATCGGAGGGTATGAGGAATACTACTGGCTCACTAACATGTTTTCGCGTTCCCGACACAGAACCAAACCTCCGGTATGCGGAGAGAATAGAGCTTGAATGCTAGTGCAAACTGAGAGAAGCTCAAGCCGATGGTGAGCCCACAAAGAGATCAATAATTGATTGGCGCTCGGTCCATCAATACAATAAGTTATTGAACAATATTATGAAAAATATGTGGTTGCCTAGGAACAAGCGGATGTGAAAGCAAATACCGATTAGAGTAGCGAGCTAACTGTATTGAATTCACAGTAGTCATAGTCAAAGTAACACCAACTGGTCAGAACTTTCTCAGGACTTCTGAGACTCGTGATCTCTCTCTTGAAAGAGGGTATTAGTGAGCGCGGCTCGCTCCGCGGGTGAAACGAGAGACCGGTGATCGAATAGAAGAAGTCTAACCGGACACGGGGCGAGAGAGAACGCGCGAAATGAGAGAACCATGGGCGGAGCTTTGCCGCCGTGGAAACTACGCGGCTATGGCTTTAGTAGCTTATAGCCGCGCACTTTTCACCTAGTTGACAGAACTGGTCCTACAGTAATCGAATGATTTCACCCCAACAATTCAGCTCTACTACACTATTATTATATGAGAAAATGGCTTACTTATCGTATTCCCGAACAATGGACGATGAAAAGAATCCATCCTATTTCAGAAGTGTGTGGAGTGAGCGTGTGTGAATACTTCTGCACATAATCTCTTATCTCTCAAGCATCGTTATCGGACCTGAACCACACTCTTTTGCCTGATTGTGTCGCTAAGTGAACGAATGATTGTATGACCTGATAGACCGTAGTGTGCATCTTTCACAGTTGAAAATTTTGCTAAAAATACTCTGCTTGCTAGAGACGGGAGATAGATATCAGCAATATTTTTGGATTTTGAAGTTATCTATAATCTCAATATATTCCCAAATCTATGTGCTGGGCATTTCGCGTAATCCTTCCAATAAACATTGTATTGTATTGGCCGTAACCCGCTTACGGTATCGCGCTCACTCTTCTACTCTGCACAACCTCACTAGATAGATACGCTGTACCACTTTTATCGTCTCTCTGCCATCAAACATCTCCTCTTCGCAACCATAAAGGTTTCTTGGATTTACCAATCAATCACCACAATCACCGATCTGCGATTTTGAGATTCTACCGCAAATGAACTCTGCGGGATATTTGACGTTGTCTTGAGGGAGGGTCGTTGTGGCTATCTAGCGTAGAATATTGAGGGAGTGAGAGAGAGAGAGAGTGGGAAAGAGTGGAAAAGAGACGATTGGATGCAGCCCAGTAACAGCTGTCGCAAATGATGACCAGGATGATCCTTCCTCCCGGTTTCTCTTCTCTTCCCTCTTTCTCCTCTCCTCTATCTCTCTCCCTTCCTTCTTCATTGATGATCGCTTGATCCGACGACCATCGCTTCATTCTTTCTTCCTCTTTCTTTGTTTTCTCACTCCGACTCTACTTGATGTCGCCAAGTTACTATCGAATCTCGTTCACAGACTAGATTAGATTGTGAACGCTCAACTCTCAAAAATAATTGAATCGTATTCATAGTATTTCATTCTGCTTGCGACATACCTAGTGCCTACAGACTATTGCTATCCTGTATCTAGCCACTACACTAATTCCTTCCAATATGCATTATATTCTTCAAAAATTCGTTATCTTAAATGTTCATCTCTTTTCCTCCTTCCTTCTCCTCATCCATCTCCCTCGAACTTCATGTAGCGCTAGTAAAAATGAGAGAAGATCCATTATCTCGGCGACTGACGTCCCACATGCTTCCTCATTGCCATTGATTCGCGATGTTGAGCATTGAAAGACTCTTCATTGAAGATGACCTACCAGAGTTGTATAGTTGCCTGATTCCGTATTCATCTGGATTTACTAGCTAGTGCATCTCTCCACATGGTTCCAGCTTACAGAGATTTAGTGTGCGAAAGATTGAGTGAGTTCGAGAGAGCGAGCGCGTTTCGTAGGGTTTCCCGAAGCCGTACACTCTTAAATTTTGCTTCTCCCTCTCTCTTCTCCAAATCGATAGTAGCCGATGCGAAAAATGATATAGGACTTTTGATAAATTATTCAGTCGCCAAGCCAGCCCTACATTCATTCTCTTGCTTACTTCTTTCAATTTCTTTCAGACTTTTTTGTACCCGATCCAGACCTTCAACAACCCTGTTCGCCGGAGCAACCTCAACGCTACGCAATCGCGTTAGTGTTTTAAACTATATTTCTTTATTATCTAAAGATTGATTCTCACCTTTTCTCTAAACATCTAAAAATCTCAATTTTTTTGCTTATTGTTAGACGTTCAGGATAAAAAAATGAGGGTTGAGATTCACCCAAAAAAAGTTTTCCGCATTAGAACGCTATTAAACCGATCTCTCCGCGGATCCTTTGGCATTCATTTTCTTCAGGTAGCTGCCTCGTCGAGTATGCTGAAAAGCAAGAGGAAAGAGAAAGATAAAACAGAGAAGCAGTCCGAAAAAGCAGAAAGACCATCCACATCTGGAATCCCTAGTACCTCCAAGGCAAGTTCTCACAATGTAATCTATTGAAATTTAAAAAAAAATAAAATAGATGTCTGAAACAAATTAATCAGTTTCCGATCTTACAGCAACGCTTACTCTGTTTAGCGGCTCAATGGGCGGAGCTTTCATTCAAATGCGCCTCCGCGCTTCCGGCCTTCTTTTTTATGTTTCTAGTCGTGATTCGTACTTTGAGTATTTTTAACGCTTATTTCGGTCGCGAGGATTATAATTAAGGATTGTAATATTACACAGTTGTTGCTTTTTTGCTTGGGTACTATTATGTCTTTCCGAGTCACTCATTTGACTAATAATCAAGACATTAGGCGACTTATATTAGGGCCATATGAATCTTTTTGTTTTTTCTCCCATTTAAACTTGCACCATCCCTTCTGGCTTCTTCTTCACCATGGCAGCTGAGAGTCTTAGTCACGTAAACGGCTCGATTTGAGTCGACAGTGAAAAGCGAGAGGCTGACAACTGAGTAGTGCCCGCGACAATTTGACGCCTTTCGAGCCTAATGAGCGCCATCTCGCTACTTACTCGTCTTCTACGGGCGTCTGGGATGTGGTGTGAGAGCCAGTCGGCTATTTCTCAAGCGGTTCGAGTTTCTTTTACACTCTTATTCGATTTAGCCAAACTCCTCTGAATTTCCCCGAACTGTCGTCTCTATGCCGTCTAGATGTACTCAATTTGGCACTTTTTCGGTTCTGTCTATCCACTTCCTTCGGCGCACCGCTTTTTTCGCGAGAAGTAGGAGTGACGATTCTAATCTAGAAGGTTAATTGAAAACGTGCGGGGGGGGGGGGTGCATGCTCTACTCTTTCCCTTCTTCTCTGTTTTCGATGCCTTGACTCGAGCGCTGCTGAAATGTCGCAACTTCTGGAGAGAGAAATCACAGGGAAACCAATGCAAACGGCGATGTTTTCTCACATCGTTTTCTCTTTTCGGGGGTAGAGATGGGGGTTCGCCTTTCCTTGACGATTCGATACGAGAATTGGCAAACGGGAGCCGGCTGAAAATTCTTCAGCGAAAACTTTCCCACACATGCGCCTAGATGGAGAAAACGACGTTTGTGAGGCAAGGACTCAGAGCCCCATGACAAAGTTGTCAAATTCTCCTTCTCTCCATTCACTGCTTCATGTTATGAGTAAAATGCATTTGAGCCTTTACTTTGTATATTTCTTTTGCTTGCAATTAGCCTTTGAAGTCTTTCCAAATGAACGCGAAGAAGGTCTTTGATTCAAGAAAAATAGGAATTGGTTGCCTGGCTCCGCTTGGAGTTTCCCTTTGTGTGTGTGTTTGCCCTTTCCGGAATCACCCTTTACTCTTACCCTTTCCTATGACACCGTTCTATCTCTCGCTCCAAAAACTCCATCCTTGTCTGTTAAGTAGAATACCTTTGTTCGTTTGGTATTTCTAGGCATTGGATGTTATTTTGGTAAATTTCAGCCAACCTCAGACAGCAAGGGTCGAACGGTGACGAGTCAACAGCCCGTACAGCAAGAAGGTATTATTACTCTAGTGGTGTGATCTACTTTTTAACCCTTATTCGTATCGACGTTTTCTAGGTATACACCTGACCAGTTGTCTAGTAACAAGTAAACTTAATTGTTCCAATGATTTAATTGATTTGTTTATTATTTAAAGGATCTGCGATGCCTGAAGGAGAGGATAAGGAGGTGCAGCCCAGTTCGTCGACTGGAACTGTGACTGCTGTGGATTCGAGCGAGAAGGAGAAGAGGTCGGCTAATTACATACATGAACCATCCTATTCTTTTCTCATTTTTTTTCATTTCCATTTTCGGACTACACGACTGGTTCGTAGGGATGGCAGTAGTTTCCCTTTATTCCCCTCTCTCCCCTTTTCCATTTTAGTATATTTTCCGATGGCTCGGACCGGACCCGAGACGAAATAAAGTGGCGAATCTCCTATTCCAATCTGATTGTGTATTGAGGAAGAAACTGTATTGTGGGCGCTAAAATTATCCTCATGTCCTGAAATTTTTGCAAAGGAATTCTTTTGTAAGTATCAAAATAGGAAAAATATTCGAAAAATATGTTACATCTCGTCGAGAAAAAGTCAGAAGAAATAAGAGAACGTTTGAGAGAAGGTTGTGTCAGCGCGTGAAGAAAGAGAGAGAGAGAGCGAGGAGGAAAATGAGACAAAGGGAAGAAGAGGTATCTCGTCGGAATGAGAATGTTTTCACTGAAAGGTGAAGTCTCTCAATCTGCTCCAACTTTGATGGGTGACGACAATCGCATTTTAGTTGATAAAAAGTGTTGATTATTGAGATGTGGCTATAAAAATTCCTTTATGTTTGTAGTTACCCATCTTAATTTTGTATCGAAACGCATTGTTACAACTTTTGATATGTTCAATAATCAGTATATTTCAACTTTCAGACCAATTCCGACGATTCGAACCGAGCTGGACAACAGTGAGAGCAACAAAGTGGTATGCAATTATTGCTTTATCTTAGCTGAATCCAACTAAATTAATTGTGAACAATTAAGGACGAGGTTCCCCCTGATGCGCCGCCACCGACAGCACTCAAGAAGAACAGCTACGGTGGAGGTCACCATTTTGACATTTATTTTGATTTATTTTTAAAATATGTTTTACGTAAATATATGCCAGCTCGGGACTTTTCTAGTTCCGTACTAGGCCACACCCCCTTGACTCCACCCCTTCCCCTCAATAGAGGGGAGGGGTGGAGCCCGCCTCCTATCCACCCCTTTAGGGGGTAGGAGGCACTCCAAAAATGCCGAACAAGCGGCAAACAATCGGGCAGAGGAACAGTGCCCCTTCCGATTGGCGAGAGGAGAGAGCGTAGGGAGGTTATAGAGAGAGTGCGTGCTAGTCGCGACGGGGTAGAGAGAGTAGGGAGAGGGAGAGGGGAAGAGCGCAGCCTCGCACTCTCTCGCCCGTCGCTCCTCCTCTAAGCTTGCAAAAGACGAGGGGGGAGGAGGGATGAGGGAGGGGCGTGTGGGGAAAGGGGGCGGAGGGGCGGGGCCTAGTACGGAACTAGAAAAGTGCCGCCAGCTCTAGCACAAATTTCGATAATTATTTTGAATAAACAGGTCCACCGATCTCACGTCGTGATCGTCGCCAGTCATCTTCACTATTCACCATCTCTCAGGATAGACAACTTACTAAACTGGCTGCAATCAAAGGTATACGGTAGGATATTACTGAAGAGTTAGAAGATACGATTGGATACTGAAGAATTTGGATTAACTTTACGCTCGACTACTATTACCCTCATTCCACCGTAATTCATTTATAAATTTATGTTTAGACGTGGCCGATCCTGAACGTGAGGAGCTCATCATTCAGAAGATTCGACAGTGCACCGTCGTATTCGATTTTTCTAACGACCCACTGTCAGATCTCAAATACAAGGAGGTACGGGAGTTCAATGTATGATTCAAAGTAGGAAGATTCTGGTAGAATATCTACTCCAATGAGCAGGTGAAGTTAGTGTGAACTGCGAAAAAGCCGATTGTTTGCTTGATGCGAGGGTTTGGTAATGAAAAATACGGATGCAATCTATAGCTTGACGCCGTTGGGGGCGCAGAGGGGCTCGAATTGCAAATCTCTCAATGCTCAGAGATGAGGCATCCGCGTGTAAGGTTTCTTCTAGAGTAGGCAAGTGTAAGGCAAGATTTTGGAAAGCGAACATCGCGAAAGGAGAAAAAGGAGAAGAGAATATAGAAGAATTTTCTAATTTGTCATATCCAAGTGAGCTGCAGAAGAAAAAGCATAGGATTCTGAGAGCAAAAGACAACTTGCGACTAGAAGTGATGACAGACGAGGAGGGTAGAGATGACGGATGATCACTCAGATTTGAGGGGGAATGTGTCGGGAAGAGTATGGGAAAGACGGAAAGAACCGATGATTCAAAGATTGCTAAGTGACGCGGGAGAAATATGACTGAATTTCTGAAATCTCACAACATTATGACAACGAGTTAATTTTTCATAATTTTGTTTGTTATTGTTCAGGTCAAGAGAGCTGCGCTCAACGAGATGAATGAGTATATGTCGAGCCATCGCGGATTCCTTACAGAAGCAGTCTACCCGATAGCCGTCAACATGGTACGGTGGAAGTGATTATGAAATGCACGGTACTCACAGATTTATTGATTTGTTTGCGTTGAGTGCCCCCAAAAAAAGGCAGTTGCTTCTATGAACAATGGTACACTAGCTGCGAGGGATCACGATAAGTAACAGAATAATGTGAGTGGTGTTCAGTTGGCAACAAATCTCTTCCGTTCGTTGTCTCCACCATCGAATCCAGCAGGAGCGGAATACGATCCAGATGAAGACGAACCCACGTTAGAGGTCGCATGGCCCCATCTACAGGTCAATTCCAACATTTTTTTTTGTAGATTCCTAAAAATATAATAGTATAAATGAATATATTCAGTTGGTGTACGAGTTCTTCTTGCGGTTGTTGGAAACGCCCGACTTCCAGCCGGCCGTTGCCAAGCGATTCATCGATTCCAGCTTCGTCTACAAGGTACCATGTAGTCTGTGAGAAAACATACTGAAAAAGTAGTGGTTATTATCATTTCTAGAGGATCGTCCAATCAACAGACGATGTGTTTGAAAATCTTATTAGTAGACCCCTTATCAGAGATCAAATACTATCCTCAAAAGGACCTATGTATGCCACATTTTGAGCCTAATTTGAACAAAAATTAGAGATAAGCATACCACCAATACAGAAAAACAGAGAAAATAATACGAAACCTAACCACAATGTGCTCAATAACCTTCAAAATGTGTATAAGCACGCCACAATTTAAGTTTAATGACATGAGTATTTGACCTCTGCCCCTTATTATTTACATAGATAATTTTAAATTTCAGTTGCTTGAGCTGATGGATTCGGAAGATCCGCGCGAACGAGATTTCCTTAAGACGACCCTCCATCGCATCTATGGAAAGTTCCTCAATCTGAGAGCATTCATACGCAAACAGGTTACATTTACTTATCCTTCTCACTTTCCACCTAAGTATTCATCATTGAGTGCGGCAAAAATAAGTTTACATGCAGTCTGAGAAAATTCCTGAAAAAAAATGTGGTGATTCTCCTATTTTAGGCGTTCGTTAATATTTTCTAAATACATTTAACATCCCTTTTCATTTTTTTTTGTTGCAGATGAACCACATCTTCTACTCGTTCATCTACGAGACAGAACGTCACAATGGAATCGCAGAATTGCTTGAGATTCTCGGAAGGTATCAATTATTTTTACTGTTCATTTCACAGGTGTTTTCGTCATCTTTGTTTGATTGTAACCTTTTGAATTGCAGTATCATCAACGGATTCGCAATTCCTCTCAAGGAAGAACATCGAACTTTCCTGCTTAGGGTGCTACTCCCTCTCCACAAAGTAAGCGCAATACTCTTGCCGATGGGCTTTTCTAATACGGTCGAATAAACCATTTTGATTTATGCATGCAAAAATCCTGGAACGAGATCTGAATGGTTTTTCAATTCGTATCAAACAGTGATTCGATAAGTGAAATATAATTCTCAGGTTAAATCCCTCTCTGTCTACCACGCGCAGCTTGCTTACTGCGTAGTTCAGTTCATCGAAAAGGTATTATGCCTAATTATTTTTTTCGTTTTATTTATCGTCTATCTCGACTACTGTAGTTTATGTAATATACAGTTACCGAGCCCTTATTCTGTTTATTATCCCTCAGTTTTCGCAGGATCCGGGTTTGACGGAATCGGTGATCCTCGGCTTGCTCAAGTTCTGGCCCAAGATCCACTCCCCCAAGGAGGTACTGGTTACTATACCAAGACATTTATGATAAATATTCTATTTCATTGTTGAGGTTATGTTCCTGAATGAACTCGAGGAGATTTTGGATGTTATCGAGCCGGCTGAATTTCAACGGGTAATAAATATACATCGTTTATAATAGTGTGATAATGTGTTATTATAATTGTTTGATACAGGTGATGAAGCCACTGTTCGCTCAGATTGCTCGTTGTGTGAGCAGTCCTCACTTCCAGGTACGGTAATGTAGGGAGTTCATTACTCGATCCATATATATTGCTCGATGTTTCCAATAATAAACGTGCATATTATACTTGTTTATTTTCAGGTAGCTGAACGCGCACTCTACTACTGGAACAACGAATATGTAATGTCCCTGATTGGAGAGAATGCACAGGTACGATAGAATACTTATCATAGCAAAATGAAAATAAGTGATAAGAAAACAAGCTTAAGAAAATCAAATAGCAGCTATAGTAAGATTCACACTTGTTTCAAATGTATTTTTATTATTTTCTATTTCAGACGATTCTCCCGGTCATCTTCCCTGCGCTGTACAAAAATAGCAAGTCCCACTGGAATAAGTATGATATTCTACAGTTGTTTTTTTGCTCAGCGATTATATTTTTTTAACATTCTGGCTTGTGGCTTTGACTTGTGGCCTTTTTCACACGACGCTGGATGTTGAGCAGTGAATAGACAACATGTTGTGTTCAAAGATAAAAAAAATGGGTGAAGAAAACTCCAAAATTCGCCGGAATCCAAAATTCGCCGTGAAAGATCATTTTAACGTTTATTCCATTTTTTCAGAACAATCCACGGACTTATCTACAACGCACTCAAACTTTCAATGGAGATCAACCAGAAACTGTTCGATGAATGCAGTCAGAATTACGCAAAAGTGGGCTACTTACGGTATATATCGTATATCCACGATGTATTTTCACTTATGTGAAATATGTGCTTGAGGAGCGCGAACGTGAACGGGATAAGCAATTATCGAAGGAGAAAGTGTGGGAGAAGATCGAGACGAATGCAAGGGCAAATCCTTTGGTGAGAATTAGTCAATCAATCCGAAGGACCTCTCTGCTAACTCTCAGTTTGCCTCTGTGACCCCACTCTTCCACGATCCGGACGGTGATATGCCCGTGATGGTGAAGAGAAGACTGGCTGCAGAAGCAGCTGCAAGGGATGCTGCTGCAGGAATCGACAGTGATGCATTACGGAAAGAAGCCGTTGATAGGGTAAGATACATGTATTCATCATAATGGAGGATATATCATTATTCTTTCGATATGACGAAGTGATATGTAATTTTAGTCACGAGCTGAAGCAGAGTCGCGCCAGGAGAAACCATTCAACATGCGTCTCAGCGATTTACCTCCTGGTTGGCACTTGATATATTTTGAGCACAGTTTTTATCAGTTGCCCTATCATCTGTAAATATTGTAAAGACTCTCTTTCGATATATTGTAGTTTTGATTGTGATATCTTTGCAGACGAGCACACACAACGAGCACTCAACGAGTACAAACGACACGATGCATACCTACAGAAGGTTCAAAGCGAGTGATCTTTGTTCGATCTCGCCTGTCATGTTATTAGTTTGTGCTACCCCGACCCCCCCCCTCCTTTCCACTCTCCATCACCCTAGTAAGCCCAATAATTATACAAGATCTGACGATATGTGATTACCACTTTCTCGTCGTATTTAGATTGTATTCTAATATCCTCATTGCTAATTATAGATTTGTACTTTGTCCATACTCCCCTCTCTTCTCATCTCATTTGATGCAACGGGCGTATATTCTTGAGCGCAATTTATACTCAATTTTATCTTGAGATTAGAACAGTTCTCCGTAAGCTCGAATCATTCTTTATGCCTATATCCTGCTTACCATTATTTTATCACCCTAACCGAATATTCAACATGATTCTGTCGACGTTTTCGTCTGCCAGTCTCTAAGGTTGACTACAGTAGTCTATTATGATTACCACCGCAATCTGCGAATATATTCGATGCCCTGATGATTTCATCCTTCCGTTCTCCCGATTTTCAACACCGTCATATCGTGTTCACCTGATTTTCCATACCATGAGTGTACATTCTTTCGGTTTTATAAGCAATTTCCCGTGTGTTCTCTGGTCGACTTATGTTTATCGCCTTTCTCAAGCAGAAGGGATTTCGTTTCTCGACTGCCTTGCACAACATTAAATAACTTGGTTTGTACGATAAATTCTGTATTTCGCTCCAGTATTTATCACCAGTATGATGTAAATGTAAATGGGCTATGGAGTACTCATAACAATTTCTCAACCATCAGTAGGTGGCATTGGTAACAGATTTATATGTGATGACTTCTGATCCACCATGTGCTTGTCATTATCTTCTACATTCTTTGCTGAATTCGCATGTTATAGATGCGTATTTCAAATATTTTTATCCGTTATCCGTCTATTTATTCGTGCTCACAATAGCAAAAAAGATCAAAATCTTGCAAACGTGAGGGATGGGCTGTTGTTTTATTGTAACTTAAGTGTTGTGAACTGGCAATTTTACTCAGTGTCAGATATACCCGGAATTGGTACAAGGCTGATTGACTAGTTTTCGAAAACATTTGATGAAGTGGCAAGTATGCGATAAAGATGGCAACTGATACGAATACAAATTGATAATCACCTCGTAGGTAAATACAGAATTTGTCGATCGGTAAAAAGCAGGGTAATTTGAGTGAGTTTAGTATGTATGTAATACCCGTAAAATAGCGAAGAATAGTCAGCGGGATGAGGTTAGTGCATGTTGTTAGGGATATTGCCTAGCGATACAATGAAGAAAACTTTTCGAAATTCAAGTTCTTAAAAATACTGCAAATCATAGGTTGTGTTCGTTGTAATCAGGAGGTGCTAGTTGGTGACCAGATGGCGATTGCATCACCTGAAAGTCGTCAATACTCACTGAAAATCACCATAACAATTATAAATTTGCATATAAACGCCTATCACATGTATGGTAGATACTGTTTTAATGTACCGGTTGTGGCAGCACCAGTGGTCTAGTTGCGGTTGTTGAGTTATCTGAGTCAATGGTGCTCGTCCGTTGACGGATTCTGCAAATGTTTTTATGAATGCGCTAAGATTGAGATCAAGTATGTATTCTTCTCGTATTCTCTCGTGTAAATATTCTCGTTTTTTCAGAATCATTTGTTTCCTCCTCCCCTAATTTTTACGAATTAGCAGGCTACACGGATGATATTATTTGTTTGCTTCCTTATGGTAGTTTACAATATGATCCTCAATTTATCTTTTTATGCAAAAATCATGTTGAAATTGAATGACTCTCACTTGGCAGTATTGTTGTTGATAACAACACTGCTCGGTCTTCTAGTTGAAGGTCTTCTCAGACTGCTCAATCGTGAAGTGAACGAGGCAACTACCTGAAAATTATCTTTGATCCTTCTTCTCCAGTTTGTCAATTATTATTATAAATAAAATTTCGAGTGCTTGAAAGTCAGAGAAGTGGCTGAATAACTGAGGCGATAGTTTGAGAAGTGGTGTTACAGTAATCTGTGAACGGGTGTACGATAGGTCTCACGCTGGACAGAGGAAAGAAGTAGGGCAAAAAAAGAATGTCACACGATGGATTCACTAGGAGAAAGATGCGATAAATCACGCTGAATCTTGTATTTTAGATGACCTGATATTGCCAGAAACCAGCGATGAATTCTTCGACGATCTAGATAAGAACAACGTTTTCAAGCATAAATCCCTTTCATTTTTCATATTCTATCATGGTTGCATGACATCACCAATTTCACTAAGACTTTCTCTCTGAATTCGTGATAAGCTCACAAGATTCGGATACGGAATAGGAATAGGAATAGGAATAATATTTGGGGATAAGGGTTCAATTCAATATTCAAGAGGAAATATTTGGATTATGAACCTCGGAGGTGTTAATGATCTTGCTCAGCCCCATCATCCGCTTCTGCTTTCGTGTCAGCCAGAAGAAAAGCAATGGATTCCTGAAATCACCATCTATTCATTTTTAAAAAATAGTGTATCCTAAATCTGAATGATTGGTTTTCCTTTTGCTAGCTGAAAAAATAAACGTATGATATTGATAGGTGATTTTTATGTGCATCGTTGATTATTCTTTAAAAAAGCGCTTACGATGTGCGAAGGATACCAAGAAATTCTTACCAGATAACTAAGCTCATCGCACAGCAATGGGCGATAAGAGGCCAGAAGAATGGTTGAGATGTAATGAAAGACGGCTCGGATTCTTAAATTTGTTTAATTTTGTTTCCTGATTTTATTCCTTCTCTCTTTAAGGCCGACCTATTTTATGGCGAACTTCAGATCAATTTTGTATACATTGTAAAAAGGATAAATGTGAATGCTCACTGAAGTCTTTCAACAGATTGACGCATGTAAGAGGCAGCCAGCATCCGATAAATGTCATCACCATTCCGATAAGAATGTAGTTTACCTTAAAATATTAAACAGATTCAGACAGTGGAACGTACATAGGTATTTGCTATGTTTCTACGAATTACTTTGTTTTTTTTAGAATTTGCCTACTTTGAAAATGATATCTCATTATTCATTTGTTCCGTATATTGAATTTTTGTTTTTAAATTCTCACTCACTCTTTTCTTTCTGCTCATTGCATCCATTCGTTGTTTTTGCGAGAGCGAATGCGCGAATTGATCATTTCCGACGATTGAATCCTTTGATACCTCAAATATTTCATATAACTCAAACCTAAATGTAATTTATTTTAAGTCGAGAATATTGCAAATTTTTCGTTTTCCATTTTTCTCAACTTTTTCTGCGTGCTGTTGTGCGGTTTTCGACCTCACTTGTTCACTTGAGATTCAGTTGTTTTCCTGTTCATTTCCGCGAACAGAGAATTTTCTCGAGAGTGCACTACGAAGAAACGGCTAATCGTTTTCAAGGTGTGGGCCATTTTGTTTTCGCCCTCTGAATTGTCAAAAATCGAGAAAATTGTTCTTCACTTTAGGCAGAGATGCCGGAGCTACTCACTATACCAAGAATTGTCCTTTCATGCCCATTCCTATTCCCATTCCTGTTGTGAGCTGACCTGTGGGGATTGGGCCATCAATGAAGAAGTATTAAAGAATAATCGTACCTTGTTCAGAATGCGAAAGTAGCAGTACGAGATGATTGCCATTGGGATCACGAACTGCAAATATAATTTAATTATTTATTTATTCGAGAATAAAATAGTCAAATACCTGGAGGAGCATAACCATCGTTCCATACATTCTTCTAGAGTTCTCACTCTGCCAGTTCGTTTCATCGCAAAAATGTCCACAAAAGGGCTTTGTAGCATTTCCGACGTAATATGAACCTGTCAAAGGTAATTTTAACAAATTGTTGAATCCAAATTTTTTTTGCCATTCACACAACTTACCATCGACTAGTTCGTAGCTCATCAGATAGGGAACATTTATAAGCGTGGACAATATCCAGATCAGAATCGTTGTAGCCAGTGCTTGCCGTTTCTGTACAAATACATCTTCATTTCTTGAAAGTTTCTCATTTTTCTCATCACACTCTCTTTATTTTAAATATCCAGACTCCAGACTGCGTTTACACAGAGAGCGGTAATTGGTTAGCTCCGGAAGGTTTGTTATTTCCCGGTCGTCTCACCCACTACTACTTTTACATGAGCAACATGCGTAAATAGACGATCTCAAATGAGGAAGTGGAAACTAAAGCTCGAAATATAACCAATACTATCAAGAAGAATTATTTTTTTATTGCCAATGGCTAATGCGGTGCACTGCAAAAGGAAAATATCCTTTAATGTTATCTCAAAATAGAAATTGCCTTGGGTGCTTGTCATGCCGTCGTCTGGCGACAAAACAAATTCGTTATAATTGCAATCCTCTCAAGTCCTCAAGTCCTTTTTTTGTGTGTTCTTTTCGAACATTGAAATGTCATGGATGTAAATAGAGATACAATCTCACATTTTCTTGCCGGTCTCTCTTTGAATACAATTTAAGTTTGCCTACCGAAACGGGAGCAAGTGTTGGATCGATGATGTGCAGAAATTTATCGATGGCGATAGCAGTGAGACTCCAACTGGAAATTATCATTTCATATTTCAATGACATATCCATAAAATCCTTTCTCAAAGATTCAAATTTAATTAAAACCGTCTTATTTCCAGGAGAGCTTAGAAAGTTTTTTTTCGTTGCATTCACTTATCGGTTGAGTTTTGAAAAAAATAATTTTTGTTAGTATTTTATTCACCTTGTGACAAAAACAGAGCATGAATTGGACAGTGGCATCAAATGGCAAAGTATCGTTCCGAACTGCCAGTTCTTTGTGAGTGCATACCTGAAAATAGGCAACAACTTAAAAAAAAATAGAGAGGAGGACAGAAAAGAAAGAGAGTATGGCGCAATGAAGAGGCAATTCTCTCCCGTTTCTCATCCAATTTGGGGATTGGGGATTGTCCTTTTTTGTGAGAAAAATGAGAGGTAAGAGATGACCAACTATTTTATTTGAGAGTAGACCGATTTGGCCGAACTGAGCGCCTTTGTCTGGGAGATGAAAAGTACATTTCGATTCTTCATTTGCCAGCACTAATTTTTATGGATCTTTGATATATTTTTCAAATATATTTTCGCTCTCGTTCCGTCCCCTGTCATACAACCTGACCCCTCAACCCATCCCATTTCCCCTCCTCTTCCTGCAGTGTTTTCATGATTGACTGACAGCTGACAGAGCGGAAAAGCGATTGTGATTGAGAAGAAGAAAGAGGAAAGGGTTGATCAATCGATGGATATATCCTTCCGACCCTTGTTCACTACCTCTCTAACTACTCGGGCCAGTCTATGGAGAAAAATGGATGGCGTTTTGATGAAAACGCCGTCAATTTGCCGATTTTCTCGCGATTTAAAATATACTTCTCAGATACCACAGTTGCTCTTTTTCTACTCCTCTTCTCTGGGATTTGCGAATGATAGAGATTGAATGAGAGCAGCATCGAGGAGTTTTTACAACTAAAACAGCTGTGAGATGCGATCAAGTGTATCAGAATCGCGGACTCATGTGATGGGAATAGAGGAAGATATGTGTAAATCGTCCAACTCATTGTCAGATCCTGCCTCTTTTCTATAATTCATGTATGCGTATTGTACAGTGATCCGATTCCACTTTGAAGAAAGGTGTTCCACAGTGGACCACTGTGGAACTTTTTTTCCACTTTTATTCCACTTTGCTTATTTTTCATAAAAATAAGCAATTAAACCGGGTTAATTTGTGCTCATTTTCTTCCTTTTGTATTCTTTTATCGATTTGAGCAAAAAAAATTACATAAAAATATCCATTTTCATAGTTTATTTACGTTTCCACTCGAATGCGATTTTTTGGGAGTGGGAAGGTGGTGTAAGACATAACCCGGCTACCGTAATCCGGTCGGCGGCTGCTTTTTATATGTTGTTCAGCTTTTCTGGAGCTTCGATGTTCAAATTCACTAAATAGATAAATTTCACAGCTAATCGTTACAGATTTCTTAAATAAAAACTTCAGGAAAGCTGAATAACTAACAAATCAGAACCGACCGGATTACGGTAGCCGGGTTATGCCTTCCACCACCTTTCCACTTCCAAAAAATCGCATTCGAGTGGAAACGTAAATAAACGATGAAAATGGATATTTTTATGTATTTTTTTTGCTCAAATTGATAAAAGAATACAAAAGGAAGAAAATGAGCACAAATTGACCCGGTTTAATTGCTTATTTTTATGAAAAATGAGCAAAGTGGAATAAAAGTGGAAAAAAAGTGGAAAAAAAGTTCCACAGTGGACCACTGTGGAACACCTTTCTTCAAAGTGGAATCGGATCACTGTACTAACGTAGAAATCCCGATCTCGACAGAAAACTGTTCTTATTTAAGTCATTGATAATTTTCAGATTTGTACGCGTGATGAGGGCGCCCAATCTCTGCTCAGCCAATAATTATTTCCTTAAAAGCACGCAATCGTCGTTGCACTCTGATGAACACTATTTCAGTGATCGAAATACCCATTTACAGACTGCGAAAACGGTACCCCCTAGTCATTTCGTTGAAAATAGACAGAACTTTAGCCGAGCAAATGAGTGTGAACGCTAATATACCCAGACTGGCATTCGAAATCGTCACTCGGCGTTTGAAAACACCCTATGAATTTCAGAAGTTCTCTGCTTTTTCCTACCTAGTTGGTAAGTGAAGAAGTTAGTTGGTCAATGATCGCCCTACTAAAAGGAGTATGCACTCAAGCAATAAGTCTGCTTGTGTCTCAAAAAGACAAAAAGAATATTTCTTGTCTGACAATCGTGGCAAATAACCCTCATCTCTAATTGTAAAGTTCTCTTCGTGTTTTGCCTGTTCGACAAATGACAATCAAACTAGCGTGTTTTCTTCAGATATACCGGTCTAAGCACTGAACATTTGATGCGAATTGAGAGACTATAAATTCCAGAGTTCTTGGTAACGACTTAATTACTCTGTTTTTAATTCGCCTAACTTCTTGGGAGCAAAAAACACGCAAAACGATATTGTTTTATGGACGTTCGTAGCGGAGGGTCATATTCCAAATAGTTCTGTCATTTTAAAGAGCAAGATAAGCAGTATTTCAGAGTATTTTAGATTTCAGAGAACGCTGTCGTTCGTCCCCCAAACAGGAAACGCGAGACTATAAATGAATAGGGAAGTGAATAGAGCAGTGACCAGTAATTATCCTTGTGTACCCGGAAGGCGGGATGCGGTAGACAGAAAACGAGCGTTGCATGCTGTGCAAAATGTTCCCAGAACAAGCCGAGCGGACATAAATGTTGTCCAGAAATAACAATGGATCGGCGTCACTCCCTACGTACAAAATGTGGTGCGATTTGGCGCTAATCGTCGACCTAGACCTTATAACAAAAACGTTTGCATCGAGCGTATGGAGTTGCCTGATAAACGTCGACCTTACCATGGTGTGACAGGAACTGCAGTGAGTACTAGCAGAAGATCGGTTAGAATAAGATTGAGCAGAAAAATATTCCGCGCTGACCGAAGGCGGCTGAAAAATATATTTAAAAAATCGATATTTGGTTCTTTTCTAACATTTCACCAGTATCTACCATTTGAAACCGTTTGTATCTGATTGAAAAGTGTCACTACGCCGGTAACTGATCAACATCCTCACCGATTTTGAAGTACGGCGATTAAAACTCCGAGATTCGCTATCAATCCGACGAAGAAAATGAAGGAGTAGACCAGTGTAAAGAACGTCTTGAGAAAGACTTTGCTGAAAAGAGTCCAATCCAGCTTATACATACTTTCCAAATTATTTCGTCGTCTTCTATATCTTGAACTTCCATTGGTCCACTATCTAGTTTATTTGTAAATGCCGTAGGACAAATGGAAGCCGTAAATCTCGGCGCAGTCCAATTTCCGAGAGAGAGAGACTACCTCTCTAACGAGCTCCTATGGACGGAGAAGAGGACCGTTCCCTAACAATTTGTAGACGTTCTGCTTATGCATGTTTTCCCTCGGTTCTTCCTTCCGCATATTTGCTTTACAAAAAAATGGAGAAAGAGCTCGAAAGTTAAAAAACCAATTTATTTTTTCTTGCTTTCGTTATATTTATTTTTTTTATCTCATCCGAGATTGATGGAGCAATGGGGGGACTCATAAATCGAGCGACTTCATCTTCTCTATTGATGCGGCTCCAAAATGTTCTCCACATAAACAGCCACAGATTCGGCTGAAATGGGCCCTAGGGGACGATTTCGCGAACTCAATTCGAAAAGCGACGACTCGAATTGAGGGTGGCGAGAGCGATTTGAAGAGTAATTTAACCCACCGCCTAGGGTAACAGGGGATGCAATACAAATTAACTAATTTCGCCTAAGCATACGGCATGATGCTCGATATCCGAATATTAAGCAGCATAATATGTAGAGGGAGAAGCATGCAAGATTTATGGGCTGAATTTCGGGTATTGCGTGGGAATCTAGTCCGCTTCTACTTCTAATAATTCACGATAGAGAGAAGACTATCATGAAGTCTGTGTGAAGATATCGCACTAAAAGCTAAAGGAATCTGGCGCGCGATTTAAAGTCGTAACGATAGTTGAATATTTCATGAATTCAGCTGCTGACGCACACTGCGATATTGAGTTCAAACTACGATAGTTACATACCTTTCATAAATGTAATCTTACAAAAATGTCCGAATGTGATCACATAATTGCGATAAAGTATTTAGACTGACGTGGTAATATCATCGATGCCTTGCGCCTTGATCGCCTCTGCCACGGGAATACAGTCATTGGCGCCGTAAATGATGATTGGGTCAGACATCGGAACGGGGCATCTGAACAGAGACCAAAGATCAATACGCATCCATCTGAATTAATATTGCACGATTCAATACCAGACAGGTGAGTCTCGATTGTTGATAGTACAGAGACGAGGAATTGTATCGAATATCATGAGAGATACAAGGCAGGGAAATGAGAATATGCATCACGGAGGAAGTTCATAGATCACGGTCGAACAATTGGTACTATATCCTTTGAGAAGATAAGCGAGAAGCGAGAGAGATGAATGGGGGGATGGGAGGGGGATGGGAGAGGGACGCGAAGAAAGATGGGGGATGAAGCCCAGGGGAGAGGTTAGAATGAGGCAAGACGCTATGTTGCAATCGGAAGGAGATATCAAAGACTTGTCGCGTCAAAATTTATGGGAAACAGTTCGAGAACTTTACTCTCTCTCTCTTTGGTGAGGTGGAAGATGGATAAATTAACGAGAATTTCACTTGTGTTCACTTGGAAATGTTCAGTACAGAACCAGACAAGACTTAAATCTCACTGTGAAGGTGAATTTGTTGAATTGCCTTGGTATCTGTACTCAGACGCCGCTCCTCCCACTCGTTTTACTCTTCCGCCCCTTCGTGAGATACAGGCAAAACGAAAATGCACGGTGGTCGCAAACAGAACTCCGATACGAAGAGAATGAGAATACTAGGAAAACAGCAAGTGTGGATGACCGCATTGTGAAAGAAGAATGAGGCACGAAAAGAAAACTTTACAATGAACCAGGAAAGCAGAGGGCTCACGACCTAATTCAATAGAAAGGAGAGCACATGCATGGCAGGGGATAAGAATCTGCGATTTTCATACAAAAACTGTTACCTTCTTTTGACTGTAATTCAATTTTTGATCAAATAGTTAGTTAGCATTTCAATTATACAACATTCTATTCAAGATAAATGAAAATCTCGAAAAGACGTCGTGAGAATTTCTTCGCATTGGTTGAAAAAATTTGTCCAATGCGATTTAGAAATTCCCGCGGATCGCAGAGTTAACTTATACGATGGATAAAACATTTCTCAAATTATTCTGGTTTCTCACAATCAGAACGCAAAAATGTTGTACAACATATCGGGCGTCATCTCTAGGAACTCTACGAGACTGAGATTGTGAGGAGACGACTCTTTCGAGACGACAAAAAATATGACACGCGATCCGAGTCTTCTCACCTTACCGAGGAAGATATCCGACGATATTATCGAACGAGAGAAAAGGGACCACAGTTTGGAGAGCCATATCAACAGATTTCGAAGAACAAAAGGATAGCGAGATGGAAGAAATGCAAATATAAAAAATGAAGTGTAAAGACCGAAAGTAGATATCTCTCACCATGCACAGCTAAGAGAATCGAGATTGTATTCAAAACAAAAGAATGATACGTCTGGATTGTAATGAGTAGATTCCCAAGGAAGGAATACACATAACATAAGGCGAGCTCAATCGTCATCAGACGTCAACTAGCTGATAGGAATACGCGAGAAAAAACTCGGATATTTACCACCTATCGTTTGTTCGAACACGGTTGCTCGAATGGTTAAATATATATTGTCGGGTGCTTCTTCGCTTGAAATCCCACGCGATCTCTTCCTTTCTCGAAAGTCATCTCCGGTGACTGCGAGAGAGAAGGAAGTATGACTGTGAAATGAAAATGACGAACGAAGAACGAATCCTCTTATTTCAAGATACTCTCTAGTCTAACTGGCTCAACATTTCTATATTGTAAAGAAAATAAGAAGTTGTTTTCTTAACACTTCTCCGGTGGCCCTTCCTCATAGGAGGAAATGAAAAGGATTCCGGGAGGAGACGGATCCATGGATTGTCAGGAAAATTCCCGACGACAAGTATATCTATTGTCTGCGGATATTGCTTATATCTGCAACAATTTTCAAGTCCGTTCGTACATTGTTGGTAAACAGATGTTGAACAGTAGATGAAGATGGATATGGCAACTGAATGGGAAGGACGCGTAATATTCAATCGTTCCCTTGTCTATGACAGACTAGTCTTGTTGATAGCTGATTTAACGCGTATTTTGTTCATCTGCAGACGACAGTTCGTATTTTCAAATGGTTCGAAAGACAGAGACGAAATGAGTTGGAGGTAAGCATCAAATTCGAATACCTCCCAAAATCATGGGGTTCGTATTACATTATTTTACCAACTGGAGATCTCGGTGTCATGAATAAGAGGCTTGGAGCAGCTCCCTGGCAAGAGCATTTGAGACTACGGCTTGAGAGTTCAACAGGCCGAGAAAAGAATTGTGAAAGAAGTACATAAAGAAGATAGACTAAAATGGGGGAAATATAGCATGATGAATACGATATGAATAACCTAAAATCTAGATGATGAGCGAAAACTTCAGCCATTGACAAAGCAGTAATCAAACATGAATTTAATATTTCCACGTTTTTTCCAATAAGAATAATCATTTAGCTGCGAAGTTGTTTTTGAATGTCCCAGAGCGCATACCTTAGGAAGATTTTGAATGCGGCAAGAAGCAAAAATATTTCCTCTTAAGACTTGCGGAAATAATGAACGGATTCTATTGAATATGAGGGGAAGAAACTTGTTAAGATCGCAAAAGAAAACGAGTGTATACAGAAAAAATAAGAAGTGTACAGAAAATCACAAGGTAGAAAAAGGAAGACACTGTACACTGTACCGTAGGCATGAAACGTCTCAGTCTTCGATGAATTCACTAACCATAAATAAGGGATGTAAAGCAGTCACGGAGATGTACATTTCAATCACCTAGGAGATTCGGAAGAAGGGGGGTGAGGCATACGCAAATGAAGATCATCCGCAACTTAGTGATACTGTTGAGCTATTCGAAACAATATTGAAAAAATCATAACAAATTCAGTGAAGTAGTAGAACAATACACGCAATCTGCGAAACGTGAAGAAGATTGAGGAGACGAAAGAGAGGGTTGAAAGAGTTTAGAAAGAGGAGAGGGGAAGATGAAGTGGGGAACTTGGACACGCCTTGCAATAGTGGAGGAAGGAGAATTCCGGCGCAGTGAGGTAAGCATAAAGTATGCACAACTATGAGGATCGGTTTGGAAAATTCGATAACATGGACACGTGGGATATATGCAGGGTTTTAACCCGATTTCCAAATGGCCAACTTTTGGGCAAAAAAAAAGTCGAAATAAGGCCTTATTTTTGGTTGCGAAACTCGGCGGCACTCGCGCAAATATACCACTTTTTCGGTGTACTTTGATCTCGTTGCGCAGCCTGGCGAACATTGTGGATGACGCTAGGTTGCGCGGCTGCAGAACATGCAGCCACCCTGTTCAGGCGGCAGCCGCGCAATCTGGCGGACATTGTGACGAACAAAAAAAAGTCTGCGCAAAAACCGCCGCTGCGGTTTTTGCGCAGATTTCTACTTCCCGGTCCCCGTTCACGATCAAAAAAAGTTGCGCAAAAACCGCCGCTGCGGTTTTTGCGCAGATTTCTACTTCCCAGTCCTCGATGCCGGCGTTTCCTGTGCGTGTTCTCCATTATACAATATATTTATCGTACATTTATAATGTTTGATACCTAACTACGCCTATACAATATGAATAAAGTGATCAACATGGAAAAAAATGTCTAGAGCAAAAAGTAGAGCAAAGAGTTGTGATGTTTACAAGAGTTTATTAAAAAAATAAGAAGAAGGGTAAAGTTGGATGGTACATTGCCCTAACTATACTATTTTGGTGGTACTAAGTTACGGGAGCAACAATGGTCAATTGGGAATAAATGGAAAAAAAGGGGCTCGTCGGGGTTCTTCGCCGTCTTCCTGTGCGCGATGACGGTACGGTACGGCACGTTCTTGTCGTCGTCGTCGTCGCCGCTGCGCCCTGCAATCGTTTTACTTATCAGTGTCCACTGTACAGCAGAAACGAAACGAAACAAAACGAAACGAAAAGGATGACTGCTTACCTGTCCTGCTTTCCGCTTCGGCTGCGGTGGGTGTTGCGAGCGGCCGCCCTTGCTGCGCGCTGCAAAACGGACAGATTCCCCCCCCCCTTCTGATTGCGCCTTATTTCCAATGCCGCTTACCGGGTGCAGCAGCTTCTTGTCGCCGCCTCCTTGTTGCGGGCGCAGTGCGTGACGTGGCGCGTGCGTGATGGGACATTGCCGTGGCGCGTGCGTGATGGAACGGCCATGCTGAATACGCACATGAAATAATGAAATAATCATTCAAGCTCCGCTCACCTCAGCTGCCTCCGGCGGTCTTCTTGTCGCCGCGGGCGCAGTGCGTGACGTGGCGCGTGCGTGATGGGACATTGCCGTGGCGCGTGCGTGATGGAACGGCCATGCTGAATACGCACATGAAATAATGAAATAATCATTCAAGCTCCGCTCACCTCAGCTGCCTCCGGCGGTCTTCTTGTCGCCGCGGGCGCAGTGCGTGACGTGGCGCGTGCGTGATGGAACGGCCATGCTGAATACGCACATGAAATAATGAAATAATCATTCAAGCTCCGCTCACCTCAGCTGCCTCCGGCGGTCTTCGTGTCGCCGCGGGCGCAGTGCGTTGACGTGGCGCGTGCGTGATGGAACATTGCCGTGGCGCGTGCGTGATGGGACATTGCCGTGGCGCGTGCGTGATGGGACGGCCATGCTGAATACGCACATGAAATAATGAAATAATCATTCAAGCTCCGCTCACCTCAGCTGCCTCCGGCGGTCTTCTTGTCGCCGCGGGCGCAGTGCGTGACGTGGCGCGTGCGTGATGGAACATTGCCGTGGCGCGTGCGTGATGGGACATTGCCGTGGCGCGTGCGTGATGGGACGGCCATGCTGAATACGCACATGAAATAATGAAATAATCATTCAAGCTCCGCTCACCTCAGCTGCCTCCGGCGGTCTTCTTGTCGCCGCGGGCGCAGTGCGTGACGTGGCGCGTGCGTGATGGAACGGCCATGCTGAATACGCACATGAAATAATGAAATAATCATTCAAGCTCCGCTCACCTCAGCTGCCTCCGGCGGTCTTCGTGTCGCCGCGGGCGCAGTGCGTTGACGTGGCGCGTGCGTGATGGAACATTGCCGTGGCGCGTGCGTGATGGGACATTGCCGTGGCGCGTGCGTGATGGGACGGCCATGCTGAATACGCACATGAAATAATGAAATAATCATTCAAGCTCCGCTCACCTCAGCTGCCTCCGGCGGTCTTCTTGTCGCCGCGGGCGCAGTGCGTGACGTGGCGCGTGCGTGATGGGACATTGCCGTGGCGCGTGCGTGATGGGACGGCCATGCTGAATACGCACATGAAATAATGAAATAATCATTCAAGCTCCGCTCACCTCAGCTGCCTCCGGCGGTCTTCTTGTCGCCGCGGGCGCAGTGCGTGACGTGGCGCGTGCGTGATGGGACATTGCCGTGGCGCGTGCGTGATGGGATATTGACGTGGCGCGTGCGTGATGGGAAGGCCATGCTGAATACGCACATGAAATAATGAAATAATCATTCAAGCTCCGCTCACCTCAGCTGCCTCCGGCGGTCTTCTTGTCGCCGCGGGCGCAGTGCGTGACGTGGCGCGTGCGTGATGGAACGGCCATGCTGAATACGCACATGAAATAATGAAATAATCATTCAAGCTCCGCTCACCTCAGCTGCCTCCGGCGGTCTTCGTGTCGCCGCGGGCGCAGTGCGTTGACGTGGCGCGTGCGTGATGGGACATTGCCGTGGCGCGTGCGTGATGGGATATTGTCGTGGCGCGTGCGTGATGGGACGGCCATGCTGAATACGCACATGAAATAATGAAATAATCATTCAAGCTCCGCTCACCTCAGCTGCCTCCGGCGGTCTTCTTGTCGCCGCGGGCGCAGTGCGTTGACGTGGCGCGTGCGTGATGGAACATTGCCGTGGCGCGTGCGTGATGGGACATTGCCGTGGCGCGTGCGTGATGGGACGGCCATGCTGAATACGCACATGAAATAATGAAATAATCATTCAAGCTCCGCTCACCTCAGCTGCCTCCGGCGGTCTTCTTGTCGCCGCGGGCGCAGTGCGTGACGTGGCGCGTGCGTGATGGGACATTGCCGTGGCGCGTGCGTGATGGGATATTGTCGTGGCGCGTGCGTGATGGGACGGCCATGCTGAATACGCACATGAAATAATGAAATAATCATTCAAGCTCCGCTCACCTCAGCTGCCTCCGGCGGTCTTCTTGTCGCCGCGGGCGCAGTGCGTGACGTGGCGCGTGCGTGATGGGACATTGCCGTGGCGCGTGCGTGATGGGACGGCCATGCTGAATACGCACATGAAATAATGAAATAATCATGCAAGCTCCGCTCACCTCAGCTGCCTCCGGCGGTCTTCTTGTCGCCGCGGGCGCAGTGCGTGACGTGGCGCGTGCGTGATGGGACATTGCCGTGGCGCGTGCGTGATGGGACGGTCATGCTGAATACGCACATGAAATAATGAAATAATCATGCAAGCTCCGCTCACCTCAGCTGCCTCCGGCGGTCTTCGTGTGGTCTTGTTGCGGCGGGCGACGACAGGACGAGCCTCGCGGGCTGTCGGGCGGGCGGGCGGCAACTGGAATTTAGTGAAATTAGTGTGCGCACAAGGGATATAAACAAACGGAATTTGCCGCAGTCGTCGTTGTCGTCGTCGTCGTCGTCGATGGGGCAATGCTAAATCGAGTGTGAAATCAGTGGCAGGGTGCTGGTAGGTACCTGCTTCTTGCGGCGGCGGCGGCGGTTCGCACGGACGGACGCTCGTCCACGTGACAGCCTGCAATGACGCGCGATTTCGCTCGAAAAACAAACAAAATGAAAACAAAAACACGGTTAAATTGTGAAAAAATGAAGCAATTTAATTGGAATTGAGAAAAATAAGAAAAATACCCAAAATTTCCCCTTCTAGAAGCTTCCGCGAAATTTCGCCTGCTGCGCGCGCGGCCATGTGTACGCGCGGAACACTTTATCGCTGGTGCGCGAATGCAATTTTTGCGCGCATTTTTTTTCAATTGATTGAAATTGAAAAAAATGAATTGAAAAATTGAAATGAAAAAATTGAAAAAAATGAATTGAAAAATTCAATTGAAAAAAATGCGCGCAAAAATTGCATTCGCGCACCAGCAATAAAGTGTTCCGCGCGTACACATGGCCGCGCGCGCAGCAGGCGAAATCTCGCGGAAGCTTCTAGAAGGGGAAATTTTGGGTATTTTTCTTATTTTTCTTAATTCCAATTAAATTGCTTCATTTTTTCACAATTTAACCGTGTTTTTGTTTTCATTTTGTTCGTTTTTCGAGCGAAATCGCGAGTCATTGCAGGCTGCCACGTGGACGAGCGTCCGTCCGTGAGAACCGCCGCCGCCGCCGCAAGAAGCAGGTACCTACCAGCACCCTGCCACTGATTTCACACTCGATTTAGCATTGCCCCATCGACGACGACGACGACAACGACGACTGCGGCAAATTCCGTGTTTATATCCCTTGTGCGCACACTAATTTCACTAAATTCCAGTTGCCGCCCGCCCGCCCGACAGCCCGCGAGGCTCGTCCTGTCGTCGCCCGCCGCAACAAGACCACACGAAGACCGCCGGAGGCAGCTGAGGTGAGCGGAGCTTGAATGATTATTTCATTATTTCATGTGCGTATTCAGCATGGCCGTCCCATCACGCACGCGCCACGGCAATGTCCCATCACGCACGCGCCACGTCACGCACTGCGCCCGCGGCGACAAGAAGACCGCCGGAGGCAGCTGAGGTGAGCGGAGCTTGAATGATTATTTCATTATTTCATGTGCGTATTCAGCATGGCCGTCCCATCACGCACGCGCCACGGCAATGTCCCATCACGCACGCGCCACGGCAATGTTCCATCACGCACGCGCCACGTCAACGCACTGCGCCCGCGGCGACACGAAGACCGCCGGAGGCAGCTGAGGTGAGCGGAGCTTGAATGATTATTTCATTATTTCATGTGCGTATTCAGCATGGCCGTCCCATCACGCACGCGCCACGTCACGCACTGCGCCCGCGGCGACAAGAAGACCGCCGGAGGCAGCTGAGGTGAGCGGAGCTTGAATGATTATTTCATTATTTCATGTGCGTATTCAGCATGGCCGTCCCATCACGCACGCGCCACGACAATATCCCATCACGCACGCGCCACGCGCGCCGAAGCGGAAAGCAGGACAGGTAAGCAGTCATCCTTTTCGTTTCGTTTTGTTTCGTTACGTTTCTGCTGTACAGTGGACACTGATAAGTAAAACGATTGCAGGGCGCAGCGGCGACGACGACGACGACAAGAACGTGCCGTACCGTACCGTCATCGCGCACAGGAAGACGGCGAAGAACCCCGACGAGCCCCTTTTTTCCATTTATTCCCAATTGACCATTGTTGCTCCCGTAACTTAGTACCACCAAAATAGTATAGTTAGGGCAATGTACCATCCAACTTTACCCTTCTTTTTATTTTTTTTAATAAACTCTTGTAAACATCACAACTCTTTGCTCTACTTTTTGCTCTAGACATTTTTTTCCATGTTGATCACTTTATTCATATTGTATAGGCGTAGTTAGGTATCAAACATTATAAATGTACGATAAATATATTGTATAATGGAGAACACGCACAGGAAACGCCGGCATCGAGGACCGGGAAGTAGAAATCTGCGCAAAAACCGCAGCGGCGGTTTTTGCGCAACTCCTTAAGTCAGGGAAATGGGAACAGAAAAATCTGCGCAAAAACCGCCGCTGCGGTTTTTGCGCAACTTTTTTTGACAGAACGAAAAATCTGCGCAAAAACCGCAGCGGCGGTTTTTGCGCAAGAACCTGGCGGCAAGCGCGCAACCTGGCGAACAATGAGAAAGCGGCCAGGTTGCGCGGCTGCAGAAAATGCAGCCGCTTCGCCTGGCGGCATCTGCGCAATCTGGCGACCGCCGCGCAACCAGGCGCCTATTGGGTTGGTTTTCAGTGCAGAGGGGGTCCTTATTTCGACTTTTTTTTTGCCCAAAAGTTGGCCATTTGGAAATCGGGTTAAAACCCTGCATATATGCGCATCATCTACACTTTTTGTGATAACTTACAATTAGCTTCAACAATCAACTTGTGGACAGTGATTATAGAAAGTTGTTGACAGTTATGGCGATAATTGTGGTCAAGTATCAAAGATTGCATTTCACCCATTTCCAAATATCAACTAGGCCTAACATTAAGCAAAACAAATATTGGTTTCACTTGTATTTTGAAACCGATAAGAAGTGAGATAGTAAGAATGAAAGGATTAGAAAAAAGAAGTTGAGAGGAGAGAGGCTGTTGGGTTGTCTCGTGTAAGAAGAGCAGTTGTGTAAGAATGATCAGAGAAGAATCCCCGGGTCAGAAGCAAAGTGCATTCTTCCTCTTCTTACTAAAAATGTGTCTTGGGTCAAGATACGCGATCAATATGAGAGAACTGATATGTTTTGGGTACGAACGACTTCAGTGATTTATCACTGAGAGCTGATCAACACATCGACTTTTCTTGTTGTAATCTTCACTTCGAATAGGAAATTACTTACTTATAATAAAACCTCTCGAGATAGAAAACAATGTTATAGCCAATTTCTCACCTTGGCTCAATCAATTTCGAATTTCTCTAGAACTCGCAACTAATTCTACAAATTGTTGGGAAACATAAGAAAACGTGAGAACGGCGCAAGGAATAAATGAAAAATAATAAACACAATGCGCGGGAAATAATCGAAAGCTCGGAGAAGAAGGGCCTAAAGTGCGAGCGAGCCCTCTTGGAAAAATACTCATCATTTCGCGAGCGTGTAAGCTGTCTCGGAAAAGAAGGAGAGATTCGAATTTGATTGAACCGAATCTACTAAACTGAGGCTATCTGGAACGTGCGTTGAGACGTAAACGTAAATGTGGAATGAGCACCCGAATTTAGCAGAAAAACAAGGAAATTGTCTATTGTTTATCTGCTTGTGCGGGAGAACGGTCCTGAATTGGAGTTTTGCCCTATTACTTTTTCAGTGACTTCTTTTCCAGAAAAAAAAGCAAAAGAGAAAAGAAGATCTTAGATTCACTAATTGTAAGCAAGTTCCGGTAAAATATCTCTCATCTAGTGTGCGAGTGCGCAATTCGGGTCGCCGTCTCTTCATTTCTCGTGCCCTAACACCGGTCTTGGAGGCAAGAGAGTGTGTGAAATGAAGAGACGGTAACCCGAATTGTGCACTCTACTGTGAATATACAGAGGAATCGTCGTCGATATACAAATGAAAACTCAGAAATAAATATGAAGTCGTTGTGTTCCCGTACTCAACCTGAGACAAAAGAGAAAAACACTTTCTACAATCAATGAAGCATAATAATTTAACGTGCAATTTTTTTAAACGATAATAATAATTTAACGTGCACTTTTTTTAAACGAGGTATTTTTAAGGTGTGAAATAATTGAATGAGCACAAATACGTAGACGCCGGCTCAAGTAGCCGTCCAACACGCAATGTAGCCGTATTTTCGCCGATTTCACTCATGCATTTTCTTCGACAGAGCACGCTTTTCTGCCATGCGAAGTGTCGCATACGAAAAAGCCAAAGATTCTACATACTCGATGGCATTCTATGAGTGGTCGTACCTAGATGTGTAAAAAAGGAAATTTTATTTTGGAAATTACTTTTTCTATCTTATTCCTCGATTGTTGATTTTTTTTTAGAATTTGATATAAAATCTGAAAAATTGGATATTTTTCCCTTTTCCCTAGCAATTATTGATCAGTTTATGTATCAAAAAAAACAGGAGAAAACTGCTGAAGAAGTAAAAGCGTACCCTTGGAATATATTCTATCAGGGTTGTAACACACCTCTAGGGGTGAAATTAGAAAAATTTGTGGTCAGTACAACCTAGGAGTGCCGATGGGTGAACTGGGGCAAACGAGATAGTAGTAAGGAAATTGGACTTTTCCTGTAGAGAATGTTGCAGTGTCTATAGAGTTTCCAGGGAAAATAAAGGGATGGAATGAAACGAAGAGAGGAAGAAGTGAAAGAAATCAGAAATCATTTGCACGCTGAAAGAAAGAGTGAACATGCGTAAACAGACTATTCATTCATGGTGTGAGAGATTGTCTCCGAAGTTCTCTCATTTGAAGAATGGTCCCCATAATTGCACATATTTTCGTCAGGTGTGTGTAGAAGAATGGCGATAATCAACCGTTTTTCGGTCATCCTTCCATTCCAAATTATCCATGGAACTAATTAGCAAGCGAGACGTAAGCGCGTATGTTCTACGGTTTTATGGCAAGCGAGAAAAGGGGAAAATAGCCTGCAAATCAGACCAAAACAGGAATTTTCTGGACGATGTAATTTTAACAAGAAAAGCGTCCTCTGTGTACCCCACGTAAGCAACGCAAATTTGTACATACTATTCTGCGTGCACTTGTGTAGGCAGATAGTTCTTCCACTTATATTCTGCTTCTAGAAGTCATATTTATAGAATGACATGAGAAACCTGCAGAAATTTGTTGCAAAAATATAGGAATATTTCCAAAAATAAGACAAAAAATAATTTGTGGCAACGCGTCGATTGGCTCAAATTTCGGAGGAAATTGGTAGAAGCGCGGAAGCAGACTGAGAAACGATGATGAGGTATGCAAATTAGATTGAAGAAAAGAGGAGCAGGGAATGGACCGAATACGAATGAAGAACGAGAGAAATACATGGTTAGTACCCGAAATTGGAGGGAGATAGATCTAGAACTTCATCTTCACTAAGGAACTCCATTAAAATCCCGTCGAATTATGATTGGTCAGGAGAGAGAAATGAAGGAGCGGGTCCCTCTGCTCCTTACTAGATTGAAAATTCAGAAAGAAGAAGAGGAATAGGGATTTGTAGAGATGGACAAATTGTCGTAGCAGCTCTCCAGTCAAGTGGGAAAGACAAAAGGGAGGAAAACGAGGAGATTTGTGAAGACTTCGCTCGCGATTTAGAAAGAAAGGGTGAAAGGTCGGAAGAGAGCATAGAAAGGGCGAAAGTTCCGAGGAGAGCATGAAATGGACGATGGCACAGTGCTTCACTCACAGATTTACCCAACTTTTATATGTATTGGTATATTTTTTTACAAAATTGTCCAACTTTTATATTTTACATAGATACAGGCGTTAAAAAAGTTTTTCAGTTTCTCTATACTTCTTCTATCCACAACCGAGTTTTTGTTTTAATTCTAACACTCTAACATGTAATGTCAAGGGCACGTGCGATGAATTGTAGACAGCTTTCAGACCCGGAACTTCTCTGTTTTTGGCCCAGTCACAACAACTGCACTGAATGTGAAATGGATAAGGAATGAGAATTATAGGAAGAGTAGATACACTCCGCGAAAAAATCCTGGGCAAAAAAGCAGAGAAAGACCGTTATCATAAGCATCGAATAAAGATGAAATAGTTAAGTATTTAATCAGCACAATACATAAATCTTTTTTTGGCGAAGTGATGTGGGAATGATCGAGAACACGACTTTTGAATCCATATTTCTCTCAGCGACATTTAGCGCGTATGGAAGGGAACATTGCAGGGGATTATGGAAGTGAGGCCTGTCGGAAATATTGCGGACAAGTCTCCTCATAGGAAGATTAGAAGGGACTCGTGAGAAATGAAATGATCTCTCCAATTCACATGCTCGCTCTTCCATTCTCTCTCTCTCTCCTTGGCTGTCTGATAGATAGAAACATGAAAAAAGGAGAGAAGGAGAAATTACTTCCATCTACGTGAAACGGCCTGGCAGTACTGAGGTGGCAGCTCATTAGAGATCATTCATGTAATGGAAGGAAAAGGGTTGATACCTTTCACTTTGGAAAAAGGCAAAGCAACTTGAGACAACAACTATCACCTCTGTAAATATAATATGATAAAAGAGTATTTTGTATTACCAGTATTCAAAGAGAGGCGGAATTTGGAATTTAAATTTGGGTTAGGACGAAGAAAACTACAAAAATTTAAAAAAAAATTGAAATTCCTTCGAATAGTTGTACGTTGACTGGTAGACTAACCAAGAACGAATGAGAACATGTGACATTAGAAAATTGAGATTCGTGTGAAATTCAGAGGCCGATATTTTGTAGAGTCAGGGTAGGTACTTCCTTGGTATGAAAACTGTCCATAACCGGAGTTAACAATTCTGAGAATAAATGCGTAGAAAATACTTGAAGGATTCACAGATCGTGAAAAGTAAAAACTGAAGTGTTAGTCACGGAAAGCTCTGAGATTCGTCTGAATATTCACTAAGCCGAATGAAATCATGAAAAATTCAGCTCGAAATTGGCGAAGTGGAAGAGGAAAAGTGGTCAAAAAGAGCGAGATTAGAAAAAATGAAAATTGAGGATTGTCAAAAATATACTTTGCTAGCATTAAGATTGAAGGGATAAATGGATTCTGGACCGACCGATTTTATGAACTCATTGTTGATTAATTATGGAACATCATGGGATTTAAACGAACATCTAATTGTATGATTATGTATGATGCAATTTCTTGAACAAAAAATCATTAAGAAACATATGCGGTGAAAATCAGGGTGAATGAGCTCGGACGGAGGGGATATCGGCAAAGACCAGTAATTGGGAGAAGTTCCCGCGCGTCAATTGCGATATTGAGGCAATGAAGGACTCGGAAAGGGAATAGGATTAAATGAAACAATGTAGTGGAAGAGAGGACACATTCTATGTCCTTGAGTGTTGAATATATCTGTGTAATTTACATTCATTTCAAGCGATTTCAGGACATGATTTCAATAACGGCATATTATCGAACGAACCGCCCCCATGAACCGCGCGGGCGACTATGCAGTGAGGAATGAGAGTGTGCGCTGTTTTTCCGACTACTTACAATACCTTGCAGTCCAATGATTTGTGCTACCAGTTTGCTACCAAATTACCGACCCCAGAGGGGATAGCAAGGCTTAGTTGGCCTCTGCGGGGGATTAGACTCGGTATCCTTCAAATGGCGAGCTGCGCCTTACATCACTCGGCCTTCTGGAGAAAAAACAGCTGAGTTATAACTTGTTCTCCATCCAAGTCTTTCTGTTAAGAAGAAATGGAATCCGCCCTCGCAAATTGGTGGGTATAAAAAAATAGGGAGATTTACGCAGCTTCCGCGTCGGACAAAGTGAGTCCATAATATGATGTACCAGGGAATTTTTTGAGACCAAAGAACCAGATGCTCGGAAAACATCTGATCACGTAGATAGCCTCAAGAAAAACACTGGGAAATACGGAATGCGACCGAATATCTTAGAAATGCATCTAGATAGTAGGAATATTCAGAGCTGTTTTTGGAAAATAAACGTGCGTGCGTCTTGGACCTTAGACGAGCCACATGAAAGTGTTCCTATGGGATGCTGCGAGAAAAAGTAGGCGAGGAAAGAGAAGAGGAAAAAATCGGTTGGAAAAAGTCAAGGAAGGAAATAAAAAATTTGAATTTCCGCATTTTTCGTTAGTTCGCCATTTGAATCTTGGTTTATAAGGGTTTAAAGGTGTCGGAAAACCACTAGTCAAATTTTTGAGTAGCTATCTCTATGGAGAAGCGAGATGGATACTGAAAAGCGCGCGAATCGAAATGAGGCCTCTTTTTTATGGTTGTAAATCCAAAAAAAGAAAGAAGGAAGTTCTCGATTTATCCAGACATATGACTCGTTTGTAGAGAGGTGTAGACCGTGTACCGGGGGAACATCTATCACGTGTCAAAATTGAGAAGGAAAGAGGAAGCAAATGTTAGGACTTTACTACAATAGATACTTAAGCGAGATCTCGATAGGGAAGTAATCAAAAACGTGTATCCGAGTATCCTAACAATAAAAGGATAGAATGACCGCTTCAATCTATATATTATCCTCCCCGACTGTGATATTAAGTTGTGATCTGGCACACGGGGAAGTGAATAGAGAGCGGCTGAATAGAAGAGGAAATCCGAATGTGAAAATACGTGTGTACATTCGACGTTTTTACTTTCTTGTAAAAAAATATATATTCATTCAGATTTCATTAATTCATTTCAGAAGATCAAATTATGATTTAAGTCAAAGTGTATTTGTAGAAAACAAACATATAATGCAGGGCGCTGCATAATTAAAGCGACTAATTTTCAATCGACCATAACTTTAGTGATGTTTGGCTGTTTGAGTTGTGGCGAAAATGTTCTGGTGATTATCCCTCCTAACACTTATATTTTAAATTTGGGGTCATTTCGTTCAATCGTGTCGGAGTAATGAGATTAGGGCTGGCAAAAGAGAAGAAGGGAGAATGAAGAGACGATTTTCCACTCCCTCTCATTCTCTCTTCATGAAGAATGACCCGGCCTGTCTAGCTCTTCATGAAGAGCAGTTTTCAGAAAACATGCTATAACTCGCGAACGAACGAATATTTTCTCATGAAATTTAAATGTGGGCTATGTAGGTCCTGCTTATGCGTTTCAGAGTTGAATTATTTTTGGAACAAAGGTATGATAAATTGATATGGTAAATTGAAAAAGTCTTTATAATGATGCCGCACCCTGTATAATGTGAAAATTTATATGTAAATATATATATGCTTCTAATTTATGCTTTAAATAATTTAGAATAGATAGATCAAATTTCAATAAATTAGCGCAATACTGGATACGGTATGTTTAAATTGTTCCGTCAATGACCTCAGATGTACGATTTTTAGATATCCGATTTCCGCGAACTCATGAAATTCAAATTTTTTTAAAGTGTTTTCATTGTTGATTCATAGAATACATTATTGGTATTGTCTTACGTTTTAATTCCTTAGGGAATGCACCTCGAGCGTTTAAATGGTCTTCGGATAATAAATTGCGTTTTATCTAACAACGTTTTTTCTATTATCAAAGTTTAATGTCAGCATTTTTTCTTCACAACTCTTCCGCGGTCTCTAGATTCTATTATTTTATGTAATTAACCGGTTACAACTCAATTTTACAGCGAGTAATTGCATGTCATCTCGGTTCGCAGGCGGCTTACCTTCGGGAGGCGGCCGTGGTAATCGAAAAGTACCGGCAACCATGCCGCTGCCGCCTATTCTCATGCTCGAGAAACTTCCCAGTGAAAACCTCGAACTATCACAGGTTGGCTTACATATTTAATAATGGATATCGATTCCGCTTACCTTGCAACTATGAAATTCATAACTAATTTAATTTAGGTGATCCACCGGGACGCGGCGATAGTCGAACAAGGTTATACAAAAGTGATGCTCCGCGGCGTACCAAGGTTTTTTCTTATACATTTGTTTATTTCCATTCGTAAATTTTGACTAACCAATTTGACTATGGGAGGATACGATACCGCTTTCAAGATTTCTGATCGACGCCTTCGATCGAATTCTGAAAGAGAAGACTACGGAAGGACTGTTTAGGAAAGAGGGAAATGCGGCAAGAATGAAGAACTCACAGGTGATTTTCCGATTGCATTATATCATTTATAGTGTGACGTAGTGCCAGAAGAGAGACCCGATCCTAGTTGTTTACATCGTTTCTATCCCTCGTCGACCCCACGAGATCCCTAGGATCGCCAACTGTCTCACTTTAGTCCCTTCCCCCCACTGGAGGAAGCTCCGATAAAGTATGCAGAGCAACATCTAGTAGTCCGCACATCAAGCCTAACGGAGAGTAATACATTCGTCCGTTACATGGAGGCCCGGAATTGACTGCCTCGCTGGAGTTTGGAGTCCCTCCCAAGAAGAATGCAATCGCTACACGTCAGTTTCATCACACAACAGAGAGAGCAAGAGCCCGAGTCCACCCCACTCCCATTAGTAGTATCCACCACGGAGAGCACCCAATGAGCAGTCAGAGGAGCTGCGCGCCAAGGAGCGCTTATCGACGCATGGACGTCTTCAAGGGAATGCAAAGACCCGATGGAATGGAAGAAGAAGATCAAAGGAATCTTCAGTAGTAAGGAGTGAGGACCATCGGAAAAGGGACAGCTCGTGTGAGTATTTGATGTACGGACTACGCTTAATCGGACAGGACTTTCATAAATAATCGCAAATAAATTGTTCTTGCGTATCTTCTGACACTAGTTCACAATTGTTGTAAGTATTGTTTTTGATACTGGGTAAATAGTGTAAGCTCGATTACCCAATTCTCAGTAGATTTTCTCTGTTATTACTGATGTAAATTGAATTATTATCAAATCGACGCCTTGTATGTTCATTCATTGCTTACAACCCCCATTTGAAAGAAGCGGCGAGGACGCTCGCTTGCCAAAATCCGTGATGTGACGTAGTGCCAGAAGAGAGACCCGATCCTAGTTGTTTACATCGTTTCTATCCCTCGTCGACCCCACGAGATCCCTAGGATCGCCAACTGTCTCACTTTAGTCCCTTCCCCCCACTGGAGGAAGCTCCGATAAAGTATGCAGAGCAACATCTAGTAGTCCGCACATCAAGCCTAACGGAGAGTAATACATTCGTCCGTTACAATAGGCTCAAGCTGGCTTTATTCACCTGTTAGTGATGTGTAACACATGGAAAGCGCTATTGTCGTTCATATTGAACAAACCAAAATCATGTGGTGTCCACGCATAAAAATGAGCAGCAGCAACTCACGAGATTATGGGAATCTCCGCATATTAGACTTACTGGCCGTGGAAATATCGAGATTAGCACTATGTTGAGATTCGAAACGCGAAAAATTCGCTCCTTGAAGGACAAGCTCTCCATTAACTTATGGGGGAACAGATTCTCGCGTTTCGTCTCAGATTTTTAGCAGGTCGAAAACTTGCTAGTATAATGCCTTTAGCTTTTTAATTGGGCGTAATGCATAATGCAAGACACAAAAGTGTTGCGCGGAAAATATGCATCTCATTAGTAATAGAATCATATGCCAGACCGATGCGTATCCAAGTAGATTATTGGTAATATCTCTTCACACATGCATCTACCTAGGAAATGAATTTCCAGGGACGAACATAAATATGAAAAAGTAACGGATGTTTACACTCGATGCAACCGATGTGTTTACATGCCTTCGTAAAAATATTCACAGTTCGCTTATTGTTAGAGTTTGAAAGGCCCTCTCTTATCTTGGTTAGGAATGGGACGGGTGCAGACATTGTTTTAAGTTTTAATAGAAATATTTTTGTTTTAAGGATGTATACTACTACAAGGAATCAGTGAAAACACCCGGTAACCACTGGACGGTACACGATGTGTGTTCACTCGTCAAAAGATTCCTTCGAGATTTGAAGGTTCGGTATTCATTCTAGTGATTATTGTAGTGTATATATATTTATAAATTATATATAGTATGCACTGTGTTGTCATGTTCGATGATTTAATATTTGATATAATTCATATTGTTTGTAGACGCCGCTGATCACCGCCGAAATAAGGACGAGACTTTTTGAGTACGCAAAGAAGTATCCCGATGGAAATGTTTGTTCTTCTTCCAATGTTCACTTAATTTACGCCATCTTCCCTGATCAATTATATATTTTTTCTGGCAGATCGAACCGCACAAGTTGACGATCCTATTCGAGCCTTCGTTCTCAGACAAGGTAGCGTTGGTAACTATCGATGCTTTAAACTCTAATACCACATTATAAAACTTGCGTCTCGAGAATCCAAGTTTAGTTATATACTCTATAAATTACCACTTTGTTATTTAGGGGATCGTGCACCCAATGCCTTCCGAGCACATCGGTACTCTTGGATTCATTATGCGCAAGCTCAACGAGGTAGGTAAAGCTGAAATATATGTATTTCATGAATCTCAATTTGTCTTTGTTTACAGTTGTCGAAGGACTCGTCCGTACATCAGATGAACATGCATAATCTGGCCACTGTCTTTGCACCCACTATCTTCAGAGATGCGGGAGTAACTCCGATGGACGCGCCACTCAAGACGCCTAAGGTATGATAATATGAGGTAGAATATGATGAATAAGAGAAATTAATATAATGTGTCTCGTGGTAAGTGTGCTTGTGTCAGGCAGTGCACGGGAAGACATCGCTCGTGCTGCAGAAGAGCAAGGAAGAGAATGATCTTCACATCGCAGCAATGGTCGTGCTTATCAAGAATGCCCAATGGATAGGTAATGGACACGAATCGAGTTAACTTCATATCAATAAGTTATTTTTAAACAGGTATTCGTTGACTTTAAAAATGAAAAAAACCGTGAACAGATGTAAAAACAGAATTTTCAATATTTAGGCGTACCGTCTAATTTCTACTTAGCGAGTCGTCAAGAGTCTTCTTCGTCCAGTGCATCTTCTACCGCATGGAACACAAATGAAAGTACTGCCGGTTGGTTGAACATATCACCTATTTACATTCCTTTTTTATCCCAATCAATTTTATTTAATCATATTGGTGCTCATTTAGGATCTGCTTCGTTCTCGGGCGCCCCATCTTGTTCCTCCTCCATGCAGACTTGGTCACGAAGCAACTCTCTTCGTCCCGGTCATTCAATGCACAACTCCTCTGCAACGCTCGCATTACTGCCAGTCTCCAGTTACAGCAAGGCGAGCCAATTGAGAAACATTAAAGTACATCAAAGTTTAAACAATGTATTTACATTGATATATTGAAGTAAGTAGACGTTGATTAAGGATGTTATTCCAGACGGAGAAAGGGGGAAGTGTGAGTGGACGAAAGATCGAGAAACGTCATTCTGTGAAGATGGTAATTGCGAGTAGAGGAAGACAAGAGGATAAAGAGGTAATGTGGAAAGGGGAGAGGGGGGCTCGGTGTAAATATCATGCACATCTTTGTAAATAATCACTTGATGCGAATAACACTTGTCAATTGAAATATACTCCATTATTAATGCAATTTTAATGCAGGATCGACGTCGCTCAAATTCGACAGTGCGTGACTTTTTCGGGAAAATCAGCAAGGGAGTTCGGAGGAAGAGTGGGGAGAGAAAATCTCCAAGGTACGATGGTCTTGGATTGAGAGCTTTTGACTTCTGACTTGTTGATCTCTGATTGTCGTGGGAGTGAAGTACTGTGGAAGGGCAAATTGTAATTGTAGTCGTCACTCGTCGCCACCGGGAAGTGTGAAGAGTGGAAGTAGTAGTGTAAAGGGAGGAGGATCGTCGAGAGGAAGAAGTCCAGCAAAGAAGATTATGGTGAGAAGAGAAATTATTCACGCTTATTATCTCAATGTACACATTCGAAATTGATATATTGTTCATGCTTGTTCTTATGCTTTAGCAGTATATGGTAGTTACAGTTGGCTGTGGATGATCATACGACGTCCGCGCTGGCTGCCCCACTTGGTCATTTCGAGGAATTACGTGCAGCTGTATCAGTGGGAGCTGGTAGACCCAGTCTCAAGGTGAACAGTTATACGTATTAAGAATATTGTTGAAAGAAGCAACTAGTTTCAGTCGTCTTCCTTTCTGCAATCTCTGCCATCCAAGTCGCCCAAGCTACAGGGAAGAAGTGTTCACCAACAGACATCTGTTATAACGGCGTCAGCATCAATGAAGGAGATGAAACAGAGGCCGACACGTCCACCTCCTCCCACTCCCAAAAGTTAGATTCATTTAGTGACCATCATGCTATGAAACCTTAGGCTAATGAAAACAATATCAAAATTAATTATATTCCAGCTTCAACCACTAAAATTGAGCGAGTGGGCAGCAACGGTGAGAAGAAGAAGAGTAGGTAATCAACTTTATTCTCATTAGATTAAGATACATCTGTTTAAAAAAAGATGGATAAATGGATATTGATCAGCCCGAAGGAGAATGGCGAGAGTCGTCGACGCGTCTCTGCAGCAGCTGCTGCTCTGTCTACCATGCAGCCATTCCCGAGAAGAGTCAGTGACTATTTCTATCGTTTTGACTTCTCGATGTGAACGAATAGTCTGAAGGGAAACTTTTGATTACAGTCTATTACGGCAGTGCGGGATGAGCCCAATTCTATTCTGGGCGAAGAATTCCTCAATCCGAATCACAAATTCCCCGTGAATCGTGTGAGAAGACACACAGCTCCGATTAAGAATGGACTCGCTCTCAGGTATCAATAATTGAGATATCTTTGAAGCAAGCTCATCTAACAAACAAAGCGAAACGAGACAACTCATAAGCAAAACAACATGTATCTGCTTTTGAGTACCGATTTTCGTATAGCAACCAACATATCAAAATTTTGGTAACTAATATCAACATATTTGCGACTCGGACAGATAGTATATCACCATTTTTCCCTTTTTTTTCACCGTGCATGACGTGTCGTTGCAGACGAAACCAGCCGAACACTGTTCATTCTGGACTCAAGGGACCGATGCTACGAAGAGCGACTACTATGGCTGCCGCTGATGATAAGGTATATTTACGTTTCATATTAAATTCTATATCATTGTCATTATCATAATTATATTTAAATTTGGAACGCTCTATCTTTTCTCTCAGGAGAACACTCGCGCACTAATACGCGTAAAAGCGCTACGACGAGATGAGGAAGAAATGGAAGAAGATGAATTCTATGGGGAGGTATACTGAATACGACTCATGAATGATATAAATGATATAAATGATCAATGGTACTAGGACATAGTTTAAGTAGTATTGTGGTGCTGAAAGAGATTGTATGATATTGTAACGCTACGGGATGCGGTAGTTGAACATGAATCATTGCAGGAAGATGACACTCTTACGGATACGAATCAAACGATGACGTCTGGCATCGCAGTGGTGTATCCATCGGAAAACATACTCGAGCTGGTATGGAAGCGGTTTCGATTATTTAGTTTCGATAAGGCGATAGGATCGCATATTTTATCACTATTTACAACGTGTGCTTATTATTCCACGAAAATGAATCTTGACAGATATGAATGTCTTTCATTTCAGAATCACATGGAATCTCGTGCTCGTCGAGCAAACAACTTTAAGAATCGTCGACGAAGCGGAGGAGATGGAGGAGGGAGAAGTGGTACGACCTCCGCCAATGTACCATTGTCGCCCATCACAGATGCGTGTGAGTATACTCATTTGATGGAAACGAGAAAATAGAGCAGTTTACTTTATTGTTTATCGTGAGTTGTGACACTTCTAGCTGTGACTCAAACAAGCAGTGGATCTCCGATTCCGCCTCCGCTTCCACTGTGCAGCCCTCCCGTTACTAGTGACGATAAGGGTGAGTTGGCGGCATGCTGGTAGACCAGCAAGAATATATATTGGCTCATTTAATTGCACTTGTGAAGGGGAAAAAAGAAGAAACTGATGGATGAAATTTTGATAATAAAATGAAGTGGTAAAATAAGTTTAAAGTAGTCAGTTGCAGTGAACAGTGGACGACGTTCGAGTAAACGAGCTGTCGGAGATTCGGAGGAGGAGAATGAAAGAGAAATACGAAGAGGAGAGCAGATGATGATATTAGAAGATGTCGATGTGGTTAGCCACTTTTTAGGCTAATATAGGACTATTTATAATACTTGAACTTTATCAGCTTTTTTTTCTATTAAAATTATTTCTAAAATAATGTTTGTGCAAATTGTAGGTTGGACCTCCCCTCTCTGCTCCACCAATCCCCTATCCTCGTTCCTCACTCGGAGGGGAAGCATCACCACACTTTGCTATTCCCAGTCTGCCGATCGGAAGACCCAGCAGTGTGTAAGTTACAATAATAAAATGAATTCGACTTCCGAATTAATATGCTTTGAATGAAATAATTAGTAGTATTGAATTGTTTTAGTTCTTCGTCGTCTGGTCTCACGACGCCTGCGACATCGAAGCGTCCCATTGGTCATTTTTTTATTCATATATTCTTTCCATCTGCGGATGGTTGATAATTTAAAAAAAGCATTGATGATCAAGTGATGCATTATTGTATTCGTTTTCTTTAATTTACTTGTATAGACATGATTTTATATTGTGTAATTGTAGGACCAACGCCAAAAGCAGCAAAGTCTCCGATGGCCGCAAACTCTCCACTTGGACGAAGGGGATCATCCGTCTCTGCTCTCGACAGTCCCCAGTTCAGTAAGTTATATCATGACACAAACAAGTCGTCCCAAAATTCATTTATTTAACCGGTCGGTCTATTTTTGTCCCTGCGATGTTTTTACTCATGGTTGCTTCAGATTCACATAGCGAAAAGTTTAACATATTGATAAATATTCAACCAAATCATTGTTAAGATATATGTGAATCCATAAAGAATACATGTAGTGTGGTGTGAATCTTTTAACAAAGAGACCTTGCAATGCTGAAGGAGAAATTAATGTTTGGAATAGAAAACTGTACGGGCAGTCCTTCCTATTATCATAGTAGATTATTACGGTACATGATTTTGCATTTTTAATATCTCTAAATGTATAATATAATTGAATGACAGAAGCGCCGTCGTCATTTGCATCTCGTCGTCAGATGTCAGTGGGTGAGAAGGACTTCGCTTTCTCAGAGATGAACAGAGCCGCTATTCTGGATGCTAACGATGGAACGGTAATGTCAACGAAAAATAAATATCGTTGTCGTTTTATTGATTGTGTGTCTCAAGTGCTTTTCCCCTTGCAAAAAAGAACCCTTGATCTAGATTCGTAAAACTTCCAATAAGAGAACATAGTTTACTGTTTTTTTATAATGTTTTTAGTTTGTTTTATATGTTTTTAAATTAAACTCTCACTTTAAAATAATCTCGATCGCTTTCTCACATGCTCACACAAGCGTTGAAAATAAGGCATTCTCTTTAACAAAATAAATTATGGCAAGACTCTAATTCTCAATTGCTCATACGCTCACGATCTGTCGAAACACCGTGAAAAAGAGGGAGAGAGTGTTTTATCATTGTTGCTCGCTTGTGATATACGTTAGATATCAGGGGGGATAAGCAATGTGAGCAATGCTAACGATGATCTCTTATCGACATGAGTGAAGAGTTCAAACCGGTTCGAAGTCACGCGATCGTTTTAGTGTCGGGATACAGTAAATGGGTGATACTGGAGGATATTGTATTCTGCAAAAATGGATAATTATTGCGAGATAATAATTGGAAAACTTGCAGGATCTGCAGATGCACTCGAAAGTGGGCACTCGGCCTTCCGTCGCTCTCCTTAGGAATCAGAATAAGGTTGTTTATTGTATGCGCGTATGCTATTGACATTGCGAAAATAGATTGTTGTGCATGAAGCTAATTTAATTCAGGGTATGGTTGCTGCACGCGTCAATCTATTCGCTGCTATTCAATCGACAAGCGATGCAGAGAATGCATCGATGAGGGTAGGTCGATGATAGATTCATCTTGAGCTCATTGAAAGGAACTTGTAAAATGAGAAAGGAGGGAAGGGGCAAAGGTCGAGTTTGCAGAGTCCGAAGTGAGAAGTAGATATCAACTTATAATGATACCATTCATAAACATTGTGATTGTGTGCACATTTTTGTAAGATGTTTCTCGTAGTTTAGCGGAGTGAACTTTGTCGGGCATCATGCTTATTTCGGATAGAGACACAGGGCAGATTATGCGCCACGAGGTACATTGATGAAAGCGATAAAAGTATTGGAGAACCGGCCAGGAATGTGACTGGAAGGAGAGAGAAGAAGTGAGAGTCCGAAGGTCGACAGAAAAGAGGGTTTTTAGAACTGATCTTTTGAATTGTTCACTTTCCAAAAGGAGGAAAATGTTACGTTTATTTTGATAAGTTGAGTCCCCCTCCCTTGAACATAACTGTGAATTCAGGTATTATTCCTGGTTGAATAATATACGGGGTCAAAGGTCAATACAGTGAGGCGTAATCCATAGAAAGATCATTCTTCATGTGTTCGGTAGCCATAGTGGAATGTTGGATTGTTGTTGGGCGAAGAATTGGAATCGTCATTGCTGTGAGTGTAAACATGTACGTTGGGTCGAATTGGTGGAATGACCGCTTTTACAAAAAATACTTGGTTTGATCGTGAACATCCGATGACTTTTGTATTTTACTGAACCCTCTTGTATCGTTCTTTGTTAAGATTGGAGTGAAGGGGATGGATTGTGGAAAATTTAAAGTGTTGGGTCCAAAGGTCGGCCTCGTGGGAGGAGAAGTGAATGTGAACTGATAAGTGAGAAAGAGAGTGCGGAGCCGCGATGTCGCGGTGTTGAGAGGGAAAATTTTCCAAGTTCGAAAATCATATGAGAATGTTCAAAAATCAAATGAGAAAAGAAACATGGCTCTACGATATAAATGAGATGGAGTATACAACGTTGAAGTATATCCTTGTATACTGCAAAATATAGATTACGATTGATATTTACTAATTGCAGTCGTCTCTTGGTTCACGACAATCTCTGACTAGTCTTGACGACACTCTCATCTCGACGACGTCAACTGTGAGAGGAGGACCACCTGTGGGACATTCGATTATGAGCAGTGGTCAGTTATCACATGATGAAGAAGGATCTTCTACTGCTACGCTTCAATTCCACTATTAAATAAGAATATGTATATTGTAGGCGGTTCCTCATCAGGAAGCAGCTCGAAGCGATCAAGCATCGCTTCTCATCGATAGAACTATCGTGCCCCTTCATCCTGACTTTGGTTTGACCAACACCATTCTCATTTAGTTGTTTTTTCACCATCGTAATTATCCTGTATGTATTTGCATGCATATCTAGTATTACTTCACCGACCACACTCATCACTGATTCATCACCAACCCTCTCGCCTTCTAGTAGTGAACCCATCCCCGACAGTAATGTACCCACTGAAGATGAGAACAGTGTCCTTTGCAACCGCATGTATGTGCTAGTGTGTAATGTCCATTCACATAGTATCAGATAATTCTGTCCAAACTTGTCGTTCTCTTTGATCTGCGATGATATGAGTGATCACGAGACTGTTCATTCATAGTATTGTCGATACTCTAAACTTTGTACTTCCATCTCATTTAGATGATTACGGTCACTTTCATTAGCTAGCCACACAATCTCTTTCAAATCGCTTCGAACACTAAGCCCCGCCTCTTGCTGGCCAATCGACTCTAAAGTCCAAGAATTTACGACCACATGGGCACTTTGGGGACAAAAGGAAAAAATGGACTTCGACCCTCCTTACCTTCTGTTGGGGGTTTGGCATGTTCTAGGAAAAAGAATAGTTGTATCTTCTCTTCACATTCGTTTTTTGTGATTACCGCTCGACATCCCTCCTCTACTCTCCCTCGTGGCATCGTGCGTAATAGAGAGGGAGAGGGAGAACGAAAGGGGGACGAGGAGAGGAGAGAATAGGCGGGGGAGGAAGAATTGGACTTCGACCCTGTCCCTCCTGGCCTTCCTTCTTGCACTCTAACCACGCCCCCAATGCTACCTCACTTTGAGAAGAAGAGAAGAACTATAAGGACGGATATCAAGGCTATTCGCTCCCTTTGCTATTCTTTTCTTCGTTTAGAAGTAATTTACATATTGCTGAATCTCAGACGAATTGCGAGTTGCATAAAGGGAGGTGCGATTTGCATGCGGTTGCACTGGTACTGTTCTCTAAGCTAGTCACTTCTTTACTTCCTCCCCCTCTCACTTCCCCTTCCTCTGCATTCTTGTCTTCTTTCTAGAGAGCTTCCTGTAAATAGCTGCTACGGAGCTCTTCCTTTTTAAAATTACTTCAAATCTGTATCTCGTCTACTCATTTTGTTCCGTGATACTTGCTTTTTTGTAATCTCTCTCTGTCTATCGTATTTGGTCGTTGATATTTTCCTTCTCTTTTTGTCTAGCATAATCTGCTGCATAACTCCATCTCACTCAATGTATAATATGTTATGTGCGCTTTACTATGAACAAATTGACTGATGATTACTGCATTGTGGTGGTGTACTAGCTATTTCCATTTCGTTTCTCCTATGTAGACACTCCTCCCTCCCATCTACTAGCTCAGTTGTTCATCTTTCTCGGTATGAACATACATCGTGTTTAAAATGTGTAACTCTCTTTCATCATATGAGGTCGGCTCAATCCATTTTCGTATGTGCTTCGCATCGCAAACTCATTATCGGAAATATACTTTGTATGGTTTTAGATGAGTGATAAAGCTTCGACCTCAAACAGTGACGACAATCTTCTCCACGGTGGGACGGAGAAAGAAGTGGTGGCAAAGCCGATCGAAATACCTGTAAGAGGAGACATTGCAGCAATCTAATAAGCAAAGTTTAATATTTGTAAAACACATCAAAGATATTCAGCCCACAACCTGGCGCATTTTGTTCGTATCCAGAAACAGGCTAGCCTCTAATGTGATGCCTAGCCTATAGAGAAGACTAGAAGGTTGTTAGGGAAGTAGGAGATCTAGCTAGATGGAGTGAGATCAAAATAGTGTGGAAAACAGGGTAGAGAAATAGTTTGAGTATACACGAAATATGTTATTCATTATTCACGGAGACTATCCACGTCCTTCATTTCGATAATATTATTGTTTCCGTATTCATAGATCCGCTTCCGCAATGCTATCTTCCCGTTCACATTCGAAGTACTCTCGTACGTCTCTATCCTGCTCGTAGTTGCCGATGCTCTCGGTCTATCTCCTCTGAGTGGACCGACCTCTACTATCGAGACATTTCTTCGACCTGCATTGTGAGTTGTACGGAAGGATATATGATATTAATGAGATTGAATATGATTCCTTAATTTCAGTGGTAATGTGTCAGCTCCGGCTCGTTGTTGCGCCTTGGCAATCGTTCTACTGCCTGCACTTGCCGTGATCGTCCTGGCCGTACGGTACGTCTATATCAGTGGTTGAATACCTTAATCTTGTTTCTAATTAAAATTGAATATTTTATTTTTTAAATGTATCGATTTATCAGAACTTCAGATTCTTCATCTACTGCTGTTTGCACTACACTGGATATCTTTACGAGGAAATCGGCAAGAAGCCCAGTCTGCCCACAAAGGCATTCATGGTGAGGCTGATGCCAGCTCATCAAAGTTGACAGGCTTTGTGGTTTTAACGTCTAATGTTTTGAAAGTAGCGCTGTATGACGGAATACTCCACTGAATTCTGAATTATCTGACGCATTTTGTCACGAGGTCACTAGCGTTTGTTGCCCGCGGCATCTTCTTATTATTTCATTGACTGTTAGGCTCTGCTACTTCTTTTGTTCTTTCCTCTTTCAATGATTTAGTGATGGAAGGACGTCATAGACATTAGATTATCAGGATATCGTATGGGATGTGGAAGTGATTAGGGTAATAAATTAAAAGTTGCAGGTTCTCATCGGTGCTCTCAATAAGATTCCTCATGCATCTTTCGCCATGCAAGGACTCATTCCAACGATGCGTCTGCCTGCTGTGAAGGAGACTGTCCAGAAGGTACTCACGGAAAACCGTTTGATCCACATTTATAAGTCGGCTGATTACAGTACTTGCGCACTGTGAAGCCGATTCTGAATGATGAGGACTACAAGGAAATTTGTGAGCTTGCGGAAGATTTTCAAGTGAGAAATAGTTGCTCTGACCGCTTTATGCGTAGTATTGTAGCTTACGATTTAATGTTCCAGAACAATCTTGGCCCAGAGCTGCAAAAGAAGCTGTGGATGAAGTGGCTCTTCAGCAAGAACTATGTTAGTGGTTTTTTTGTGAATCTTATGAACCTTCATCGGGTGCACAATATTTTGACACAAGACTCGAATAAACGTGATGATACATGGTGATCTCCTTCTATCGTCAGATCTCCGACTGGTGGAAAGAGGTGGTCTACATGCGTTATCGTGATTCGCTCATTCGATCCAATGTCGGATGTTCCGATATTTGCTTCCGGCCGACCACGACTGTTCAGGTACTGTAGTATGCGATGTGTCATGGATGGGAAACGCCGCGCATTCCACTATTAATTTTCATAATTAATTGATTATAGGCAGCACGTGCGGCACACGTCACACTTCTGAGGATAAGATATTGCCAAGAGTTCATCGAGGAGCAGGCTATGGCACCGGTACTGTACATTGAAACTATATAATGTCGGAAAGGATGGAGAAAGATAGACGTACTTTCATCGACACATTTGATTGACGTGATTTATAATGAGAGTGTAGGCTGCGAAGGGATTAAAAGACCATACTAGAGAGAGGTGGAATAGAAAGGTCATGGAGGGAGAGGGAGGGTCAAAGTCCAATCTCGCGTCTCCTTCTGTAGATAGAGATCAAAGCCCGGGCAGCTGCCCTCTCTCTCTCTCTCTCTCTCTCTCAATATCACTTGTAGTATAGTTGAGGTGCGAATGCATGGAGAGCTAGAGTAGGTACAATATATGGAAGTCGTATTTGCCCCGAAAAGGTGCCAGTATACAGTCCAGAAATTAAATGACTAAATAATTAAATGGAACATACCTTTGTTTTTTATGCATCACTTCCGAATTTCTCCTTTGTTATTGATGATGAACAAAAACAATGGCCAGTGTATTGTTTTGTTTGGTGTAATTGGAAGAACATAAAGAGAGAAGAGAAGGTCAAAGTCCGACTCCGCCTCTGTCCTTCGTCTCTCTTCTTCTCCTGTTCTATTATCGCCCTCTCATCTCTCTCGCAACGAGGAGACGTCCCTCACTCGTGTGCACTATGCAAGAAACGTGAGGGGGGAAGAGGCAAGAGAATAGGAGGAATGAGAGAGACAGGGAGATAGACACATCGAGCACAACGGAGGGAGAGAAAGAAGTGATAAGCTCAGTTTGAGGGATTAAATGAGAAGAAGGAAAAGCTGTGAACATGAGGGCCTAAGATGTTCGTTGGGGTTATTGGAAGATGGATTTTAGAATGAGAGAAGAAGTAACCGAACAGTTATCTTAAAGCATAAGTTCTGGAAAGGGATTATAACTGCTTTCTTAGAACTAGAAACATTGTAAATGTTACAGATCTCTCTCGGTGGAATTCCGATGTGCTCACAACAATATGTTGATTTCCATCGATCATTGAGAGCTCCCGCCCTGAAAAGCGGTAAGTGAGAATCTATTAGAATCGCGTTAATATAATATGTTTGTTTTATCTATATAGTTGATTGTAGACGTGATGATTCGTCTGCCACCAACACAACATATCGCAGTCTATTGCAAAGGAGGATGGTATAAGGTTAGATTTCGTATTTTATCTCTTATTTATTTTTGCCTTTTATGTGTTGTTTCCAGCTGTTTTTGCCCTTGAAATCAATCTCAGAAATTGTCTGGATTCGCATTTTGGCACTGGAGGATACTAATTTTTTTAAAAATATTATGTGTGGGAAGAGTTAATTTCAAAATTAAGGTCCCGATCTATGATGGTAGTCGCATGATCAATTCGGCAGAACTAGAACGGTATCTTTATCATTATTATGTTTTCTGCATCTTTATATTCATATTATTTGAATACTTTATTATTCAGTGCCCTCCAATCAATAATCGATCGTCCATCGGAACCATCCGTGGGCGAACGATATCTCTCTGCCCTGACCTGTGGCCAACGAGATGTATGGGCTAGAATGCGCGCTGAGAAGTTTGCCGAAGGTACGCTACAATCTGGTCTTGTTTTTTCCATATACTAAACATACAATTAATATTTCTGTAACGTAAAATATCTTTTATATCGTATATAGTTTTTACTTAGGCATCAATCGAAGTTCCCTCGACGCGATTGAAGCTGGAATGGATATTATCTTTCTGGACGAAGAAGAGAGACATTTCGATGAGAAGGTATGATCCAATCACTTGTTTGCATCACAACTCATCTACATGACTCGTGTCTCTGTAGGATCCGACACTGTTGGAACGTGAATACAAACGTGCGTTAACTGGTGACGGCTGGGCACTGTGGATGGACAAGCCAAGTGTTTACTTCTTCTCCAAGAACGGCCGGGTATGATAGGGGACATACTGTGCCAACCCATATTCCATGAAACCATGAAATATTTTCAATTCAATTCATTCCAGTTTACTTCGAACGCTGAGCACTCAGTCGTTGACGCTATGATTCATGTGCATATTAGGTGAGGACGCTAAACGAAAGATTGAAACAGAAATGCTTTGTAACAATTTCTTTAATGATGATGTGTCATCCTCGAGAGATCTGTGATAAACGGAATAATTTATACTGACAAAACTTGGGTAATGCAAGGTAATACTGGATAATTTGAGAGAATACACCAAGTATCACGAAGCGTTCTCTCCCTCGTACGGACCCGATGGGCATTGTGTCGGCACTGTTCGATATGTACCCACTGTTGAGAAGCTCAAGTGGAACATTGATCAAGAGGTACCAATCGTCCAACTCTCTTTCTGCAAATTCAATATACGACACTATGGGCCAATACTAATGCTACCGTAATCCTTGTAAATGAGTATATATCTTGTTTTAACAGGCTCAAGACGCTATTAATGAGTCGTACGCGTTTGCAAAAGCTGTTGCTGACGACTTTGACAACGCATTCATCCTTCATACCGATTATGGAAAGGTAAGTGAGATATAACGATGGACAGATTTAGAGTAGGATCGTCCGCTGGTTTATTGTCATGCTTGCAGGACTTCATCAAGAAAGCGAAAGTATCACCCGATGCATACATCCAGATGGCACTTCAGACTGCTTATTTCAGGGTATTTTTATAAATGCTAACTTAAATTATATCGTTTTATGTCAAAGATTGGTTTTGATTTACGGTATAGACGAAGAAAGGAAAAAATGTATTCATAACCCCATTTTTTTGCGTCAATGATGTCTTCCCTGTCAGTCGCGAGAATGGAAATATAATTTACATGATTTTGATTCCCGCGATAATTGCAGGATCAGGGCCGTTTCGATCTGACGTATGAACCAGCAGTAATGAGACTATGGAAAGAGGGAAGGACTGAAACAGTTCGAAGTTGCAGTGAGGAAAGCTGCGCATTTGTCAGAGGATTGCAGAATGAGGTAATGTAGATATAACTACGTCTCCTCCCCCCTCGTTCCGCGATCCGAACTTGACTTCAAATAGCTTGTTGAAGCATGAGACGGCCAAGTCACGATGGGAACTGCTCAAGACGGCATGTAACCGACATCAGGAGATGACCAGAGATGCCATGTCTGGTGAGTGAGATATACTATCCCGATGCTGTCATTATCCACGCACCATCATTGTACCTACCATTCTTTGACAATTGGACAATTGTTTTCAGGTCGTGGTTCTGATCGTCATCTTTTCGGAATGGTAGTCCTTTCTCGATATCTCGAGAAGTCATCACCCTTCCTTGACAAGGTCTTCTCCATGAACTACGAACTCTCCACAAGTCAGGTATGAAACAGATTGACCAATTCAGGCTACAATATGCTACTTCAATGATCATTGTGTCGCGAACTGAACGTATGATATTTATTAGCGATTCACGTTCGAAGACCTAATGACGACGTGAAATAGTGATGAAAATGAGTGCTGATAGTGGGACATTCCGTGTGAACGGGGCTGTGGGGGGGATTTAGTAGTCAAAGGACGAGAGCGTGATCATCCTTTTGGCGCCGATTCACAAATTATGGTTGTGCTGGTGGTCCTGCGGGTGGAACGGTAGAGGCCCCCAGCATCGATTTCGTCAATTTCTTCTCGTCCTGAATATGTATTATTTAACTTGTATGAGGTTGTATAAATTGGCGGATTCGATAGCTTACTTCTTTTCCGCCTCCGCAGATAGCGACCAGTGAAATTGCGACCAACAAATTGATAACGAGCAGAAGCCAGAACATGACCTGGAAAGGGCGGTGTTATTGTGGTTACTGTAGATATTAGAAGTGAGGCTTGGTATTACCGAACCTCTATCTCCGTAGTATTTCTCATGTTCGTTTCCTATCTCTAATCGTCACGACCCATACCGGGTCAACAGATACCCTAGCAGGCATATTTTTAGAATACAAAATGTGATATTTGGCACCTGGTTACTGCGTGGAGACAAGAGCGTGTGTGGGGCAGACCACCCCGCGCCAGTAAGAGTTAGAGAAATGGCAGAGGATATAGGCGCGCAGGGACGATGCAAAATGAATCTGATATTTTACTCATTTGTTTTTCGAAATACAAGTTTAGAATATTCTAATCTAATTGTGTCTCTATTGTGTCGTCTATTTATGCCGATTTTATATTTCAGACTATCACTCTTATTTCTAGGTGCCACAGCATCAAACGAAGGAATTCTCGGGCAAAATGAACAAGGAGCGTGACCTCTTCTGGCCCGCCGGTATGCCATCTTTATTTTTCTTTTTTATTCGATTGTTGGTTACTCATTATTCATCGTCAGGAGGATTCGCATGTCCTGATGGTTCTCGCTATGGAGTGTGCTACTCAATCGGAACGACGGGCGATCTCTTCTCATGTCAGATTACATCATGGAAAAGCATGGAGAATACGGTAGGTGGTGAAAGACAATACGATTCAGTGGCACTAGGTGGTCGGATGATCACTTACCGAGTGAGAACGAATGTGTTTCTAGAGTTGAGGTATTTTGTCAGTAGGTTGTCAATTTCAAAGGCGAATGAGAACGAAAAAAAATTGGTTCCCATCCAGTAGGCTCTCATCCGACCTTCTCTGGTAAAAGTTTTTGATCAGGATCACAGTGGGCTTCCTAGTGTAAATCATGCAGGGTTCCTATTAGTCAACTGTGTTCCTGCTAGGAGCGTGGACTTCACGACGGGAATGAAAATGCCTTTCCCCCTGTGATCCTATTAGGAAATTCAACTGTAATCCTGCCACTGTGTTCCTGCTTCGATTCAATTGTGAAACTACTATGGCGAGGCCTCTCCCTACTGTGATTCTGCTAGGAAACTTTTACAAGAGTTATACTTACACTATATTGTTACTGTATCGATGTCTTCGCGTTTCCTTATTCATTAATAATTTTCAGTCGGCAACTCGCTTCCGCGATACGCTCATGCAGGTGTTCCGAGAGATGCGCGAGATGGTTGAAGAGGCGATCGCAAACTGATCTTACACCTTTCTATCTTCATCTTATGATCTTTTTGAATACACTTGTCTATTCATGTATGCCGCACACAACAATCTCACGTCTTTCCGAAATGTATCGATGATAATAGTTTGTATATAAAGTAGTACAATATGATTACGATTTTCTTTTTAGTTTTATTTTCATTCCGTAATAATACCTAGAAATCCATTGTTTTTCTATTGATCGACTTGCATCCTCCGTACAGTGTATACTCCTTCAGACGCGTTTTTTTTGTCTTATAATCTTACGAATACAATTCGAGATAAATATTACACAAAATATACATACTCACCGTTCGGATATTGTGCGACGCATTATTAAGTCTTTTCACGTACACAATCGAAAAAATAAAAAGGTAAAAGGGTAAATCGAAAAATAATAATCTAAAACTTTACGATGTGTGATTGTTGAATCCGGGACTCGTTTCAAATACACTTCGATTTGTCATTTCTTATCGTGAATGACCGATATTTACTTAAATCCCGAAACTAGTATGTCCTACTTCACGGATGCATGTCGTTCAAAAATATTTAAGCAGTTGCTGAAGACGTTTCAAAAACAGCAAGGCCCATTGCACTCGGCCTAAGAACTCGAAATTGTTCATGGTAATTGCTGGCCTATCTAGTGGCCAAGCTAAAAAAATAATGACCCAAACACGTTTACTACATCTTGGCGCGCGATTCAACGTTTTTTTTCTTTCAGAACCCCCTGCGTTTTTTAACCCATATATTATTCATTAAGGCAATTTTATGCTTTTTTTACTCAATTCTAAGCCGTCTCCAGAAATAAATCATGAATTGAATTATGTCCCCCATTGAAATGTACAGAAGGCTACGATTTCAAGCTAATAGTGATATATATAATCTGAATTAGAAACTTGAATAAAAACGAATACTTCAGCGTCTGAATATTATATAACTTGTGTACTTATTTCTCTATTATCTATCATTGTTATCTATCACTTTCATTATTTGATTTCACTGACACATACAACTCCGTTCAAACTTTTCTTAGCACTGTGTATGGTTTGAGAACACACGCGAATTCGAAAGAGTAACAGGGTGTAAAAGCAATATTGTGGTTCGCGCCGTTTCTCATTGAGTCTGCCATAGGGACGGATGGATAATATCGAAAAACCTTTTTTATTTCTAGAATTATTATCAGACTATTTTATGATATATGACAGTGGAGATCTATGTAAAAATTGTAAAAATATTACATAGATCTCCACTTTTACATTTGCCTTCAGGAATGTTTTGCGCAAAATAACTGAATATTCTTAGATAGGTTGGAAGTGGCGTATGCGACATTTTTGTGCTATTTTATGTTTAATTGTACGACCCCACTTCTCGTATTGGTAGTTTTATGTTCTTCCAAAATCTACCAAATGTTGCTATTCCCAAGCGCGACTCCAAGCATTCTCTGTTTTTTCTTCATTATAATGTATAAATAGTGATTATTGAAAAAAGGTTTCTAAGTATCTATAAACGGTAAAAAGTAGTAGCACAACCTTTGTTCAGGCAAGCATCCATCATATGCCTGATACCCTCTCCTCTATGAACCCACTCGCTCCTGTCCTAACTCTTCCTGCGGATATGAACGAATTGTTCGATAAGTTCTGCCAATACCTGAAAGAGAATCCACAGGCTGGTGTCGAGGTGCAACCTCCAGTAAGAAATCGATATCATCAGGTAGTCACTTGCTCACTGATTTTGTGCAATACTAATCTTTTATATTGTCATTTATCTAGATTGATCTTGCCGAATCAGAAGAGGTCGCTATGCCTTCCTCGTCACATTCGAAGGAACAATGTACCGTCCTACCTGTATCTATACCCATTAGTAAACCATCTGATCTCAAACTAGCAGCACTCATGGCAACATTCAATAAAGAGCAATATGTGAGTTACAAAGTGGTCCGATAGATTCCATTTCGTATTTGAAGGAACTATTCCACGAGTGGAGAGATGAGACGAAACAAGAATGCACAGACCAAAGAACTGTTGGTATTTGTGTAAATATCATACTATTAATGGACATACTTAGATTCTTGCTATATATGCACTAGTAATGTATTTCAGCACTCCCTTACATCGACAGTTGAAGAACATGTTAGCTCTGTCGTAGAAGCGCTAACACAAGTGAATCAAATCGTCCCAACACCTACCTCACAGTATGAAGAGCATCTAGAAGATGAAAAAGAGGAAGAGAACGATGACGACGAAGGTGCCAAATGTCAGTAAAATGGACTCCTTTGAATGTTATTTTTTGAAAATGATGTCCTGAAACTAATGATAAAATCCCCCCCTGAATAAAAGAATTGCAGATTTCAAGTTCTGGACTGGAAAGTCTACGTCTCAAAAATGTCCTAGATGTTATGAAAATGTAGACGGAAAAGCGAAAATGAGAGCTGAACACTTTATTAAGGTAAGTTATTGCATAGTTACTAAATGGAAAATAATATTGTTGTATCGCTGGTAATCGCTGGTAACAATATGTTGTATACATCAATGAATTAATTGTATTGGTGTATAGACGTCTTACCTGTATAGACAGCTCTTGTTTTGCGATTATTTATATAATTATGTTATCAGTGGCATTACGACATCTTCTACTCTGACATCAGTTCTTTCAAACTGTGTGAAGTAGAGAGATGGGCAGGAACAAGACTTGGAAGGAAGCGGCGCAGAGGTCCAGGAGGTCGGATCTTAATATTCAAAGATTCAAAACACTCATTTTCGGCACGCGAACACATTTTTAAATAATTGAGACTGAAAAAGGTTAAGAACTGTGTGAGGAAGGCGCAGAATCAGTGCGTGGTTTCGATGATTATGAATAAGATGAAATTCGGATATTGTTGACATTGTCGGCGTTACGGATAGAAATTTGATTCGTCAGAGACTTTTGATTCTCCCATTACGAACAGTGTGAGATGAAAAACTGCGATTTCGAAAGCCGGAGTCTCAAAACATTTTTTAATATCATCTATACCAAATGAAGTTTTAAAAAGTCTGTAGAATTCACTTGATAGTAGCATGTGGTTAGAATGTAGGAAGATTGGTAAATCTAGAAACTACTAGATCTGAGACAGTTTCCCATTGTTTCAATCCTGGGTTCTCTGATTTACTCTCTGATAAGCGTGGCACTTCTCAGCTTTGGGCCTAGCATCTTTTCGCAGAGTATTCTCTTCCCATCGTTCTCATTCCGTACCCTTTCTGATTCAGAGCGGTCGTAGGACCAAGAAACAACATTTTAAAGAATCGTTTCATTCTCTGATTGATAGCGGAGATTAACTTTTGGGAAAATTTATGGATTCATGATGTATTCGGCTCTCTTTCAGATTATCGCGTGTGTTTGCACTGTGAGATAGGCGAGTTGCACGATGGAAGGGAGCAGTTGCTTAACCACTACAGCGAGGTTTATAATCAAAAATATCGAGAAAAAAGTTATATCAGTCTATCTACTATCTATATCCACTCACGTATATTTGTAATTATTGAGGAAGAAAAATCGTGCCACTGTCGTTTCTAGCTCCATATTGTTATTATTATACCATTACAATGTTCATTCTCAGGTTCACCCTGACCTGTTCGCCGATCTTCAGATTGAGTATAGGCTAATCTGTACAAATCAACAAGTGGAGGAAGCCACGGTTCATCAAATGTTGATTGTAAGTATGTTTTTTATTGATTTTGGAGATAATTTTTTAATCCAATCGTTTTTTTTAATATTCGGAGAGATGTAGTGTCTCACTCACTAGAGGAGTGTATCATAGATCTTGGAAGAATACGTTGATTTGACATTCGAAAATCTACTTCTTCCAGAGTGACCATTATCAACTTACGAAGGATGGATTTAGCACCAAGAAAATAGAAAAAGGTACTTTATAAAATTTGAAACAGCAACAATCATATTATGATCATCGGATAATTTGCAAACAATGGTTCATATATCGTACCGAATGAAAATTTCGGTACGAATTGCAAAAAATTGGCAAAAATTGGCAATTTTTGGTTACTTTTGAAAATATCGTTCAAAACACAATTTCCTGAGCCGTCTTTGGGCTTGTTCGACGTGCCGTAGCGTTCTCTACAGGTTTTCATTATTAAAAATAATTAAAGAACCTTAAAAAGTCATGAAAATCATTTAAAAAGACTTGTATCATTACGGTGGTTAGCATTTGTAGTTTGTAGTTTGCAAAAATTTGGAAATTTCTGCTAACCACAGTAATGATAGCATATCATTTTTAATTATTTTCGTGCTTTTCTAAAGTTATTTATCTATTTTTAATAATAAGAAGTGATAGAGTACGCGACGGCGCGTCGAACAAGCCCAAAGACGGCTCAGGAAATTGTGTTTTGAACAATTCACTGGAAAAAGTAACCAAAAATTGCCAATTTTTGCCAATTTTTTGCGATTCGTACCGAAATTTTCATTCGGTACGATATCATCAATTTAAAAATTCAGACATCAATTCTTCGGTGGTTGGAAAAGAATCGCCATTGGCGAGTCGCGTAAGAGAAAAGGTTAGTTGTATGCGCATTTCGAATAGGAAGATGAAAAAGACTTTCATCTTTTTTTTCAGGTGAAAAGCAAATACGTCGACTATTTCCAGATGAAATTCGATGTGTGTTTCACATTTTTACGCTGAATTTCAATTGTTTAATATACAATTATTATTAACAGGATCCTGTTTGGCTTAGAGACGATGATGCAATCAAATTTCAACAATGGATGGACTACTGGGAAAGTGAAGAAGGGAGAATTAAGGGAGGACCTCCAAAAAAGAATGATGTATGCCAATCTTTCTCGACATAAAAATTTCTAAACAATTCTTCTATATTTCTGATTAATTACGTTTTGGCATTTACGAATGAAATGTAAACGTACGTTTGAGAAATACAATACTGCATCGTGACTTACAGATGATCATGTTACAGGTGATCGTACTCGACAGACCCATCAGGAAGTCGGCAGAATGTTTGTTATTCTTCACTTTCATTATAACGAAAATGTAACGGATTCCGAATTTGCTGCATCACTTGAAAAACTTGAAAAAACTTGAAAAACTGAAAAACTTGAAGCGGGACTTTTGCATAGGAATTCATTATATTATAAGACGAAATATAGAAAGTTGAAAGTCAACGGCCAGTATTCAGGTAAAGGACAATCCAGCGTAGGAATCAAGATGGAGTCTGTAATGGCGAGGGAAGTTAAACTAAAAGTAAGCAACTACATAAACAAACCTACATTCACAATTCACAGTGTAACACCAGAAAAATATCTTTCGAGCTAAGAAGAGGTACAACGAATATGCTCTCATCGCAAATGCTATAATATTTGTAGTATTATTCCAACAATAAGAGGCTGAATGCCATGAAAATTTCCTCCTTTCTTTATCCATATTTCAGCTGAAGCGTCATTATGCAGATTGTGGAATGTCGTTCGATGTGAGTAGAGATTTGGAATTATATTCTTGCTCGATGCAAGTTCGACCAACGAAGGATTTCATTTTAATGCTCGGATCTTAGGGAGATGTATGGTTAAAAGACGACGATGCCATCAAGTTTCGAGACTGGATGAATTATTGGGAGAGTGACGAGGGAAGAGGCAAGGGCGGACCACCCAAACACATTTCAGTCAAAAGAGAGTTCAATAAGTGAATTTATCGAAAGTGATCGATGATGGGTGTACTAGTCCATATTCCAAAGATCTCACACCTTATCATTTTGTAAAATTATTGATGTTCGGGTAGCTTCATGTTGTATTCTTATGACTATATATAGTAGCATAGATTATTTTCCGGTAGTAGCAACAAATTTTAGTAATGCGATTTCAGACAAAGCTGTATTTTTTCAACAAATAAAAAAACTTTGAACCCATAAAATTACATCGTAGGGTTGGAAATACTTCGTTCATACCATCACATCATAGTTATATTCAATCACAATCATAGCTGAACAATCAATGTGTCATGTAGTGGTTATGGGGTGCATCATTTTTGAACTCATAGATTTTTAAAAACTGTGTAGAATTCAGAAATGAAACGCCATCCATGCAAATGAAGAAAAATGTTTACAAGCGGAAGTAGACTTAACAAGAACAAGAACAAGCTATAAAAAAGGCATCAAAACAAGTGCCACGATTTAAAACTGAATATGAGTATTAGGTTGTATACTGCCGTCTGAATTTCTCGTCTATAAATTCTAGATAGAACGTTTCGGGGAACACCGGGTAGAGCGAGGCAGAGGCTAAGGATGCTGGAGTTACCGGAACTGCAAAGAAAGATATCATGAGAACTTACTTCGAAAATCTGTGCTTTACAATGAGAAATAGAGTAGGCCACAACAAAGAAACATTCCCCCTCCTTACCATTACTTGTGTATAATCTTTCTCTTTGAGCCATAGTTTCGGTGTATTCATCGGGCGTTCGCTCCTGCCGCGAATCAAGTCGATCAATTATCGATCGAGACACCTGAGAGAAGGGAGAATAGATTGTTACTGTATATTGCAAAGTAATGAAGCATGCTCATATAAAGTAGGTTTGCACGTTCGGGATAGGGATTAACGGCCCTTGTCGGGCCAGACCGTTAGAGACAAGATTTAGCGGGCGCGAGTGAAAGTCTCTATTCCTGACTTCTGCCGGTAACCGACATTTCCGGGAATACAGATACCGAACGTGTACAACCCTAACATACGAGTTAATATTAAACATTCTATACCTCGATCATCCGCAGAAGTCGCTCCGTACTTCTCCCCTTAAGTGTGAACGAGAATACGGCACCCATCGAGCCGCTACCATATCTTGAAAACGCAACTATTTTTAAAACTTGATTTAAAAAAATAGAATTTTTGATCGTCTGGCTTTCAAAAAACGAAGAACACCTGCTCGAAAAGAAGAAGCCCCGAGTTCAACTCGCGGTCTTTGTATTAATCTTTTTTTTTACTGAAATTGCACCATCAGTCTTCTCAAGTAAACTAAAGCGTATGTTTCATACGAATAAGTATCATTTTAAATTTGATTGATTTGAGTCTATTTAACATGAAAGTTATGCACAGAAACTGACGAATACATGAGAATTCTCCTTTCTTCCCCATCTCTCTTCTTATCCGTTTTGTCTGCCTTTCCTGGCTCCATTCTGCTCAAATAGCCCACCAGTTGGACGTATAGCGACGGCGTGTACATATTCCCTGACGAAATTAGGCAGTGGATACAACAAGGCCCCCAATCATATGTTCAGCAATGAACACAGATGGAACAACATGCAATTGATCGGCTCAGTTCCTCTCATTCTGGAAAGAGTATGAGAGGAATTCAGCCGAAGTACTAATAAAATTTAAAAAAAGAAAACAAACGAAGATCGGGTTTACGATAGGGAAAGAGAAGGACTAATAAACCCACTAGAGGTGTGACAGGGGGCATGACAGAACCAAAACCAAGCGCAAATTCACATTGCTCTTCTCAAGATAATAAAAGAATGCTGAATTTTTTTCCCGCAACATGCGATAACAGTTAGCTATCGATTCTCGATGGTTTCAGGTTTCAAAATCAATTTTGAAATTTGTTCACACAATTTTTCCCAGTCATTTTTATCACTTTTGACCGCCATCCATAGAAAAAAATGTGGAGCGAGATATAGCGATTCAAGGAACTTATTTGCGCTTTTGTCATGTCCCAGTTTCATCAATAAAGATATTATTGTACTTCATAAGCATTGGTAATATGTTGTAATGCGTACCTAATCTCCGATTCATTTCGAGATTCGGACTGGTCATCTCCATCCACGTCTGTTCGGATGCCTTCATTGCCTCATTCGAAATTTGAGAGAAATCAGAAGGTGCTCCTTCATGTCTATACAGCAATTTATTATAACTATATATCAATTGTAGCATACGTTAACACTGGTTAACACTTAGTTAACACTGCGGGATTCAGATACCCACCTAAGCGCCTCAACAAGCTCCTCCATTCCCGCAGACCCCCTCACTTGATCTCCATTCCTGGCATCCTCAGCCACCATCACTGCGACTGCTTTGCGCACCTTGATGAATGAGATTAAAATCAGACTTGATCACATTTAGGATTGGTATCAATTTTTAACTTGTACGTGTCCTTTTTGAGAAAAAAAAAATTAGAGAGAGAAGAAGAGGGAGAGGTAGGAGCGTTTTCCATTATTTCACCACTCTATATAATATATTGCGGTCCGTTTAAGCAATAACTTCGACACTAATACGTACTTACCAATTTGGTGAATGGAGAATGGAAGCAGGCAGCATCGAAATCGGAAAGGCTCACGGTGTCTACAAGACAAGTATATCCATAATCCGTTAACAATAGTAGTATCCGAACCTCGTCCTTCAATTTCCTTGCTCTTTTTCTTATACAACTTGTAGCATGCAGCGAGCGAGCCAAGATAAGCAGCGATACTCTCCTTTCCCGCAACGATGGGAAACTCGCAATTATGTGCACCTGTGCGGCTTCCATAAAAGTTGAATTCCCCAAAACCTCAAACAGAGGAAAATTCGAGATGGTGCTTTATTTTTTTCAAATTGAAAACTATATATCAGTAGCTATTATGCTCTTCTGAAACAGGTAAATTTCCTTTTCAATATTCCAATTCCGAGCACAACTCATGTATTAAACGCCGCGTCGCCGCGAAATTTTAAGACTTACACACCAACAGGTTTAAAAAAATCGTATCCGTGATGGCCATCGACGGATTCGAGACAATTGTCGAAGACCAGCGGAGCGCTGGGAGAAAGAAGCAGCGCAACTGCACCAGCACCTTAAATTTATAGATTTTACAATTGTCATCATCCGCACCTGAACGGAAGTCGGTGAAAAATGAAATGGACAGCCGACTTTCAATTGGGTATTATGTTGGTGAGTCAGTTTCTGACTTTTCCTATTTTCAATGTTTGACCCGTCTAAGTCCGCATTAAATTTACACTCAGTTGTGCATTGACGGTTGCCTTGACCAATGCAACTATATAGTATCACGCTTGTCTCGTTGGCGATAAAGAGAAAGGAGAATTTTTAAGCAAAAAAAGTTTTTAAAATTTCGAATATAAATTTGACGCTCATTCAACCTCTTTCTAAATCAAGAATTCAGTAAAATGTGTGGAAGTTCTATGGATAAATTTCTATTTTCTTTCTTCTAAATAAAAAAATGGTGTGAAAAAATGTAATCGCAATTATTTCAATAGGCCAGCATGGTTAATCCCCTCTACCCTAATAAGTGAGGTACATTTCACCTCCGGTGCATCTAGCTGGACCGTCCGCATACACAGCGATATCCGTGCACACCACGATGGCAAGCCGGTCTGCAAAATATAACAAATATAACAAATTGTTTTGTAATGAAATACAAATTAGCCGAACAATATGGAAGTTTGCTTAAATCATATGCTTAAGCCTTACGCTGTTTGCTGTAAGTCCTGTAGAGATAACCGAGGGCATCAAAGAGTGCTTGCGTACCGCCGAAGCATGCGTGTTTCACATCAACACCAGCTGAAAACATTAATACATTATTCATTATGCTCGTTCGTAAAAGAAAGATTTAAAACCAGGATCGAACTTCGAACTAAAAACATAGATGTACTCATCGAAGCCTTCTCCATTTACATCCGGCCAATCTTAGAAAGCGTGTCTGTTGTTTTCAACCCATACTAATCCATGGACAAACAAATCTTTGAAAGGGTACATAACTACTTCACCTACACCACGAGAGGAAAATGTAAATATATGTTTCGTGTACATATTTCAAAAATCAACCAAAATGATTTTGAGAACCTAAGTATTAGGGATCGGAGTTGAAGTCTCGCGAATTCGCGCCCTCTTCCCGTCCCTCTCTACAGATTCACGATGGAGAGGGAAAAGCTAGCGAATTCGCTATTTCCCAGCGAGTTCGTCCCATCAAGAGAAGTGGGACTTCCCTTCTCTCTCTTTATATTTCCCAGACCCCACACATATATTTCCCGCACCCCTGCTAAGCCTCCCCCCTTCACCATCCTTCCATTGAAACAGTTAGGGTTTGTAAGCTGTAAGTGTTGAGTAACTTGCCAAAAACTAGCAGCAAGTTATAACCCACATGTTCCGACGAGAGCAGAATACATAGGATACCATCTCGAGTAAATGCGGTTGAGTTAGTGGAACTTTGTGGTCAAGCTAATACGGGATGTTTCGGAACTTGGATTTGAGTCAGTGTTGAGCACGGGGTCGGATATCGGACTATACCCCCGATTTTGACCCCGGGTTAGTAGCCTATAACCCCCGATTTCGGAAGCAAAACCCGCGATTTTCAATAGGTTTTTTGTCGAACCCCCGATTATGTCCAATTGTCCGAGGATGGTGCTCATCACTGAACTAGCTACTCACAAATATCAGTATTGCCGTCGAAAAGCTGCATGAGCGCGGACTTGATGCTCTTTGACTTGTCAATTAGCGTCTCACTCGCTACTGCGAGATATCCCACCGATGAAGGATCGATCTTGCAAGAACAATGGTCAGTAATTTCAGGAAAAAAACAATAACAAGGCCACGGGAAAATGAGTAAATACGTGATTAACTAAAAAAATTCATATATGTATAGCATGTATGAGTGAATGTATGTATGTACAAACAAACATACACACCAACAAAACATATTATACATCACTCACTTCATATTCATCGAGCAACATCCGAGTGACTGTTAGTGCGAGACTCACTGAGTCTTCCTGCCAAGGTCTCTTATTATCAGGCTATATTTTTCAAGACAACCTTATCCGAGCAGAAAGCCATCTCCGTCTGTCCTAACCCGATGGTGTATTTGCCTTTGGCGATCCCTTGTGCCTGAAAAAACATGACACATGCGCTTGCGAAATAACTAGGCTATTATGTGAAATTGGTCAGTATAAAGAATGTGAGATAGTGTGAGATTGGATAAACCTTCTCCAGTTCAGACTGCCGCACGTAAGTAGCAGGGAAGTAACAGGAGATACCAGAAACACCAAAATCATCTGGCACGTCTCCATTTGAGAAAACCATCTTAAATATAGCATATTTTTTAGAATAAGAAAGGAGCCGCGCAATTGGACAGGAAGACATCGGACAAAATAAGGATGCGCGTCAACATCAGAAAGGTAACAACAATACACCAACGACTAGTCACGCATATTCGTCAAGACTTCAAGAATTGAAATCTGAAGATGTAAAATCTTACAGTAGTATTAAATTTCGCAGAATACACCACGGATTTTTATTTCTTACTGATTTCTAATTGAAGGGAAAACCGTAGATTTTTATAAAGTTAAGTATTTGTTTATTTTTTGCAGACGAGAACACAACAGAAAAAAAACAAAAATCTAACGCCATTCCCTTCTTCTCCACTAATCACTTGAATTCGATTCCCGTCATGACACTAGCTGCATTATTTTTGTTGTGAAATTTATGTTAGATATTTTCTCTTCCTTTTATTTTTTAAGAAGAGAAAAAGAAAAAAAGTAAGTAATAATAATATTTATGCTATTTCGATGAAATAACGGCGAAAACAATTTAAAAATAGTATTAGAATAAAACAATGCTACAATACAAAGACGGGATCTCTATACGGTGAAACTGGTCTGATTCTCGGTTCTTACTAAAAGCCTTGCCACTCGCGGAAAGAAACTGTTACGTCTGTACGCATAACGGGAGCCAGGATTGTTGAAATTCATACCATTTCTGGTGTAGTAAATTTTGAAGTAGTGCGGGTTTCTGTAAGAAATACTATGCTTGCCTCGGAGGAGATTTTTGGCTACTCTAATGTCAATTCCTTCTCTTCGCTTCTCTAGTGATTCAAGGCCTAATTTATCATTTCTAATTTGGGCGGAGGGCATGTCAGCCCATGTGTGGTTATAGCAGCGCATTAAAAGTCTCCTTGTGAAGTAGTTCTGCACCTTTTCAAGTACTTTCTTGTCCTAGTAAAGTAACTTCCTATATCAAAGCGATATTAAAGTAGCCAGAAGACGACCACGTATCGTGGTGTACCGAGGTAAGGCCGGGTATCTAATTTATTTGTATTCAATTATCAAAAATTTGATAGGTAAATTAGGCGAAAAATCACCGAAAAAAAACAAAGACACAATCACGAAATATCATCATTGAACAAAGGCAAGGCTGAAGTTACTAGAACTTGCCATGACATGGCATTGTATATATATAAATTTGCTAGATGGAAATACTCGAAATTTAAAGTATAGAAAAAATAAAAAAAGGTCTAGAAGAGATTCTACGACACCAGCACTAATGCACGTTTATTCTATGAGAAATGTAGCCAGATAAATTTAAAATAGATTTATTACGATAAATTTTCTTTCAATTATGCTAAATATAACACAAAACAAACATGGCGTAACTAAGGAAACCTAACAATCACATAAATCAGAGCAGAAACATGTGTTCGCATTGCGTGAGGTCAATAACAAAATGTGAGCAAAGTCAAGGAGATCACAGAGGTTTGAGGTGTAACGACGATAAGTGACAAGTCAACTTCGGCGTGAGCACTCCTCCTACAGATTAGACCGATGACAGTTATTGCCCTCCAAATCGTCATTGTCGTCACTGCATTCAAGTGAGGAAGTACCGATGGGAGGTAGATCAACAGCGGGAAGTGGACGACCAAAGTAACCGAGGCACTCGCGCATCGCATCCACATGAACGATCTCCTTGTGCTAAATATAAAATATGTCAAATTTTATAATCAATATTATACCCCACTTTCGAGGTTTCCGTTAACAAGGTATGTAACGTACGGTTCGCTAACACACCCGGCATTCATAGAATTACTCGAGTTCCTATGTCTTTTTCATAAACATCTCCGACTTTCGAAAGATTTTGTTACCTGACTTTTTCATGTATGATCTGAATGCTGACACTGAGTGAAACGCAAATAAAAATGCCTAAACTTTTATACCTATCCATCTCTCAATGTTCGTTATCATCATGAAGCTGTGCATCTTACACATGTATTCGTGTCAGTAATTTATCAAAGATCAGTAAATGTTTATTGTCAAAAAATGATGTGAGAGCTCAATGGTTTTAAAGTAGGCAAATAATGAAACACTCCTCACCGTTTCTCCATTGATAGAGTGATCGTCTGAATCTCCTGACTCTCTTTTTCTAATTCCTCCTTCATTTCTTATTCTCGCAACCTTCTCAATACTATCTTCTTTCGAGTGAATGTATATGGACAGTTTACGTCGTTCAGGTGCGCCTAAAATGGCACGAGTTAAAAAAATACTTTCCTCGAGTTTAACCCAATACCTGATCTAACAAATACATGATAATAAGAGTGAGACGTGCAAAAAAAACAAAGTGCGAAAAACTAACAACAGAAGCGTAGGTGGAAATATATCTAGAATTTCCTATGTGGGCAGTATTTGGATAGAGTGAGAATTTCAGGAACGTCCAAAACATATTAAATTTGCCTAGCTCATATAGCAGCTACATTCTAGCTAGATTCTAGCTTTTTTCCAGTCTCTCTAATTCGGAACCAGTCCCTCTAATGTTATATCATTCCACGACCTTACCAGGCGCAATCTTCTGCTCGAAGAAGGCAATCAGTTCATCTTTTGTAATCGTCTTCAGTTCCACGATCTCTTTCTCATCTGCATAATAATCAGATACTAGATGTTAGATCATAAGTTCATTGTGAAGATACTTCATACAACGATTAAGTTGGCACAAACATCCAGATACATATTTAAACAAAACTCACATTTATCAAAGTCGTACATGCGAGAATCAACTTGAGCCCAAAAGCGGGAGAATCTCAATAAAAATGATTTTCATTTCTATTTGGAGAGAAGTTTACATACGAAATGCTTTCGATAGAAGCAACTCATTGTATCGCATTCATGAAAAAAGTCTCAAAGTCAATTTCATTAGTAACTGAATGAATCAATATACCATAATGCATTTATGGAATAAACGATAGCGCTCTTATTACGTTATCTTCACCCTTGGGTAATACTGTTCTTGCACCTAGCCTTGACTTGTACAAGTTGTAGATTAGACAAGTGCGAGAGAACATGCAACAACAAAAGAGATAGACAAGATCCCTATGAATTTCTACCTCCGTACCTCTGCCCTAGTGTCTTCGGCCTCTCCTCCAATTGGTGCACACATGCTTCCACGTTCTTAGTAAATTCTTCCGTGCTCATATCGACAAGCATCGGCTGTAACATATGCGTCATAAAACAAATGCATAGAAGGAATGCAAAACCACTGCCGACGTGCAGCAGAAACTTCCCCACTTTATTTTCATTTTTTTGCATATTGTCTATTTTAAAAACTGAAATCGACGCAATGATTGAGGAACTATTTTTTTTTGTTACCGTTATTTTAATGAAATAGAATAAATTCAATGAAATTGCATAAATATCATTCTTATTGAGCAATTCATCAAAACATCGTCCTCAAAAAAAATTGTAACCGCACCCGAACGCTATTCTCGAGAAAGTGTTCGATTCTCTGTTCCACTGCATCAGGATCCTTCTTGCCTTGGACAAGCAGGCACAATGATTGTGCAGTGACTGAACGCTGAGGCCAAGTTGCAACGATGTAACCTGAAAAATTTTCCCTGTCAGCACAGAGAAAAAAAGAAAAAAAATGTTTTAAAAAAGGGCATATATATATATTTTAGATCGTTACAATGTGTGGCTACTTAGGGGACGATTTAGCGGCATCTAAATAGTGACCAATCTATGTTTCGCGTCATTGTTCTGCGTCTGACAGTCTCAGAACTTACATCGGCAAGTTGATGACAACCGTACGATTCTCCAAATTAGCTCTCAATGAACACCACACATTTTCGTAACTATCGGGCTATATATATATATATATATATATATATATATAAAAGGTGAAAAGGTGATTTTGGCATTATCCTCGCTAAGGGCGGGCTTGCCACCCCAACGCCGATTAGCAACTTGAGCCTATCCTGGGACGACCAGTGGCTGGTTGCGAGGCTTTACCGCCCGTGTTGTGTGCACGTGGTAGGGGATTTATTTGCTGTGGCTTTCACCACTCCCAACATTTCTTAACCCCCTTGGTTTTGGGTGGATCTGAGGGCGGGCCGGGTCGAACTCGTGATATATCCGATATATCCGCTATAATATATCCGCTATAAAATCGGGTCAAAAGCCATAAGACCTCTGCTACCCGACCACTATATATTTTTCGTCCCCGGATGGCGATGAAAATGTCTGACGAACACCATCCCTTTCTTATCTTTGCCACTATAGATAGAAAATCGATTAGTGTAAACGAGCTGTAAACGAACCGAGCTGTTCGTTCGTCCTTAGTACGTTGAACGCTGGCTCATTGATTATCTGATTGAGCAGAGAAAGAAGGCAATTCTCACGGATATTACGCTGCCCAATTTGCAGCAGAGTCTATAAGGAAACAATTCATCACATGATGGAACATGGATATAATCCTTACCTGCACGCAGCTCACTTCATGTGTATCCTGAGCGTGTCGGAAGACGAACGAATTTCCTACAACCATTCTTTCGATTACGCCTGTTATCTAGTCGTTCGATCGATCATTTAATCTTAGAACTCTTGTATCGAATGAAAAATCAATTTGCATACCAAGAGTGTCGACCCTTGTTTTTAGCACCTCAAACTGTACCAAAAACCGCATTTGCCTTAGAACACAACTTCTCCTTTTGTTCCTCACCTAATCCTACATCCATTTCTCTCCTCTGTGCTGCCTCGTTGGCGAACAGCGCCCGTGAACGGATGTTTAACGAGCGCAGCTGAGCCACGGAGGTAGAGGCCATTGATAGCGCCTCCTGGATTAACTTTTTTTTTCAGGGGTCTCAGGGGTAGACTATGGAGATCCAACTACACGAGCAACTCATATTTGTACGGTGGCCGAAATCGTCGGCCACCTATTTTCACGAAATCAGCCCACATTTAGAATGGTCGAGGTACCAATTGTATAAAACAAGCTACAATCGAAGGGTTATGGTACAAATTTGAAAAAGCACCCAGTATTGGATGGATTTGTGAACCAAAATATTTATTGACGATGATTTTTTTTTTGTTTCCCAGAACCCGTTTGTACGACTAACTTTGTCGGCACACTATCAACAGTATTGGCTCCTACACCCTTTCCACAACTCTCTCTCTATCAACACTATTGATAATAGTAGTAGTAATCAGAGGGGATGGAAGGAACGTCAGGTGGTTCAATACTATCATAAGAATATAAATGTTGACAAATGAGTATCAAAGCCAGAACAGGGAAAGTTCCAAAGTCACATAGGTTCATGGAAGGGTTTGTAACGCAGTTCATTTCTCACCTGATCGCTCATATTTCCGTGCACAAGCATTTCTACATGAAAAGCTGCAAGTAAACGCTTGTAGGCGTCGGCAATATCCTCGAGTGTCACTTCTGAAAAATCACTCATCTTAATTAAGCCTAACCAACAAGGTGGTAAACGTGAAACATATGATATAGAAAATGAGAATAAACAAACCCTTTGCACAAGTGAGAAGTTGTTCCTTGCTCCAGACTCGCTCGGTAATGAGTACGGACATGAATGACTATAACAACATTTTGAATCAGATAAAATGTCATTTGTAGTTTTTCAATTGTATATTCCAAAATTTTGACACTGTTATATGTTTAATTTTCTCACATCAGTCAAGTTCAAGATTACAAATTACGATTCTAAGACCTATCTGCAACTACCCAACACCTGGTCCATACATTTCAATTACCAACCGGGCATCAAGAATATACTGTAATCTGACTAGCCAGAAACTATATGTAGCAGCTATCCCGATAACAAATATCGTGGTCTGATATCCGGACCCGTTCTTACGAAAAATGAGTGACATTTTGCCAAAGCCCACCTGTGAGACTGCGTAGGGTTGTGACTTGTTGAAATTGCGGAGATTACGCACGAATCGCTCCTTTACGATTCCAAATCGGTCAGCCACTACAATGAATATATATATATATATATATATATATATATATATATAAGGGTATATATTCATATACATATATATATATATTCATTGATTAATTTTTCAATACTATAATACTATGACGATACTACATGAGATACAGTGACCCACATGGTTTGAACTTGACCAATCGATCGAGGATATCGTGCAGGAAGAGCGGGAGCTTCTCGTCAAAGCCACGGACCAGAAATTAAACCATGAGAATATAATAAAAGAGAACAATAGACATTTTACTTTCGTTTGCCGCATTCGAGCGGTCTCCTCACCTTGATATCCACTCCAGAGTTCATAACATCAACCTGATGAGTGAGACCGGCCAGTTCAGGATTATACGCAAATTCGGTGAGCGAGTCCTGTAGTGCAACACATTGTTAGATTCCTCACGATAGCAAATAAATAGAGAGGAGGTTGCATGACGGTAACATCGGGTGGTTCGAGCGCTTGGATTTCATCCCTTACGGCTACCGCGTTTTAGACTACATTGGCAGCCAAATTTTTCAAAATATTCTAATTAATAATTTTCTATTGCATTTTTTCTCATTTCCGCACCCCCAAAACTGGAGCTGGTTTTTTATACAACATTTGCATCCTGCTTTTTACTTTTTTAGCTTTTGTTATCAAAAATTTATATTTTATCTGAAATTATAAAAATATAAAAGTATTCTTACATGGAATAGGTTCATTGCGATAGCTGTTATCGCCATACTCATCGGATCGAGACCCACGTATGGAGAAGTAATCGAGAGCTGGAAATTATACCACAGTCACATTTACAATATTTTTTGTTAGATCAACACTGATTGTGAGGAACCGTGAAACCCCTATTTCAGGCGCTAAAGAAGCAAATATTCAACGTTCACTGGAATTTTTCAAAAATATCTCGAAAACAATCACTCAAAGTTTTTTTTACGAAGTTTTTTCATTAGACCTTTCTTGTCTTCTCGAGAGCTACAGTTTTCGTCTTAATGATTTTTTTCGATTGGATCACGTTCAAGCGAGTCAAAAAAAATTTCTCAAAACGAAAAAAACGGCTCCGTTGAATCGATTGTAAAAATAAAAACGATTGGGTTTAGAGGAAATTTTCGAGAAGAACTACTTTTATGGTCTCAAAATGGGATTTATCGATTTTTGAGACCGAAGATTAGGGACCATCATCGATTATGCAAATCATAGAATCATGACCCTTGAACTATTTCTGTTTATTAAACTGATGTATGGAATCATTTTTTTGTGAAGGGAAGACCAACTTTAAGTTAACGGGTTTCGAGATAATCTCATTTTATTCAAAATCTGTTTTTCAAACATGAGAGACAACAAACTTCAAAGCGCTCTAGAATGAGATCAAGGCGATGGCCGCGACTTTTGACACTTTACAGTGATAGACTAAGGTTAGGAGCATACCATATCCAAAAATTAGCCAATTCTATTGGTGCGCACGTTTTTTATATGAGATCAAAGATCACTTCCCAACCCAAACTTTGACTCTATGTAAATTTCGCGCGCACCGATAGAATTGGATAATTTTTGGACAAAGTATACTCATAACCTTAGTCTATCACTGCAAAGTGTCAAAAGTCGCGGCCCTCTCTTTCAAAGGAAATTACAGCGATTCAAACAATCTATTTACATTTCGTGACGTTATTTTTCAGATACTTTTGCTCATAAAAAGCGTGCGCATCGATAAAATTTGCTAATTTTTTCAGCAAGGTTAGTTCACATGGTGTACTAAACACCTGTGAAATCAGAACCCGCGGCCTCTCCCTGCCCTTCGCATGAATGTACATGGCGCTCGTGCACATTTATAAAAATGGTCCCTAACAGAAGATTAAATTTTTCCATAGTGTGTTTTCGGACTTTTTGTAGATAATTCCGAGACGAATCCATGAGTGAAATTTGCTTTCTCGCTGTGCGATGAAACTGGAGGTAGTTATGGTCATTTAAAACTAAGGGTCCGGATAATCGTTAATTGATCAAAACAAGTAGATGAACCCCCTCCTGATCCATAAGAGTACCTACCAACCAAGTTTAATGGAAATCGGAGACCAAAAGGTTTTTTGGGGTTTTCATAGTGGATGACATTTTTACAGGATGTTGGTCCCTAGATCACGTTATTCAGAACAAAAATTATCGCACTCTTATAGGCCATACATTATGGCTCTCTTCCCGAGAAGCCATCGTTAGTTTACGAAATTTTGAAATTTATCTTTTTAAACTTTCTCACGTTTCATGAAACAATGGAAAAACACTCTTTGTTTCGGAATTGCATAGACACAGACGAAGTACTCATTGTCAGTCTCGGAGAATCGATTAACAGAGAATAACAGAATAACAATATCGTAAATTTAAATATAGGTTTTAAAAAACTAGTTGTATCCCTATGTATTGATGGTTACCTTGACGACGGCCTTGGGTCGATTGAACTCATCATCCTGTTTGAACCATACGCGAGACCATCGATCGTCCCGCAACATAGTCGGATGCTTGCTGCAAAGTGATACAGCCCTCAAGTAAAATTAAACCAAGCCGTTACCGGGCATGTTCATTAGTGTCATTATATCGGATCATCGTGTCCCCATTTGCTCACCTCTGCACGCCACATTCCGCTTTTTGACCGAGCCTTTCCGGAATGTAGGGATTCGGAGTTGGCAGGGCAAGATATGGAGGTGTTTTCAAAGAAGCAAATGCTTCCTCGAAACGAGCGAGAGTAGTGGAAGGAATGCGAGAGAGCGAGAAGGAGGTCCCATAGATAGGCTCTTTCTGAATCATGTTTTTTTAAAAGACGCCGTAGACGCCGCAGTACTTTTTTTTTTTTTTGAGTAATAGATCCACGAGAAAGCAATATACTGAAAAGTGCGAAAAAGTGCGTCCAACTCTGCATTTTTTCAACACAGAGCGAAAATTTACCTCATCTTCAACCTATACGACCAGTGATCGAAAATTCTCATTTACATTCGATTGTCTTGTAAGCGTCTGATTCCTCATCTCCATACCTGTAGATCAGGAAGATTCTCGAACTTCTTGGCCACTACTCGGTACCACATATTCGAAGGTCGCAAATACTCAGACAGCTCCATCATACGCTCTACAAATTCCTTTTTTAAATTACGCTTTTCAAAATAGAGAAGATCATTAGTGTGATTTTAAATCCCCTAGCTTACAATTAGAATCGGAAATTCGGTAAGTTGTTGATAAAATGCGATTCCTACAATTATAAATAAATAAATTACCGGGATCGTAACTGTCTAGTAGATACTCAGAAGACAGAATATCTTTGATGGGGATACGATGAAGTGCAGATGCAGCCGACGTTGCCAACTTCATCGGACCCTCTTTGTCCTCAAATGAACAAAATATTGAGCGTGGCCCTCCAACGCCAGCTTTTCGAGGGGGGACATATTTTATGCCTCCTCATCACATACCTTGAATTCGAAGTCTACCGATCTCAGCTTCCTCACTTCCTCATGAATCCATTGCTGCGGTCCCGCAGCTCTGATAATAACAAGAATGCATAACATTAGATTAAGTACCTCTAGGTCTTCAATAAAGGCTGTACATTTTAGTGTAGCACATACTCCAATTTTTCTTATGGTGCTGGTAGCCTATGGTTTCGCCTCATCAAAGGTCACAAATTGTTGAAAAAAAAGCTCAAAACTGAAGAAGAAGGAGAAGAAGAAACAATATGATAGTATCTGAGTGATAAGAATAGTGTAAAATGTGCCTACCTGATCATGGCTATGGCTTGGAAAACCTCCGTCAAGATATCATCTGTGTGCTCCAGACCGTCTAAACATGGTACGATAACTGTGAACATGCACAGAGAGTATAATGAAATGATTATAAATACTCTATATAGGAAACAATATAACTTGACATGACCATTTCCTACTTTGTTTATTGTACTTACCGATCGTGAGGTCGATCGAAATTTTGAACTCCCCGAATCCAGCAGCAATGGTGCGATGACCGGCAGAGAAAGATGAGATCCATCCTCGAGCTTTCAGATGAGACATCACCGATCCTTCGCCCTCGTGTCCGAGTAGATGGGCTACAACTCACACATCGTATATAACATGTTAGAACGTTGAGGAGGAAACAAAATTGTTAACGTCTATTTCGTTCTCGAATTTCACATAGCATTGGAGACAGGCGTTTTTAAGAGACCGTTTGGAGTTCACTTCCAGGGCCGGACATTTTCCGAATTCACAGATTTACCGGAATTTTTCAGGAAAAAAAGTCGGAAAAAATTCCAAATATATTTGGAGATTTTTCAAATAAATTACACGAGATATTTTGAGCAAAAATTATTCTTTTGAGGGTGAAATCGAAGGGGGTGAGAGTGAATCAAAAGAAAAAAATTAAAATCACTGTCATTTTTATTATAAAAATTAAATTGAAATTTTGTTTCTAGATTTAGACAGTCTCCTGGAATAAATAAATTGACAATGAAGAAAAAAGCATTAAAGTTAGCTAAAGGTCATAGTTAAATGTATTTTTTCAGATCATTTTGCTTTGATCTTGGCACAGCGGACACAGCTCTCCTGGCAAGAAATTACGACGATTGGCAAACGGAATAGATTTGCAGGCCGGGGACAGTGCCTATTGAAATAACACTATAATAACACAAAATTTAAAAGGCTTAATGGGGAAAAGCCACCCCCACCCCAAACTCACAAAGATATCCGCAAGGATTGGTCTTATATTCGTTCGTTAAGTCTGGCATAGGGAATGACATCGAAATCGTACGCATGTCCTTGATGGGTACCGCCTGCAATTGGGTATTTGATTTCAATTACAATAGTCGAATGAAGTTCAACTTTTCATTTATAACATACCTGCACAAATCTTCCACATTCCTCTGGCCCGTATGCTTGGTCGTAAACCACGGGCGTTACACTCTGTAACACACATAAAACAAGGCATATGGTACGCGTTCACTGTAAGGTACGGTAATAACTCCCAAGATTAGAAAAGTAAAGATGTCCTTTTAATGATTTCCGATGAATACGTAACCAGAATTATCCCGCAATGATTTGCATGTGGATATGGATTTTCACAGTCGATTGAGAGACGGTTCAATGATCCTAAATAACTTAAATTACAATGATCTAACCTTATTCTCAATGTCTGCAAATCCCAGCTTGCACACCATCTCTTCTAGCTCGTCCAGTTGGTTCTTGCCCGATACTACAAGTGCCATCCTGCAAAACATGATTTGTTTATTCGAAATCTTTCTCCATCAACAACTCTAACAACAAGTACTGTAATATAATCAGCTCACGTATTGCTTGAGTAGTGTTTCTTGTGAAAATCGAGCAGGACATCGCGCGCCTCGATTCCCTGCAGTTCCAAAGGTTTATTAAATCTAGGCCGTTATCTGAAATTTAAAAAAAACAACTTGAATTTAAAGGTACCTTAGCTTTCGTATCGATCATGAGCGTCTGTTTATTTCCCGTTCCGAATTTACCATATGGATGTCCACGTTTCGAGAGATTTCTGCAATCAATGAGAGCATACGGTGCGCTTCATACCAGTGAGACGGTTCATAATTTGGGACATGCCGAATGGATGTAGAGATTTCCACTGTCTAAGCGTAGGGGGAAGCTACTTAAAACACGAAAAACAGTGTGAAAACACACAAACCTGTCAATTTGAAGAAATCGCCAGGCGTCATTACCCAGATTGTTCGAATGCTCGCTGTCCACCGCATTTACCTGTATTAAAAATTAGTAAATGATGAATATACGACGCATTAGTCCATCCTTCTCCAACTTCATTCGCTACCTCTCGATCAGTAGCGCCTTCGGTGAACTTAGGAGTGAGAAAAAACTGAGCGAATCGATCCAGCGCACCCTTAAAAAATAAATCAGCAACATCTTACTAAAAGAGATAAGTTGCAATTACAAGGTGAACGCATACTTAAGATATTCCGAATGGTTCCTCACTATTATAACGTTAACTAACTTCTAGTGCATCTGTCTTTACGTCGAAGTGGTAATTAGTAACATCCGAAGAAGTATACGCATTTGTTGAACCAGCGTTCGCAGTCACGAACCTTGAAAATGTCATAATCATACAACAATTGAATCTGCTATAAAAGAAAGCCTGTGTTGATATGCCGAGCGACTCGGCGCTCGTGAGATAAAATGGAGAATTGACTCGAGTCGCATTTTTGTTAAACTCGCAAGCAAAATTGTTTTTTCCCTAATATCTCTGTTCATCATTTTCCATTGTCCACTTGGCCAATCGACCGTTGGAACTTTCTTGTTTGACTCGATTCGAGAATAATAAAATGAGCAGTAGCAAATATAAACGAACTTCCTTGGCTGACTTTTGTAACTATTCATTTACTTACTTGGAATATTCGTTCTCTTCCGGGTACTTCTCTGTTCCGAGGAATAGCATGTGCTCACAAAAATGTGCGACACCAGACACCTCCCAAGGATCATTTAAATGCCCTGAACATGGAATTCGGATCAAAGATTGTTTCTTTTGAATTTCAACTTACCACATTGGACTGAGAGTGCAGCAGCGGCCTTATCAGCCTCAGGATCCGACATTAACAGCACCTTGAGCTCATTGGTTAGTAGTAGGCCGCGGTACTGCAATTACGGCGTCAAAGTTGACAACCAATAAGGGCAAAATGTGATGTTTTCCGAACGTTTACCTAGCACTGTGGTATGATGTTCTGTTTTTTTCCAGTCAGCTGACCTAACCGACTTTTTGAATAGTTTAATTTTGAACTGCTCGCGGTTTTGCTATGTCTGGTAGATCACGAAGATTCAAGTGCAATTTTGTGCGCAATTAGAAACTTATCATTAAATGGTCTCCTAGACAACGGTACCTCTCGCTTATCGACTCTGCTCTTGACGATGTCATCGATGCGTTGTACTATAGGAGACGACATATGAGCAGAAGATGAGAAGGGACTGCGCAGCGAAGATCTGCATAATTACTCATAGAAGAATTAAGCATATCATCGTTTTGAGGAACAATATTACTAAAGAATATCGCCCAATAACGGAAATAATGTAAGTGACTTGACAGCGAAAACTGGAAGAACAGATTGAATTACTGAAAGTAAATAAATGTCACAAAAAATAAGGGAAAGTATCGTCGTTATTAAGCAAAGGGAATATGAGGAGAATCGGAGCACAGCGCTAGCGCTTCCTGATGACGTCATAGGTACCTCCTGAAGCGCAGAAGGCAAGGAAGCTCAATGTCAGCAAACTCCCTTGGACTCACACGCTCATCACCTACCATTCAAGTTTGAGCATGGATTGTATTTTCAAGAATGCCAACACTATGTAGATCGCGTCACATAATGTATTTTCCCATTTGGTTTCTCTATTAAGCCGGGCTAGTTCAGGCATACTATACCAGGCAAACCGCATTACATTCAATACCGGCATGTATTAATACCGGTCAGTCAGCGATTAGAGAAAATTTCATAATGCGAGTCAAAAGGTCGGTAAGTTTCAAAAAAGGTCAAATAACATGCAAAGGAAACGTAATGTATCATTAGTGATAGGAGAAAGAGACCGTGTCGTTCCAGTATTAAATTAAAATATCAAACGGTCAACTTACACGCTCCCCGAATGTGATTCGACTATCAGAACTCGCGAACACAGAAGATTACGAGTCTGAAAATCGAATGGATAACAAGATTAGTTGTAAGGAGTATCGCAAGCACTAACAACAATTAGGGAAGTGCCAATTATAACGGTCAATCGATTGCATTCTGGAGATTAGGGAAGATCAAAGTTGCAAATCGAGCAACGCTTCTTGATCACTCGGATAGATAGATCATCTAACCTGATGTGAGAAGTGAAGAGTGCGAGACAACATAGGCCAGATGAAACAACCGCCGAATTAACGACAGACAGGTTCACCCGAAAGCTGAGAAAACAAGCGTTAGAAACATGCAAGACGGGAACTAGGATAAGATGGACTTGCGTAAGTATAAAAAAAATTTGAAAAATCGAAATTGGGCGCTTCTATTGAATGGGGGGCCAGTCAGAACCTCGGCAGTGTTAGACGAAGATTCTAATCTGTACATAGGTGTGCTTAGGCTGGTTATTCTCATTCCTTAGCGCTTAGTCTACCCATTCGGTATGCCCCCTCCCCGTTCTATAGAAGTGTCAGGCACTATCCTAACATTAATAACTATATCCCATAGCATCGAGAAAAAAACAAAAAAAATCCTAATGCAAAAGCAAAAAGCAAAGGCTTCAAAGTTCAACCGTTTTCAAATGCAATAAACTTAGCTTACATAGATAGGTAGCGCACTTTTAGTTAGAATAACTTACATTAGACTATAGTCGCTTATAAGTTAGTAACGACGCATACCATGAGCGTTTCTGCCATTCATCACACAAATGGTGTATGGTATACTGTATATACACCACGTATTTGTTACGGTGTGAGAGATTTTTTTCATTATTGTCGGTGCACAGCTGTGCTTTAATTTTGCTCTTAGATATGTCAGTTGATGCATTTCCTCGTAGCTATGTTTTTTGCGAGCTCTTGACCTCCCCTCATCGAATTATTTCCATTATATTGCCCTACCAGTCTTCTGAGCCGCTTATAATCTCGACCAAGTTGTTAACTAGTTTCAAAATGTTGAATTTTTGATTTTTTTCTCCCTTATTTCGCGTGTCCCATTCGAGTTTCTGTTTTTGTTACAACCTAAAAGCACTTCTGACCGATACCTATCGCGTCGTTATTCCCAATTGCAGCTTACAAGCTGCTTACAAGTGTAAATTCTCGAGTGTTCCCTCGATTGTGTTTTCTTCATTGAATGATTTCTTAATTGCACGTAATACTCTATTATGAATATTACTATTTTTTCTATTGTCCTCTTTTCAGTGATGAGATTCATTCACCCTTGAAGCACTCCGAAGCATATATCAATAACCACATATCGATCATGATCGAGGCTAAACATTTTACTAATGCATACGTATGTATCTTTGTGTTTCGAGTACCATATAGTCGAATGTGGAACTAGACTATCTGAGGAACCAGTTTGGAGTGAGTGTTCGATGTAGACTACTCAGTACTAAAATGATAGCGAACGGAATCTCTTATCAGACAAACAACATCTTTCTTTCATACAGTAGTACATCATTATAAATCCCTTCTTCTGTTCACATTAGTTATATGAATAAATCTTTGGAGATGGCTCAATCTGAGTACAAACGACGTCCACAATTCCCTCGGGTCTCCTCCGCTCTTACCTTCTGTCACTCCAACTCGCATTCTGCTACACGATCTTGCACTCGCTGCTTTCCTCAAGTGAGATTACTATGCCCATTTTTTACTTTTTTTTCTAAATGAATTGTATTAGTGGATTCTTTAAATTCAATTATGTGTGCTTCTAACCACAAATGATATTTTAATTTTATAAAAAAAGGTATAGTAAAGGTTCGCCCCGTATTACAGGCACTTGAGTCCTACGGGTAGGGATGGGGGGGGGGGGGAGAGATAGACTTGGTTATTCCTAAGACATTTTCCTTCCATGTAGCTCTATTGAACGAACTATTGTCAACTCCAATCAACAAATTTTAAGCGTCTTTCTAAATACTGTTTTATAGTCTGCGTCTCCTATGTACTTAAAAAAATTCTCTTGTGCCTATATTTTGCCTCATGTAAATTTATCTTTTTCTTATAAGCTATGCCCAAAACATGGAGAGCAGAATTCAAATTGGCCTTTAGGTAGCACTGCCCTCGGCCGCCGACTATGTGGACCTACTAGAATTTGCCAATTTTGGAGGCAAACCATGGCCACTCGCACCAGGAGTTTCGCCACCGAACAGGTATTTTTTCAGAAATATGTTCTTATCTTAAAAATTACGATGGTCCAATTATAATGTTTTATCAACCGTGCCTATATCTAAATATATATTTTTGTATAATATATTATTTAAATTTATGAAATATATTCGTGTATTTCGGAGCAACAAAAATATGTCAGGTGGGCGGCAGATCTTCGTTACACATGGTCGACGAATATCCCCCACAAGTATCCTGCTGTACACGATAAAGTACTTGGTTCGAAAAGGTGACATTGAGAATAATTGTTTTAATAATATCTATGCGCGCGAGTGATTCTTTTTTGGAGAATTTTAGAGAGATGAATTTTCATGTGAAAGATGTCGAATTAACGAACGCTTCATTTCCAGAGTTATGGCGAAGATAAAGTCGATGACATCGCCCTCAACCACATCGAGACAGCTAAAGGCTAAGGTAATGAGTTTTTCTGTTATGTAAATGTATACTTTGGCTGCTCTCACTTTCTACTGATCGTGCTAATTTTTCCAGGCAGGCCAGTTCATATGCGAAATTCGGGCATCGCTAAGTAGACTTGTTTGTAGAGTGTGCGGATATCTTCTGTTCAAGGTACAGTTATTTTTCAGCACGCATGCAGAAAATCAGAATTTCGCGTATGTCACAATTATTTTTATATTTTCTTAAAAGGATTTGATATTTAAAAAAAACAACGTCAGATCTTCCGCAAATTCTGCTCCAAACTTCTCGTCGTTCCCTCGCAGATGGAGACCCTAAAAAATGCCGAAAAGGTAAACATTATGTGCAATATTGTGAAGTTCATCCCTCTCAATTTTGTATTATCGTTGCCCCAGTTACGGTGAAAAAGAAAGATAATTCAGACGGGAGTCCCTCTTGTTTATCTCCCCCTTCATCGCTCGCATCTTGACTACTTGCTCATCACATGGGCGAATTGGCACTTTGGTCTACGGCTTCCCCATATCGCCTCGGGCGACAACCTCAATCTCAGCGGATTTGGGTATCGTTTTGTATACACACTCATCACAGCTATTCATATTTCTCCATTTTATAAGACTCGCATCCTTTTGAATTGTGTTAATTGAAATATTAATAAGTCTATATCCTCCGAGCACATGTAGGACACATTGTTGGCGCTATATGAGCTCATATCTCTGCTTATTTTATCGCTACGATGAAATTAAAATCAAACATGGTTTTTGAGACGAAAAGATTAGGGAAACTGCTAGGAAGAGACTAGATAATAAAAGACTTCCTAAAGAAATGCGGTTGGATGTTTCGGTCTTTGGTTTTCGTTTGAGAATCATTTATAATTTAAATGTTTGTGTTTGAGATGGCTGTTACGTGCAACGGGAGCCTTCTTCATCAGACGCCGTCTCGCTCCTGAAGATGACGGCGGGAAGGATCAGTTATACAGGCATGATCGCGTATACAAAAAATTCCAAACAAATGTTTTTACGAGCGCTGCATCTTTTTTATGCATTTCTCAAAGAGATTCAAACACATATTTCTTCGACAATATACAGTATACAGTATACTATACATTTCATTTTCAATTGCCGAGTGCTACGTAACATCTTCAGGAGCGTCTTACATTCGTACATTGACGAGATCCTATCTGCAAAGCTTTCACTCGAGTTCTTTCTTGAAGGAACAAGGTAAGGAAGTGAGGTTAATGAGTATTTTATCACTGAATGAAATGGATCACGGTGTTCATTTCTTCAGGAATCGATTCGGTAAGCCACTGTTGCCCAAGAATGGACTCATCTCAAATGTTGTCGAGGCGGTGCAGCAGGGTTCGTTATTTGAGTATATCAATGTTTATTCTCAATGATACCTAAATCTCTCGTGGCGGTTAGAGATAGGAAACAAACATGAGCAAGATAGCTGAGAAAGTGGTTTGATAATAAAAGGTAAAGGAATTAAAAAGGGGGGGGATATAACATTTCGGCAACTGCTAATATGTTATTTCTAGAATGAGATATGGAATTGAAACTTTTATGGCTGAATGCTACAACTAATAGTTCCCGATCCCACCTACCGTTAAGCTTTGATATGTTATTTTATTAACATATAAATGTATACTGGAGAATATAAATGCATACTGGAATTGATTCCTTTACACTATATTTTGTCACGCTTTAAATTAGCAAACTACGAATTAGATTTTACTTCCAGGAGTGATATCCGATTGTTACCTTGTACCTGTGTCGATCACCTATGACCAAGTAGCTGAAGGTGTCTTCCTCAACGAATTGATGGGCATACCCAAGGTTGGAAGAACTTCTTGTGAATTCTCATCTACGATGAGAAAAGGCTATCATTTATTTTCTCATTCTTGAGACATGATAATTAATGAATGCAAATTGTACTTTTCAGATGCGCGAGAATTTATGGATGGTGTTGAAAGGCATGATCAAGGGATTTGGAATGCTGCCATGCGGGGTTGTCAGAATGAACTTCGGGCAGCCGGTTCTACTCACGGTGAGGTCGCTTTTTTCCCCTTTAGAATTATAATAGGTATTAATCCCGAGTAATCGATGTATGTATTTCTTAATGTTAATAATCTAGGAGTACCTCTCATCGCTGTCAACTTGCGTGAAGACAAAAGCTCCTGCGAGACTGAGAAGAGTGCCCAACAGCTTCTCATATCGGTCAGGGTGATGGCGTCATTTAATAAAAATTGACACCGTTTTTGGTTTAAGCATTCGTCATGTTGAATTTTGATTGATTGATGGTTACCTGTTGTAATGGCCTATTTTTGTTGCAGAGAGTTACTGCCATGGAACTCTCCTAAAGTGGGTGTCGACCGTGCCCTCGTAAGGGGAATTGGACTGCACGTCATATACGGTATGTAGGCAAACAGCGCGATTATGAGTATGAAATCATTGGTTACAAGTGGGTCATTTCCATAGTTGAGAGCCAACTTCTCTGGGGGAACTTTCAGGTCGTGGTGACACGTTCAAATAAAGGATATTATTGGGAAATTTGAGCGCTGAACTGTTCCTTGTGATGGCATTTTCTCAAAATTGATCTAACATTGATAGTGACTAGAGACATTTTTGAGTTCGGAGACCCGTTAAAATCGAACAAAGAAAATCCAAGAAGATCCCTGGCCTGGCTCACGTATGGCCATTTTTTTGTTGCGGCAACACCCGCTATGATTTAATGAACAATATCCACTAAATTCATGTAGATTTAATCGAACTCAGCTGTTGTGTACCAATTTTTGCTCGGTTTCCTCAGAAACTCATCTGATATGAACATCGGTTCAACCATTCCTGCCAATGTTATATTATTCTACAACAAACATTCTCATAACAGAGGCAGCTCACATCGGTTCGATCCATCTTTCATCCGTCCTGGCGACTGTTATGCTGTGTAAGGTAAGTAGAAGACAACTCTACTTAGTTTTAAACTTACGTATATTGCGAATTAATTTTCATCGCGCATACCGATCCTTCACTGTTCAAAAATTTTTTATGAGCATCGTCATGAAATGTTCAAAAATTTTATCATTTTAGTATCGTGAAGGTTCTCCGCGAGAGCACGTGGAGAGAGATGTGGAGTGGCTGTGCGAGCGACTTATATTCCAGGGATACGAGGTGTGCTTGAAATTATTGGTTAAATCAATAGTGAACTATCATTGCGAGAAACAAGTAAGGATGAAAACTGTTTTCAACATTCTTTGCGTACGTTCTTTTGGAAAATACTGTACATATTGTTTAGTGCATAATCCTTACCTCTGCTGTCCTTTTCAATGAGGTGTTATCATCAATTAATATTATTTTTGAGGTGGTCGGATGGCAACACCGTGTGACATCTTCTCGTCGAGCTGTCGATTATGCAGATACCTTCCTCGGTGATTCCCTCGAGACCACAGAGACAACAGTGAAGCCAGTGGGCACTCATCGGTGAGTGTGTGCACAACGTTGATCATAAATACATTACTCTCAGTTCATTGGTTCGTCTCGCATACTCACGCAATGCCTTACTTCCGGCGCTCGCTCTCAAAGCTGCACTAGGTGAGTCATTGTAAGCAACATGTTTCCATCTTTTGGTATACCTACAATAGTCACGCAAATTGCAATGATATTGACCTGAACACGAAACATTTGTTTATTATGTTTAATGAATTATGGTACACGGGAAAGAGTGAACATTGTGGTCGTTGCAGGACTCGCATTGTCTCCTTTCACGACGGGACAAGTGCTGGCTCTCGATGACGTCATCGATGACGCAGTACTCATTTGCGAGTGGATGCATTTTGAGGCCATATTTTGCAAAGTGAGCAATTAACACTTTTTCGTTACTGTGTAAAATGTGCGATCCTCTCTGTGTGTGTTCAGCCTTGCGAGTCTCTTCGCGACCGTCTCACTCGGGTGCTGCTAGGACAGGATGAGGCTTCTCTGGGTAATGCACAGACAGGTGCAGTGCAATCGATGGAGGTGGATAAGGATGGCGAGTGTGTATCTTGTGTCAAGGTAAGAGTTGGAGCAACGAGACGCATAGGCAAAACGAAATTATATTTTCTCTCTGCACTCCTTTTTTTTTGTCAGATCCGGGATGGATGCCGTGCCCGAGAGATTTTACTCTTTCATTCGAATCTCCTGCGACCTTTCTTCCAGTCGTATGCAATGACAGTTCACAGACTTATCAATAACGTCAAACCTGTGAAAGGTATACCACTTTTGCAACTCACTGGTTAACAAATTTCACGTTACGGACCAGTGTACAGTATCGATTTGCAGAGGCCGATTTTATCCGCGAGACGATCCGTTCTTTTCTTAATCAAACAACTAGCTCCGCCGAACTGCCCTTCCAACTTTGGTGTTAGTAAACTCTTTGTATTTTTGTTGATCAGTCGTTTCCGTTTTCAGTGGAAGCAGCAAACTCCGACTCGATCCGCAACTGTCTTTCTATTCTTAGAGAGAGATCTCTGGTCACTGGTACCTCATCGCAAACTGTATCTGCTCTTTCGATTGAGCCAATTGAGTTGGCATACCAGCACTTTTTACGAATTCTGACTATTGCACCTGTAAACTGATCTCGATCTCCATCCTTGAAGACTACCTCATCAAACCGTCCTCGCCAAGCCATAGCTTGTTACGTTGTTAGATTACTCCTTCTAGTTACCACGTTGCAGAGTTTAATAGCATAATATAGTAACCTGATGTGAGTTGTTTTTCGTTTGTTTATTGAATGATAAATCCATTCAGCTTTAGTAGAGATGAATTAATGAAAACTAACCGTATCTTCAAGACAACCGGTTAGAGATAAAATATGCATTGAATCAGTTAGCTGCATTCTAGTTGAGAATCGCAAAACAGTGTGGTCGCGAAAGAACCGTACATTTTACCAGAATTTCGGTGCATCAAACAAATGACACTATGAGATTTTGACATATTCTGATGGCCCAATGTGCGTAATTTGTGCGGGATGAGCGGCCCTTAATAGGAAATGCGACCTTTTTTTGCGAAATGCTTGTCTCTGCATGATAAGACCAATGGTACCGGTGATAGATGAGTGCAACTAGTTTGAGACGAGTTATGAGCAAAAAAAGGTGTTAGAGAAGAAACCCCGATATGTTACTTCTCAAGTACACGTTACAGATTAAAAAGGGCTGAACTTTGAATGCATGCAATTATGCAAATGAATTGTTTTGTGAGGTGCCAATAATAACTATATCGATACAGGACATCTATAAGAATATGTAAGAATCTCATGGTGCTATTTTATGTTGTACCGAGGGGCGTGCGATTTTTTGCCGAAAGCACCAATAAGTGCAGGACGTATTGAGAACAGAGGAAAATGATACAAAAGCATCTTAATCTAGACAATAGATATAACTCAAGGCGAAAGATAAATTACTATTGGACTAAGTGAACAAACAAAAATTCATACAAAGCAAGTTTGGTAACCCTGGTAATGATCGGCAATCGCCCTGTTCTACTTCCCACGGCACAATAGAGATCGAAACTTAAAAAACGAATCGAAATCACATCATGTGGCGAGAGAACGGGGCGATTCCATGTGGGTACGATCGAATAGACAACCGTACAAGAATCGGAAATTCGGTAAAGTGAATCGGACACAGTATACTTACAACAGAAGAAATAGCACAACGGAGCAAGTGCAAACGAAAAAAAATGGAAGTTTTTTCAAAGAAGCGTGTGTTTTACGCGAGACTCACTTTACCGAACTTTCACAAAGAGAACAGTACATACGTTAACATTCCATTAAGAGAGAAGGGAAGGTGCTCTATGTAGGACGGACGACAGCTGCCTCCTTTGAGGGAATGACAATTCTCGGCTTGACAGTCGAAGAAGTACGCACGGATGAATCCTTGTGGACTTCGTACCTGGAATGAACAATGAGTACACACTCAAAGGCGAAAAGAGTTGTGCCGGAACCCCCAAAATGAGTAAGAAAAAACTCAGAATAAGGTAAGTTACAATTCGCAAATGATCGCTTTCACTTGATCTAATCGAAATCACCACTTAAATCCCTGTGTATTCAGAGTACAAATTCGAACTTCCTTCCAACAATACAGTTGCATACCTTATTAAAAGACCGTTAAACGAAGAATCGGAATGGAATGAATACGATACATGATTTTCATCTCAGACACCTTACCTTAGAATATGCAATAATTGTGACACATTAAAACCAACCTTATCGGTTCAGAATCAGGGATCTCCAACTTTGCCTTCAGAATCTGACCAATCCTAAGGTTGATGTCATCTCTTTGGGCATCCCGGGTCCAGAGTGAGACCTTCAATGAAACTGTTCCACAGATATTATAGTATAAATTACGAGTTCGCACCTTTATCTGAGCATTGAAAAAATATTGGAAACCTTATCGCCCTTCTGACGAACGTTGACTACGGCTCCACATATGAACTCGCCGAAGCCCTCGAATTGCTCGCCAACGATCGCCATCAGCAGTTCTAACCAGTACGAGTCCAGCATTTGGTTTCGCCTAAAATCAATTATATTATAATGCAATTGGGATCGAGTAACCGCTGCTTGTCGACAATTACGAGCCATCGTCCACCCTTGATGTTCGCCTCGTCTTCCCACATGGGCTTGATTCCCTCCTTGAACATGTAGTAGTCGCTACCCATGTTCAGTCCACTTGCAGTCTGGATGTGATTGTACAGGGCCCAGAAGTCTTCGACGGTATCGAAGAGAGAGACGCACTAAACGAAACACTTATATTAGGTTGTTAGGCAGAATATTGCAATCGCTAGCATTGAATGTAGCACTCAAATTTGAAAATGGAAGTACTGCAATGTAATATACATATAGCAAATGTTCAAGCTATAAATATTGCGGGTAAGTTACAAGAACCTGCTTTTTCTTTGCACGAAAACACTAATCTTCAAATCAATGTTGAAAATGGTAATATAGTTCGTGATAATTGGCAACTTACTTTAATGTAACAAAGATTAGCATATACGAAAATGAACGAAAACAAACCTTGAGGCAATCTTCCCATTCCTTATTGCGATCGGCCTTCAAATACCACAGGGCCCAACGGGACTGCAGTGGATGTCTGACCAGCATCTCTTGGGGGAGACCAACAATAGTCTTTGAGGGGGGTCTCTAAACAAAGCTATTTTACGGTAATGAAAGGATACTTAATATCACGAGACATATGTATGTACAAAACCATACAGCAACGGCGTTCTCTTCTTCTGAGGCCTTCACGTCGTCACCTGCCGCTTTGAGCGACTCCGCTGCCATGGCTGTAAAGCTGCATAACATAGAATACGAAAATTCGATAATCTCAAACAAACAAGTGCGTGGCGTGCGCTCTTATAGGTGAGGGGAGGGAGAGAGATCGACACTACTAAGCATTCGCCGATGCGTGAGCGAAATTTAGCGGTTAAATCGACGTCTAGCAGTAACAAAAACAAGGAGTTAATCTCAGCGAGTAAGTGCTCGATGATATACCATATGATAAACACTGCGAAAAGGGCAACACAGCTGCCAACAACAACAATATATAAATTTTCATAAAAATTCATAAAAATTTCGATGTCGTATATTGTATCGTAGTTTCACGTTATTCGTGGTGAGAGAGAAGGTGAAATTTTTCAAATATTTTCAAAATACTGTAGCGTTCGCTTTATGTCAAATACCCAAAATAATCTTGTCTGAACTAGTTGAACGAGGAAGCTGTATTTTTTTCCAACTATAACAATGTGTACTGGTCTGGCCGACTCATCCCCGCTGAAATATAATTTTGATCAAACCTTTTTGTGATCTTAGTGTTGACCTGGCTTGTTTTGTTGTGCGAAGTAGTATATGCTTGCGTCTTAACAAATTTCCCCTTTCCTAATATTAAACGCTTAATTTGTGAATTGAATTTTGATAGCCACTCTTCTCTGGAGAAAAAATATCCGCAGTCCTTTTCGATATGGATTGTATGAAGTTCTGTAACTATTATACCTTCCTCTCTTCAATCGATAATAAAATAGATAGAGATAGAGTTTGATCTATTTATTTTCTCCACAGTCCAAAATTAAAGTACGTAAGGCACAAATCCCTTCCCTGATGGTCCCTTCCCTGATGGTAACCAAGTAGATGAATGAATACACTTCAGCATTCACTGACACCACTGGCAAGAGCTAGCAATAGGAACAATTGAATTTCGGAATTTTATGACTGAATTGTATGTACGGGAAAATGGGTAACTGTTTATGTGCTTATCTGAGACTCGATGATATTTGAATTACGGTAACTAAAGTACAGCGGATCGCATTAGATATCAGTGCACGAACTAATCAATAATGTTTATGTATATCATAAATATTACTATCTACCTAAAAACTAAACACCTACATATCTACGTCTTTGGTATTTGGAAAGACTGTCGCTCGTACTTCTTTTGTATTCTTTGTCTGTCCCTTATAGAAAATTGGAAGTGAGAACGTGAATCTTGTGTCCTTGTAAAGTGAACCCGATATAGATTATATACTACTCCTACGGAAGAATTCTTATCATCACCATCCAATCAATGACATTCCCTACTCCACTGCACACTCAGTTCTGTTGTTGTTTGGGCCGGTGATCGAAGAATTTCCTAGGGATTTGATTTCAACAGATTTTATTTCATTTTATTCAGTAGAACTATATCGAACGATGATGGTTTTCAATATTAGCCTTATAAGGCCAGATATATAACACGAACGTCCGACATATTCTTTGGTCAAGACTAGCTGTATCCCCCCCTATCTTCAGAAGGCGCGCTCTCTCCCTCGCTACATCGATTTTGTTGGACGACTCTCCTCCTCCTTTATATCTCTCCTCCCTTTATGTCGTCTCTGTCCCTCGCCTCCCTCTCCCTTCCTCTCGCGACAAGACCTACACGCATGGAAGGAATGCCTTTCGCGTTTGCTTTCTTCAAATTGTAGTAGTACATTAATTGCCAAAAATTTCGCTGTCTCACAGCTCTTAATTTTCCCATTCTTGTGCGCTTCCTTTACTATATATTCTTCTACTTACGTTCGTTCTGGCTAGATACTCTCAATCACGCACGCACATAAATCATTTATATTTATGCAGAGCCAGTCTCCTGCTTTATCGTAGCTCGCTTTGTTATGGAGCCAGAAGCGTGAATATATTTTTGGGCATTCCTTAGTAAGTGAACACATTGCTCGAGAATTAACGTGCGCATGTAGGAAGCTACGGGAGTGATAGATTTTCATGGTTAAATTCCGCTATCGACATTCTTGCATCATTAAACATATTCTCTCCAATGCTCCTCAATCGTGACTCACTCTGTGTAACTGCCGTTTCGTAATCTAACGAAGCAGATGCGTTTAATAAATAGCCACAAGTTCTTAAAACCTTGTTCTTCTAAAAACAACCCATATCACGTCAATGGTGCAGCAGTTACCGATATATAGCACGCTGTAAACTAAAAATTCTGCACCACGTGCGCGGCAAATTTTGATTGCACAAAATCGTTTGAAAAATAAGAAATGTTTCAAATTTGCGAAAATTCCAGGTTCCGACAAATAAATGCAAGTTGAGAACAATTTAACAAAATTTGACGTGCAATTTTTTTCACGTTTTTTGAAAACCGTGAAAAAATTGCTCGTGCAATTTTTTTCCTTGTCCGGACTCCAGCGATATTTGTCCGACTCTTACGCATACGGGCTCTTAAGACTTCAATTATTCTCATTAAAGGGACCCGGACACACAAATGAAGTCAAGTTCAGAAAAAAGAGCTGATTTTTCTGAGAAAAACTCAAAAAACCGCATATTTTTACGATTTTTTAAAAAGGAGTGCGCCCCGGCATACTGTGGTTAGCGCCGCTAAATACAGTATGCCGGGGCGCACGGCCAAAATGCGCAACTTTGAAAAATCATAACTCCTTTTAAAAAAATCGTAAAAATATGCGGTTTTTTGAGCTTTTCTCAGAAAAATCAGCTCTTTTATCTGAACTTTACTTCATTTGTGTGTCCGGGTCCCTTTAAGTCAAACCTCTTCTCTTCTCGATTGCTTTCTCTATCTCGATCCGCCCTATTGAATGGACGCAGTCGATAACTTAATTTATTTCCTTTCAAATTGACCTAGAGCCTTCTTTTTCTTGCACGAGAGTGAAAAAGTGAGATGAAAGGGAGAGGGGAATGGCGAGATCCTCCATCTGTGACTCCTTTCTCTTCTTCTCTCTCTGCTTCTTCGATTGCCTCGTCCTTCTCAACTTAAAGACGATGAAATTCTTAGCTCGATTCTACTCTTTTTTCCCTCTCGACTCCTCGTCGCTGTCTTTTTTCCTAGTAGGTTTGCTCTTCCCACACGCATTATTGTGAGATCGAGAGGGTACGGGAAAAAGAGGGGGGGGAGTAGAGAAAGAGTATCGCACAGAAGGGACGGCGGATTAGAGATAACCGAACATAAAACCACATTGTTCATCTATTATTGTCTCAATTGCAGATCAGTTATTAGCATTCAGCTATTTTTTGTACCCTGGCGAAATATTTATTTTATTCATTCTCATGCGGTAATCGAATTATTTTAAATTTCCTTCCCGGCCAAAAAGCATTGTATACTCCCCCCCCCCATCATCACCACAGGGCCGGTTTTTCTGATACGGATATATTTCCCTAATGTTGGATTTTTGCAACCTTTATACATGCCCGTCACCTCCCTTCGTTTTCAGTGGGTCGCAATTTAGGATTTCTCTGATTTTTATTAAAAATATTGTGACGACATCATCCTCATTATAATGTTGTATCGGAGGAAGGCTCTCAATTTTCTTCGATCACGAGCCGAGGCTGAATTGCGATACTAGATTCGTCGCATTCCCCTCATTTTTCTCAGATTTCATGCGTATCGCACAAGTTGAGAGCTTAAACTGAACTTGAAAAAAATTGACCTAAAAAATCAAGTATCAACTTTTAAGGATACGTGTATAGGGGCCACACTTAGGACAACGGAGGTTTTTTTTTCGCTACTGCATCATCACATCCTCCGCTCTTACGCTGGTCGCGATTAATTTTAAAGTGATTTTAACACAAAATTTTTTTTGGGTTATTTTTACACAAAATTGATTCGTATATCTAAAATCCAGTGCTTGCGGAAGCAACGGCAAACCGTATGATACAATACATTCAGTGATTAATCATGATTCACCGTACAAAAGTCGGAAGACCATTAAACCCTGCTGGTTGCAATGTCTGTCGTTGCACAACGCTCGCGCTAGGAAACGAATGCCATGAAAGAGGTTAGAGACAGAGAGGGATAAGAAATTAGAAACTCGATGATGTTTCACTTATTTGTTGCTGCTGATAGTCGCTGAAGGTTATGTATGCATATCATCCTGGATGCACTCATGCAATAGTATGCTGCTGTTTTCCTTCTCTCGTACAATACAATCAGCTCCAATTGTTTGAATTTGTGTGGGGTAATAGCTAACCTTTCCTTCGGTAACCAGAAAGCAAGATATAATAAGGGAGTGCCACAAGGAAGGGGAGGGTGGGAATATTATTTGATTTTCTTTATTCCATTGCTTTAGAACAGATATAACGAAAACCACGGGAGAACTATGTCATTTTGTGACGAAGGGAAGACTTAGAGGGGAGGGGATAGTTTTGGAGAAGAGGCACCGCTGAACACACAATGGAAACTTCCGAAAGAAAGAGGGAGAGAGCGAGAAATGACAATGCCTAAGTGAGCATCTTCCCTCGAATCGAGACGAAAGAACTTAACCCATTATCTTGTGCAGTTTATCTCAAATAAATTCTTGTCCACACGACGCTCTTAATATTTTTCGCTCATTACCAAATATTATTTCTAAAATCATATTGACCATTCCTCTGATTCTCGCTGCTAAAAACTGTTGGCACATCTTGTTCCCCTCAATACTTTTGAAATAAAAAGGGTTGTCAGATGATTGAAGGAGAACAGATTCAAATATCTAATATGCGACAATCATTCCTTGTCTTCTTTTTTCTCTTCAACTCAAAACGAGATTCTTTTGCCATTCGAGCTCTGACAGTATTTTTTACGATTGAGTAACTTTCACTAAAAGGCTATAATTAATAATAAATTAGCCAACAATTGCCATCTAATTAAGCATTATTCGAATCGCCTAAAATTTTCTGCAGAGTATAGAAGAATGGATTTCCCCTACTAACTGATTCCTCCCTTTATCGCATCTAACGACTCTCAATGCCCCAATCCCACTAAATGAATGTTTCTGGGAAATAGGCGAAACAGTATAATTGTGAAGCTTCTCCGCCTTTTCTCGTCCATCTCGATAATGTGTAATGCCTACGAACTTTGATCCATCTCAATTATTATCGATTTTCGAACATTAATCGAAATTATTATTACTCATAATTTTGGATGCTGCATTTTTTTCTCACGATTACGATCGAATGATTGTGAGAAATGGACAATAGTCGCAGTTTTCCCACGCCTCACTCATCATACGATATTAAAGTGAATTTATCTTCCTCGAGCATTCGATTACATAATCCTTGTAAAATACTTGAGATTTATCTGGACACAGTTTGAAATTTTCTTCAACCCTCTCATTCTCTGTTTCAGTTGTCATTTCGTCAAGTTTGTTCAGTAATTATGCCTTCTGTTCGAAATGCGATACATTCGGGTTGTTTTGAACGAGGGTATCCAATCACTTTCTTCCGCTTTCTAACTAGGCACGATATGAATGAGAAGGAGAGAGGATCGGGCGATTACTCCTGTCAAAGGAACCCTCTTGAATCATGCATGCTCTAGTTTGGGAGAAAGGGTGGGAGTGAGAGAGGGATTGATGCATTGTCCTCTCCGATTTCCCGTGGTTGCTAGTGTATTGGGCAATGCTCTTATATTTCTTGCGCTTGCTCAACTGTGTTTCTCCATGTGGCAAGCTCCCTAGCACATTCAAAACTATGAGAGTGCATTCAGAATAAAGTTACTCACAAACTGAGTACTATTCAGTCGTGAATTATTTAAAATTCAACAACTGCTCCAATCAATTTCTAACATTCATGCCAACTGGGCTTGAACTATGCCCTTCTTGCCTTTTCATGAGGGCAAAATTCGAAAGTCGCTAGCAGGTACACACTTTCTCTCTCTCTCCCATAAACTCATCTTGCTTTATTTCTTGAGACAAGTTGATGGAAAGAGACTGGGTAGGGAGAGGGATTGGTCTTCTGGAATTCGTCGAGATTCCCAACGTCTTTCTTCTCTCAACCTCTCCACCTTTTCCGTTTTTCTTCTCCAGCTACAGTAGTTAGCTCGTTCTCCTTCAATGATTTCATGAGCAATCGCTTCCATTCCGTCTTCCCATTCTTTCTCTCCTCTCTTAATGTCCATACATGTGTAGATGCATTTTGCAAATATAATTGTCGGATTGCTCTATGTTATGTATACGCGTATATATAATTCGCTATCCACTATTAAGATCTGCAGAGATGACACGTGATTTATTTCAATTGATTCAGATGGTTGTCGCATACTAATTATAACGATGCCATCAACAGAAATTATAAAAATACTGATCGAAGAAGCGATCAAATAATGTCTTCTCATTTTCTCTCCTGATGATCGTTATTGTGTGCGCGTTCGGCCGGGTGAATCGTGTGGGGCCCGAAAGTCTCCTAAAATTAGAGAAGTGAACGATAATAATAATACCAAATATTGGACAGTATCTATATATCTCTTTCGTTATTCGTTATCACTCATGACCTCGACACACTCATTCAATCATTCTTCCTTCGCTTGCTTGTTCTCCCTTTATGGCTTGCTGATTAGGGAAAGGCATATTTGATGCTCACTAGTCATGGACGCCAATTTATCCTTCCAGTGACGTCAAAAAGTGAAAATGAAGAATTACTCAGTTCTTGCATTTAAGTTGTTTACTCTCTATTGGTTAATATTCGGGCTATCTCTTAATCAAATCTAACCTTTCTTATACTATATTTTCGATTCTTGTCCGTTTTACTCCTTGATTCTTATCTAATTCTGAACGAATGTCAAGATTTTTGATTTTTTTGTCATTCGTATCCAGTTCCCTTCAATCGTATCTGTTAAAATTGATTATTTGCAGGTTCACAATGATTGATTCCGGCTGCCATCGGTCTAACAGCGCTGTTGTCGAGTGATCACGATCGATCAGTTGAATAATATACTGCATATTCTCCTCTCATCATTAAAATCAGTCGTCATTGGATTCGTCAGTACTTATGCATGCATTCTATAATAATTGATAGTGTGATCTAAATTATATTGATTAGTGCTACCCATCTATATAATGGCAACTTTTTGTCAGCTAAAGGTAAAAGGTAAAGATAAAAGTGTTAGGCATTATCCTCGCAAGGCGGGCTAGCCACCCTATAGTATCTAGCAACGATTGCCTAACCTGGGACCACCAGTGGCTGCTGCGAGACATGCACCTGGTAGGGAATTTCATTGATGTGGTTTGAAACACTTCCCCTTTCACACCGCCGCTGCGCTTCTGTGCCACCACGTCCGCTCTAAGTATTACAAAGCCGTTGAAGATAGCTAATATAGATACTGATTGACGGAGCTTATTGTTAATTTTTAAAGATAGAGTACCACTAACTGTGTGAGGGTTCGTGTTATAAATGAAGAACGAGAGGGCGCACTACACGGTCACTACATACCTAGTTCGGCGCCTGCGCTTTAGGTTTGAGAATCAACCGATTGCCCATTTCTCATTCCCAACGAAAATTGATGATTTTCGAGAGTGTTCTAGATAACCATGACTCATGAACTCACGTCTAGATCACAGCTTTCCATATGTTTTTTTTAAAAGGCACTCATGTTCGCGATTATCGTTAGCGAGTAGAGAGTTTCAATTTGTATGCGCCATCACTTCCTTGCCCCTTCATTATCTGTATGATCAGAGTTACTGGAATCACATCAAATCGATCACATCTCGAGATCAGATGATCAGTTCAAACCAAAATAAAAGAGATTAATAACTTCTGTTTCAAAAATCGTATCAATTTGGTTATGCCATCAAAATTTTCCTGAAGCAATTTGATTATTTGCTTAAAGAAGGAGAGGCACGAATCGCGCCGATATGCAAAGTGAGGCAGAGCGCTCTCCTCATTTTGCATGTTCTCTAGCTCGTTGCCTGCGCTTCAGGGTGACTTGGCAATCAGCCAATCGAGTATATCTCGGCTTAGGCGAAAATTGAAAACATGGGAGTTTCGAATGCGTTATGGGGTGATCATGCCACACCGTCTGACATCGCTAGCTCAGTTAGCCAGATATTCGTGCCACCCCTTCTTTAATGTTAGATAAGTCGAGGAAATATGGTCGTCAGTGGATCCCGCCTCATAGAGTCAGATATATATAATAGGATGGAGGTTTGCTTGGCTCATCGCTCATAAAAAAGATCACATATTCGTCAAAATATTTCACTAACATTTCAATATCGAATGATGAAACGCAAGTATTCCCAATTGATATCTGACTTATAATATAACTATTGCAGATCATCGGTCAATTCTATCTCGTCCTCACCGTAACCGTCGGCGGCGTGACGAGTCGCCATGGCGAAGGAATATCAATTCAATTGGAAGGCTAATGTTCACCAGCTACTAATTCAGGTATTTAAGCTTCCGAATCAAGGAATCCAAATAGATTGTAGAGTCAGCACGAAATTGTAGATAGAAGATAGCTGCATCATATATACATACTATGTAGATTTTTTATAAATTATTTTTGAGGTCTGCCTCATTTACTTTTGGGCATGATCGGACAAATATTTTGTGTTCTGCCACTGACAGTGTAACAATGTGACCTTGTGAGTGGTCGATTCTCTCGTGATTCGCCTCTAAAAGAAGGAGATTCACGACTGCTGGTTAAATTATCATAAGCGGCGCGCGCCGATTCGCATGCGCCGTCTCTTCATTACCCTTCTCTCTCACCCCCTCAGGGTCACTTTGGTAAACACCCAATCATTCATATCTCCGTTTAAAAGAAAAGTTTCAAAAGTGTGATCGGGTGACAGTGACCCGTCATCTGGCATCGAGAACTCTGTTAACCAAATGGTCGTGCCACCCCTTCTTTAAATCCGTTCAATAATTATAAAATTCTCTTGCAGGGCAGCATTTTCGACAAATACGAGGATGTGGGAACGCTTTCCACCGGGTCAGCGGTGAGTACTTTGAACATAGAACTTTAAAAAAACTATCAATGGTGGACTAAAGATTAACGAAACAACGTAAAAAATCCATATTCAGAATGAACATCGGGTTTTTTCATGTTTCATAAATATTTTTTTAAATAGCTCGACTATTACCTTTTCCCGTTTCTGTAGAATTATGTGATATGAAACAGAGATTTCTCCGGAGTATTTATCCATAACAATCAAGCTAAACATTTGATGTTAGATACATTATCGACTTGGTGTTATAATCTCTGCAGCAAATGGATTCTCCTCTAATCGATCTTTGCTCCCACACCCGAGTTGACGAGATGGGCTTCTACCTCTACTGGCATTGTGATGGGAAAGAAACGCAGCTGATAGATTTGGCAACGGTGAGGTAGATTCTATAACCAAATATCGGACTATTAACAAAGGAAAATTGTTTGTAGATACACACATTACCATCAGCGTTGAGTGACCCCACCTCTGCAAAAAATATTATCCCACGAAATTGAGACCTTAGTGAGATGTGTGGTTGTAGAGAGACGCTCGTAAATGTTTTTCATTCGAGCATTCAATTTCAAGAAATTAATTCGCCAAAATTTTTCTAGAATTTATTCGTTTCAATTTCTTCTAATTATAAATACTTATACATACGACTAATTGAATTGGCAGGTATGGGAAGTTCGAACGGGCGCTCTTCCAAAGGATTCGCGCGTGTTATGCGAGATCGAGCGAGGAGGGGGCTCGGCTGGTCTGCCTAAGGACAAGGTACTCCAGAACTACTGCTCTTGTAGACAATTCAACGTAGAGGGATATTCTTTAGAACGGTCTTTCTCAGGGCGACGCAATTGAAGATCGTCTCGTATGGATCTCACATGGTACAGATCTCGTTGCCCCCCAGCACCTCTTCCTACTAAGTGACGATCCCGAAGTTGCCAAGGTGAACAAAGAACGATGATTTGCTTATCCCGCAATATGAGACAGATTGCGTAAGAATAGCTCAAAAAATATCAAAACTCCAAAAACTGCTATCTGAGGTTCTTGAAAGTTTCTGAAAAGTATCTAGTACATATTGGACGAAAATTACGAGACAATTTCGATTTTGTTTTCAATTTGGATCTATGTATAGACCGCTATGACAATATGAAAAGGCATGTTAAAGTACGCTCTGTTTTGATTTGACCTAGATACTAAAAAATTTGAAAAAAAAAACCGAAGCAGGCGTGACCGCCATCTAATAAGACATGTAAAAGTTTCAAAATACGGGTGATGTGGTGATCAAAGAAAAAATGATTTCTACGTGACGTCATCTTAATACACTGCGAGCAAAATTAATATGCCCGATTGTTTCACGCACCCAAAAAGCATTGTTTCAGAAGGCTGTGCTGTGCTATGCCTTTTTTGAGCTTTGTCTGACGCATCTGAATTTCATCGGTGCAAACTGCCTCATATGCCCCTAATACAGATGATGGTTTTCATTCGATATATCGATATGTATCTTCATATCTAATAACATCCGTATTTACAGACATGGCGTCAGGCACTCAGCGAAATCATCCGGAGCGCGAGGATTAAATTCGTGTGTCCGACTACGAATCTTTTCAAGAAGTATGTAGAATTATGTAAACATAATGATTACGTGTAAACTACGATGCCATAACACAAGAGCATCATGGGTTTCAGAGAGAAACATTCTACCTCAGAAAGTATGTAATTATCAGGGCAGCTTTTATGAGTATTATATATCCCGGATATACCGCAAATCGGCATTCTCCATTCTTGCGCTCACGACGGGCGGTCGACTCTCACCCCGCTCTCTTCCATCTCCAGTTTGGAGAATCCTCGTCCGTCAGCTTGGGCAACCGGACGAGTATCGCCCATCTGGATCATCAAAAGGAGGACCCAGGACGGATTCTCATCGGCTCAAGTGATCTACGGTCAAGAAAGGCCCCACTGGGCTGCTTCGGCTGCTTCGTGAGTTTACTCTTAACCATGCAAGTCAGAACTTCGGCGGCTGGATGATACACTTCGTGGCTCAAGATCTATCGACTCAACGCGACGGACAATCGACAACAAAAAGCTAACAGCTTGTAAGAAGAAACCATCCCTTGGCCCATTTTCACTGAGTACGAAGATCCCAATCCCCTCCATTATGATGTTTCCCCCTGCAGGCAATATGCCTTGAATCAGGATAAATGTATGTATACCGCAAATCGGCAAGCGCCGCATATTCATGATAAATGAGCCAGCAGTCGTATACCTCTCCTTCTTTAAACTGAGTCCTATTCAAGGGTGCCAAATATGTAAGACTCCTTTATTGCAGCTGGCGTCGTCTATGCCTTGCGACGAACGAGCGGCGCAAGATTCCGATGAAGAACATCATCCGTCTTTTTGAAGCGGGCAAGCCGGAGAAGATGGTACAGAAGTGCATGACCGATCTTGGTCTTGGTGGAGACAAGGTGAGCTCGGTGGGATACGCGATACATAGTCACCTTATGCATATGTCTACAAATTTGGGGTTTCTAGAGTGACAAATCATCATTACGCAAGGCGTAAATCAAGAATTTTTTTCACATTTGCATGGACCTGAGGGTTCAAAGAAGCTGCTTCATTGTCAGGTGTACGAGTCAGCTCCTATTTTAGACGAAATACATCATTTTAAACTGAACTATAACTGAACTACATAATTAATTTGAAAAAGCAACGGAGTACAGACACCGAATGTTCTCAAATTGTTTTTTTCGATCTTTTAACTTTCGCTAAAGTAACTCTGCGCTCATCTTTGTTTACGAAATAGAGGAGTACTTAATTTTTATTGATGCCGGCAGTTGTTTTTTTTTTTTTTTCTATCAATATTGTTCAGTCAACGAACAATATTTACAATGATTATTTTTTGGGACAGATCAAGTGGGGTAAGAGAATGTGAGAAGCAGTGTTTAAACGGACGGGGCTGCATAAAAAACAAGTTTAACAAACTACTACGAGAGGCTTTGTCTCAGTAGAAAATGTACCTTGACATGTCTCCCAATAAATGCATACATTAAATACTCTGAGATTGATGGTAATGAGCTTGTGGACCACCAAAAGCATGCAGAAAGTTGTTGTGTACCTTTATTTTGTGATCACTCGTCTGTAAATGTCGTGCATGGTGTAAGTGACAAGACGGTTTCTTCGGCGAACCAAGATGAGGCAGAATTTCATGGTGTTTTTTTTGTTTCGTGTGTGTATCCTCCCAATTGCCTACTCTCGCAGTTCATCGAGACCCTCTCGAATCGTTCGATGATGAGGAAGATGCGCAGTCTGGCAATGTGCGGAGCGAAGCGAAAGAAGGTGTCAATTTGTCACGTTCATCTTTACATTCTCCCATCCCCCCTCATTCACTACTCCCACCTTCACCCCCGGCTCTCTAGCATGGTTTAGTTAATATTCCGTAACTTTTCTAGTTTTATTCCCCTCTCCGTATTTCTCCTCTACTGTGTGCCGCTTGGTAGGCATTGTTTGGAGTGTTTCTACTCCGCTAAAAGACGGAGATGGACCATATTCTTCCCCTTGTTGGAGGAGAAGAAGTGGTGCCAAGGAGCGTTTTTCCTGTTTTCGAGTTAACTCTCTCCCCCCCCCCATTCTTATAAGTTTCGTTGTATATCAGATCAATGTTGTAGTGTGCATGGGTATTTATCAATGAGAGGTACAAATAATTTATTTGATTTTTTTGTCAGAGCACCGATTCGGCCAAATAGGTAGTTGGAATTTTTTTAGAATTTATAGAGAAAGATTCAAACGCGTCCGATTTAAACCAAAATGTTTCGACAAATTTAATACGGCGTCTAAAGCTCGTGCAATTGCAAACTATGTAGATTAAACATTCAGGAGCGAGAAGAGTTGGATGTAGAGTTGTTCACTTTTGATAAATTCCTACGGCTGTATCACAAGATTTGTCCAAGGACCGATGTACAGGAGCTATTCGTCAAATTGTAAGTGTATAAAGCACAGTTGCGTCTAGACGGTTGATGTTTTAATATTTTTTGACCGGACATCTAGATGATTGATATTGATTGTATGCATTCTTTATAAGTATTTTTGGTGATAAGTTATTTACCATTAAGAAAACACTAACAATTGTTCTTTGAGGAGCGGTCAGAAAGAATATCTGACGAGGGAGCGCATCGTCACATTCCTAAATGAGGAACAACGAGACCCCCGACTGAATGAGGTCTCCCTTATTTTTTCGTTCCTCATCCTCATTCATTCCACAATGCGGTCGATCAATCTCATTTCGCACTCGGAACTCGGAATTTCGTCACTTTCATTCTTCCGTCTCTCCCCTGACTAGATCGGCCTCACATCTCAGCGAACTCAGAACAACGAAAATGATTGAGTTTCAGCAATTATTCAATATAATTTCAATATAAATTGAATGACGGAATTCTGAGTTCCGAGATAGTTCCGACTATTATGAAAATCCACTCGGAATAAATTCCGTTTAGACATCCCTAGTGGTACGCCTTAGAATTTTGCATAATGTTTCGATGTTATCATATTTTATTCAGACATTGTCTAGCCGAAGCTAACTCTGCTAAATTGTCAGATCCTATTCCCATTCTTCGACATTCCACGTGTGCAACAGCTGATTGCCAAGTATGAGACGGATGACAAATACATACAGGATGGTGAGGAGAGAGAAATAGATCATTGAACATTAAATTAAAGAAAACGTCTTTTCGAATATTTATTTGACGACTTGTTATTTAGGTTTTTATCTTTCTACAGTATCGCCAAAAATGCCAAAAATAAAAATGAAAGTTATCGATTTGGAACGTATGCATTACCTTGAACATGCATGGGATAATACTTTGCTCATAAAAGGGATAGTGAATAGTCGATATTATTGCATAGATAGTGATGACGCAATCAACGTGCACTATTTCGAAAAGCCATTATTCTTGAGAGGAATTTTTCAAGCTCCCTAAACTTTTATATTTCATGTTCAAGGTAATTCCCACGTTTCAAATCGATAACTTACTGGACTCAAAGTTGTATAGTAGAATCAAAAACTGGCTACTCACTTTTTGGCGACACTGTATTTATGCCGACGCTGCCGCGGCAAGATAGTGTGTGGCCTTTGACAACTACTAAAATTAATACTAGGTTGTTATAGGAAAAATGTCGGGTGATGCTTTCCTTCGCTTTCTACAGTCGGACGAAAACTCTTCTGTGTTTCTCGACAGAATCGAGCTACATCAGGATATGGATCAACCACTGGGGCATTATTACATCAACAGGTGCCAAATCACATTACTGGGAGCTAATTCTTTCTGCAAACTCTTCTATTTCACCACTCTCTAACCAATCCAATGACCCCTATGGCGGGACTTCTCTCACAGTGATACACTGACCTAATTAATTCTTCCGTTCAGTTCTCACAACACGTATCTGACCGGCCGACAGTACGGCGGAAAGTCTTCTAGCGAGATATACCGAACTGTGAGTAGACGTAGTTTTCATCTTTACCCAGTTCGCGACAAGGCTTTCCTATTAATATTGATAAACGATGCAGTAATTAACAAAAAAAAGTTTGTCAATGTAGGTGTCAAAGGGGGTTTACTAAAGAGTGGAGAAAGAGTGGAGAAATTTTTTTAGCAAATTTCTATTCCCTATTTTTTTAGCATTTTTCCCCAGTGAGTTGAATCTCCTGGCGTGGCCGAAACAGACGTTTTTCGCTATTTTCACCTACCTTTTCATGCATTGGGGTTATAAATAAATGGTTTGGAGAAAGCCCTGTACAGGTGCCATATCTTTAGCAATTCGTGGTGTAAATGGATCAACTGAAAAATTGATGCGCTAAGAGATATTCGAAATATGTTTCATAGGTGTTATAACATTTTTCCTCTACCTCATTTCTCGCTTGTCTCCACCGACCCATCGACGAGCAGAATAATATGCAAGACAGCCTATTTTCGACTCTCTTTCAAAACTTTTTAATTATCGTTTTGGCAGAGACCGATTCCGATATATCGTTTGGCGAGGCATGAGAGGGAAAACATCGTAAAAATATCGTTATCGTTATCATTGTTCTCTTTTAAAGGTACTTCTCAACGGCTGCCGTTGCATCGAACTTGACTGTTGGGACGGAACGGGAGAGAACAAGGGCGAACCAATCATCACACACGGCAAAGCTATGTGCACCGATGTGTTTTTTCGGGTACTGTGCCACACACGCTTCACCTTTTCCATTAGATTCTTAAGTGATGCCCGTGCTCTACTTATTTTTCAGAATGCCATTTTATTTATGCATAATGTTATTCTTTTGCAGGACGTGCTGTACCAGATCCGAGACACGGCATTTGTCCGCTCGGAATATCCGGTCATTCTATCATTTGAAAACCACTGCAGCAAAAGGTATGATGCAGATAGTTGTGAAAAAGTAGCACTCTTCAATAGATATTAGGCTTATTTTGCTTGTGTCGAACTCGCGAGCAACTCGAGCTTGCCGATTTTTTTTTAAACATACTCGGATCAGCCAACCGCTCGAGAGCCAAATAAGAGAGATCAACTCGGGGGTTGATTTCTTTGTTCCAACTGTAGATTGGTCGAGTGGGCAATGGTAAAATGAAAATCTTAATGTTATGGAAAAACAAATTTGCTCGCGAGTCTTAGGTAAGTAAGTTGGGAGTTGAATAAAGAATTCGAATCGCGAGTCCATTTTCCGTTATAACTCGCGGGCGCTAACTGGTCTTAACAAAACATATACAGTCCGGTCAGATCCCCACCTGAACATGGGTGTCCCCGGGTGTCCCCGGGTGTCCCCCCGTGTCCCCTCGCCTTCCCACGGTTCGAACTTTGGAAAAATTGCGTCGAATTGTTGAAATTCGAACTCCTCTAGTCCTTCCGCATCGATTCATATAAAAAACAAAAATAAAAATACTCTTGGTTTGAAGAAACAATTCTCTGAATAAACAGGTATTTTTTGCGCTCCACCTGGACTTACCGTAGTTAAGCTAATTCACAGCCAGGAAATTCAGAGCCGGCAAATGCAACAATTCATAACTACGGTATGTCCAGGTGGAGCACACCGCTTACTTGTTTTTTCAGAGAATTGTTTCTTCAAACCAAGAGTATTTTTATTTTTGTTTTTTATATGAATCGATTCGGAAGGACTAGAGGAGTTCGAATTTCATCAAATCGACTCAATTTTTCCAAAGCTCGAGTCGTGGGAAGGCGAGGGGACACGGGGGGACACCCGGGGACACCCGGGGACACCCATGTTCAGGTGGGGATCTGACCGGACTGTATGCAAAACATATATGCTTTATTATATGACGAGACATTAAATGTGCTCACGTATTCTCTAACCATAGGCAACACGGATATCACTGCAAAAATCACAGGAAACAAGATGCTAAAAATATAGGCGTGCAGGCAATGCTGAAAAGAGTTCTAATCCGTTCAAAAACTTTAAAAAAAACCATGATGTGTGAGCTTAACATGTTTCTAGTTTTTGATTAACAATTTACAAAAAACTTCAGCACCGATAAGGAAAAGAACCGAGCGCATAACCAAATCAAGGCAAGCGCCTTACCAACTGCATGCCAATTGAGTTTAGAGTCTGGAACTCTACCTTGGCGACGAGGCCACATGGTTATCTAAGAACTGCGCCAGAAATTATCATATTTTGTGTATTCGTTTTCGTCTCAGCATTGTCTACACGACCATATTGTTCATTTTTGTAATTGGATTCTGGTAAATTTGTCTTTTCTCTTGTGAGCTCGTCCCACCTAGCGTTGTCGTACGACTGTAAAATCGCTTGACGTGGATACACCTTTACCTTTACCTTGTGAGCTTGAAGAGAGACTCTACCCATATTAAGATCATGATGTTGTTGCAGCAATCAACTCAAGATGGCCAAATACTGCATGGATATTTTCGGGGACATGTTGCTGACACGACCGTTTGACGATTATCCGGTGGGTTAGCTCGTCCCCCCATCGATCCACCCTTAAATTGCATCAATAATAGGTAATAATGCGTGTTCACTGAGTGAACTGACTGAGTAGTGGATTTTGTTATTAATATTTAATGAGTCACTGGTTTTTTCATACTTTCATTACTTAAAATAGGCATTATGAACCAAACGATTCTTACGATGTTGTTTACCGATTATGTTTTCTACCATTGCATTAGACGAGACGGTTTAAATCTCTGAAATTCCAGCTGGAACCTGGCGTTGTCCTCCCTTCCCCGAACAAGCTCAAGCGAAAGATTCTTATCAAGAACAAGCGATTGAAACCCGAAATCGAGAAGCATCAATTGGAGCAATTTCTGAGGTATTTCGAATAGGGTTGACGATTGTGATTTTAAAAAAAACGTAAACAGGGAAGGCAAGCTAGACGAGGAAGAAGAATTGATGGAGACTCCCGAGGTCACTGATGATACCGCCTCACCCCGTGAGTTTGAATTATCTCTAACCGACTCCCGAGGTCACTGATGATACCGCCTCACCCCGTGAGTCTGAATTATCTCTAACCGACAATCCCAATTTATATTTTTATTATTTTTCTATGCTCTACAATAAAAACCATTCATGGGCAGGCATTTTATATGGCATACTTACCGGTTACATCCTTGTCGCTCTTATTTTGCTCATACTTAAAAAAAACTGGTGTGATCACCCTCCAACAATTTCTGCCCTTGATCGATCTCTATCGTCATCTCGGCGTCTAAGAATCTTTCTAATCATTATTTTTGTTTCGATTCCCATACTGTAGGCTAATGTTTGATTTATATAGAATACAGTCTCTCTGCGATTTTAGTCTCAGGCAAACTATTTGATTACATAGGATAGGAGCAGAGAGAAATTCCTTTTTTTGGAGAATGATGTAGATGGAAGAATGAGTGAATGAAGCACGGTGAATAACCCGCGAAAGAGGATCAATTGCTTGCATAATAACCACCCACCCGCAAATGTAACTATCCGCGGTGTTTCAAGCAGTCTGTTCTCCATATTTGTTTTTGTCACAATTATGTTCTGTATTGAAACACCGCGCATTTAGATCCATGAAGTAGTCTAACCCATGCATAAAGATAAAAGCTTGCACATCACATCCACTCCTCTCCAGTAACTCTCTCACTACTGCTCCCCGGTTGCGTTTTTTTCGCATTTCAGGAGCATCGCAGCTCGTTTATATATTTAAGAGTACAGACGCGTTCAGAGTTGATGGATGACGACTCATCGGGAGAGGACGATCCCTGTGTGCAATCATCGTCAAACGTTGGACAATCGTCTTCTCGACCAATCGCCGGTCGACGGGGATCGAAAAGCCCGCGGCCGTCTCTCGATCGCTGCAGCACGCCACTTCTCATATCTTCGGCTATCCTGCTCGACAGAAGTTTATCGACAAAAGCGGAGCGCGCCTCAGCCTCACGCTCTTCCCCCAAGTTCTCATTGCGGCACGCAATGTCGGCGAAAAAACGGCCCGCTGTTGGGACGACTGCATCGCAGCAGTCGATACCTGCAGCCATTGTTCCTCCAACAGCAATATGCCTTCAACAGTCGTCATCTATAACTTCTGGAGGAGTTTCGTCTGCAGCTTCAACGCCTCCAGGAGGTACTCATGACATGATGAATTTAGGAATAGATGAATTATCGGTTTGGATAGCATACCCTCTTGAAACACACCTACCCTGTATGCTCTCGACCCGAAGAGGCGAGATTACGTTTAATTAAATTTTCTTACACGTAATCTCATCTTTTTTTTCTCATCGTTAATCTTTTTTCTGCTAACACAATATTTTCCTCATGACGATCGCATGAAGTTGTGGTGGTTAGAAATCGAGATTCGGGTAATCATCCCAAATACCGGAGAAATGAATGCGATATGAGGATTATTACCAGTATTTCGGACGCTATTGTGTGGAGCCTCAGCTTTTAAGCTTCGCCTAATTACATTAAGTCGCGTTACTGTGCAGTGCTTCTAATTATTAGTATTCAATGAGCGCACCAGTGGTTCTGCATTCATTAGATTCCCTATCCGTACTGAGTTTTTAAAGCTATGAGTGTGGAAGATTCATGTGCCGGTCCTTCGTTTTTCATCTGTCATTATTTCCTATATTTAAATTCTCAAGTATCCAATTTAACAGTATCTCCGTCAAATATGTTAGTAATCTCTGTTCGCATTTTTTATCAAAATTTTAACTGCTCCATCTCGGCTCTAACAGATTTGATAATGTTAAAAAATTGATATCCGCATACTTTTCCGTGAAAGCACCTTTTACCATATTTCGCCGACAATCTCACTCTCTCCGAATCTTAAGTGTATTGTGAAACAAACAATGGTTGAGCCTACAGATTGTTAATCCCTTTCTTCTTCTCACCCTATATAATTTCCCTCTATGTGACTGTCCCCTTCAGTGGGCGATCAACGTGCGCATCCCGAGTGCGATGGTTCTGCTATCTCAGCTGCATCGTTGGCTACAGCTGCATCATCTGCTGGTTCTGCCCCGACTATTTTATCCTCATCTTCATCCTCATCAAAGGAGTTAGAGAAAATAACGTCCGTTATGAAATGTTCAGGTGAGTAATATGCACAAACCTCTATCGAACGGAGGAACAGCTGCGAACATCTCGAAAGAATGTTCCATTAGAGCTACGACAATCCGTTCAACTTGTATTTCCCCCATACTATCCAAAACCAAAATTATTTTTCATTAACGCATGCATCGAGATGTGTAATTTTATTTTTTGTGGCTCCCCACACTCTTCCATTGATCCGTTCAAAGGAATATCTGCTTACCTATCTTTTCGTTAATATTGGTAATTGTGTTTCTGTCTGTCCTTCACTATTGGTCGAGAGCACAGCTGGTAAAATTTCCCTGCAATAAACCTCTACTCGTTTAGTTGTTTGGTTTTTTATCTTTCATGTTCTTCGTCCTTATATTTAGATCCGGGTAATATTACAAAAAAATTTGTGGGAAGGGTTTGAATTTTATATAATAAGAAAATCTTTGAGGGATGAACGATAGCGAGAAGGTAATGGACGAGGCTCATCCCGAGCTTAAAGAGAAGAATTTCATCTCGAAGCTCAAACCGTTCGGTGGGAAAAAGCAGGTATACACGTTGATCCATGTCGTAATTATGTTACCTATCATTTTGCGTACTGTTTTGCTTTTTTCTAAATGACGCTTGAATTCTCAATGTTCAGACCAATTAGTCGAAAAAATCAACTGACGAGCATAGAATTCCGTATTTTTTTCAAAAACAGAATTGCTTAATTCGCGATTCAATCATAGCAGAAAGCCGTGCATTTCTTCGTACTATCAACAACAACTGTTGTACCCTAGCCAAAATATTCCTATCTATCATTCAACTTATGTATGGCATATTCCTGTACTTCTTTTTGTCCTCTCATCTATCGATCAATTCAAATGTTTTGTGAATTGGTGAATGAGGTCTGTATCGGACGGGGCATTATAATTTTAATGGTCCCGCAGCTAATGTCGTAGTGCCAGTGATAGTCATAATTACCGATTGATTGACCTGATATCGATTGATAGTCATGGCTTTGGAAGATATGCGCACGATACTCTCAGCTCTAACACGCATAAGCGCGACATGGTTCAGTTCTAAATTTCCCCTAAAGAATAAATTTGAGATTTTGATGTGGTAGACACGAATTTAGTATTCCGCGCTTTACACGCGATTGCAGTACGTTGCTCGAAAGGAGAAGAAGATAAATTAGATAGATTGGTTGGTACACAGGCGGCACTCGAGATGCTGGAGCCCTTCGATCGCAACGACATGCGCTCATTCAAAGTAAGCAAGCGAAACCAGGATGATGATGACGGAACAGGAATGCCAAGGAGTGTCTCCACAAAAACGAAGAAGAAGGCACGAACAATTCTCTCCGACTTTTAACTATTTATAGAGGATAATCTTGTGAGGTTGTGATTTTGTTTCGTGAGATATGACTCTCTTCATTCTGCCTGATCTCTTTACAAACGAAGTGAGTAACGAATGCGCGAAAAGAGGAGAGTCACGATTTTGACCTTTGTTTACAGCATTCCGTTTGTGTGTGCTGTGTAAATATAGTGTTGATGTAGTTACTGGCCGAGTGCTTTCTCATTTTTCTGAACTTTGCTTCTGCACTCTGATTTCAGTGGATGTAATGCTCTATGCATGCTATGCAGTTTCTACCTGTATCATTTTAAATAATTCAAATTGACTAGAGGAGTCGATTTTCAATTGAGAATGAGCGATTATCATCAAATATAATAATATTTCGTCTCATTGCCATTTTGTACATGATCGCCCCCTCTATTCTATTTACACCATTGAAAGCACGTTTGGCACTGTGACGCAACGTACATACGTCCGAGTCGCTAAGTTACACGGTCCACTATGCCCCGTTGTAGTTATAGTATTAAAAAAATTTCTTGGCACAGCAGCACATTCTTTTTTATCTTTTAAAATGCATATATTTCCCCAATATTTCTCAGCCATTAGGTTTTATGTTTTGCCTGGTGTGACGCGGGAATACGGTAGAAAGAAGTGATTTTTTAAGCAATCTACCGTACGCTCTGTGTGTAAGCCATATGTTTTCTGCTTTATGATACTTGCTTGTTGCATTGTCTCGATTGATTGATCGATTTACCATAGCCTCATCAGCAAACAGAGGAATACAGTCGATGAATCAATCGATATTTTTTCTGGAAAGTGACTATTTAATATTCAGCCTGCCCTAACAAAAGAGGAGGAGGAGCGCATCTTTGCGGAATACAACTACACCGGCGCGACTACCAACATCCATCCTTTACTCTCATCTCTTATCAACTACACGCATCCTGTCAAGTTTTCCGGATTCGATGTCGCTGAATGTGAGCTGTTTATTCGCTGAACATCACTCAATTCAGAACCGTGCACTAATCAATTTTATAATAATTACGTGTATTAGGTGGGTTCACGTAGGCCTCGTCGTATCCGATAAAAATCAGCAACTACGGTCGTCAAATTTACCTTTAGGGTGGGGCAAAAGTATTGTCCCATCTTACGACTTACTACTATTTATATTTCAAAGGTCATACAAATATCTGGTTGTATTGTTAGCAATATACTGCTTGTTAGGTACAGAGCTTGAAATGGAAATGATTCCAGGTGTAAAAGTCAATCCGTTAAGGAATATAAGTATTTTGAAAGGATCAAATAGTGTAGGTGAAAACGAATAACTTTGCGACAATAACAATACTAAGTGAAGAATATGACCATCGTGATTATCACTCTTGAGAACCCCAAAAATAGTTTCCGAGAATTGAAATTTTTGATCAGTGCCAAACCCCTCAAAATTTGTCCGACTCTCTCGAACGTCCTCCTATAAATGTATTTAACGTATAAAATAACTACTGATGATGATACTTGCTTTCAGCGAACAATTTGCATTTCCACATGTCCTCCTTCTCCGAGTCCACGGGTCTGGGTTATCTTAAGCAGTCGGCACCTGAGTTCGTCAACTACAACAAGCGTCAGCTCAGTAGGATCTATCCGAAGGGTGCAAGAGTGGACAGTAGCAACTTCCTTCCCCAGGTTCAGTTTTGTGCAACTAGATTTTATCATCATAGCTCGCTCTTACAGATCTTCTGGAATGCCGGTTGTCAAATGGTATCTCTCAACTTCCAGACGCCAGATGTTTGCATGCAACTCAATCAGGTTTGGTCGCCTATCTTCGAGCCATTACTTTTTGGAATCTGTTTGAAAAAATTGAGTCTTTTGGCATGCGTTTGTGGGCCACAACTGTACCAACTATACCTATCTTTTAAGTCTTTTTCTCATAGTGTATCATACTCATCAATGGTTCTACTTATGCAAACTAGTAGTCCACGATACTCAATTGACCTCTGAGTCAATGAGAAGGGAGCAGCTTAGAGTGCTTGTGAGGTGTTGTGATTACCAGTGTGGTAAGGTGCGATAGGACGAGGGTATGAATTATTACAAGTTTATTACGACAATAATTAATGAGGAGAAAAGAGGAAAGGGAAGGATGGGATGGATGGATGGGAATGGACAACACGTCGTCCTTGGATGAGATCCTCGGGATCTATGGATGGAAAGGGACTTGGCTCTTGATGGTTGAGACTCGCTCTTGGGCAAGTAGTGACTCAGTGGATGATTCCGTGATGGAATGAGGTGAAAAGAGTGCGCGAGGCGAGAGGAGGGAAAATCCCAAAATTAGAGCGCGCACATGGTGTACAGTAGGAGTCTTGGTGAGAGTGCATAGACCCTGATGGTGTTTGAATTCTGGCATGATGCCAGGGGGAAATATTGGACATGTGTGATTTAGGTAGAAATCATTATCTAAATGATCATTTGGTGTGTTGATTGATAGTTGGGTTACGAATTATGATGTAATTCGGTATTTAGAACAGAAAGGGCATGCACACATGCACATAATCGTGACGTGGGACGACCACTAACACGTTGTGTTACAGTAGTTGCACAGGAAGTGCATGGAAATGATGAAATTGTAATGGAAAAAGGTAGCCATTTGTGAAAGTTGCTACAGTACTACTTCCGCAGGAAGAGGAAGATAATGGCGAAATTCCCTAGAGGCTCAATAAAATATTGCAGACAGCTCCTCTGGAAATGAATTGGTTGTTCCCTTGACTAAGCCCTTTAGAACGCTCGAATCCGTGGGTCTCTAGCTATTTTTTAAAAGAAAATTATGAGGCTTTGAATTTTAGGGTTATTCTTTTGAGCAGTACTGTAAATACTAACGTTTAGCAAATCCAAATATCGCGCATGTCACATAATAAATTAATAAAAGATATCTACCTATCATAGTTGGTACAGTTGTTGTTTTTTGTACTGTACAAGTGCAATATTTGTGATGTACTTCTCAATGTCAGGGCAAATTCGAGTACAACGGAAACAGCGGGTACTTGCTCAAACCGGATTTTATGCGTCGTCCAGACCGCACTTTTGACCCTTTCTCTGAAAGCCCCGTGGATGGAGTCATTGCGGCTACCTGTAGTGTGCGGGTGAGTTCTCTCCAACAGTAATTTTTTTAGACGATTAATCTTATTGTTACTATCAGGGCTGGGATTTTTTGAAATTTTTTTCAAAAATTTTTTGATCAAAAAATTCAAAAAATCGCTCAAAAATTTTTTGAATTCAAAAAATTTTTAAGCAAGGCATTTTATGGGTTACATAATTAGGAAATGCTGTAAAATCAAATTTTTACACATTTTTTTCAATAAATGATCAATATTGCTATCATGCATGATTAAAATCGCACGTTGGAAATATTTCTATCAAAGCTCAAATATCAAGAGCAAATCGTTTTGCACATTTTTGTGAGATATATTTGTGAAAAAAATAGGATTTCAGAAAAATTGGCTCAAAATGGACTTTTTTCTTCAATTTTTTTCCTTTTTTTTAACAAATTTTAGTGCAAAATCATTGAAAAATTGTTTGAAAATGGTCGAAAATCTAGTGTAAATTTTTGTTGATCTTTTGAAAAAAATTCAAACAATTTTTTGTTTTTTGAATTTTTTGAAATGGTCAAAAAATTCAAAAAATCAAAATCAAAAAATCCCAGCCCTGGTTACTATCGTTCATTCTCTGTTCGACCTGCAAGACTTTGTGCGAAATTCAGAGGCAGATTTTGTTTTATGGAAGATCTTTTGAAGGTCATCTCGGGTCAGTTCGTCTGTGATCGCAAGGTAGGGACGTACGTGGAAGTGGAAATGTACGGATTACCGACTGACACGATCAGGTTTGTGCTATCAACACACGAATATTTTCGCTACGAGAAATCGCTGAATTGAAGTGCACAGTAGTAGTAGTAGCGCCTACAATTGCGAAATTTATGAAGTGCATCTCTCCGCAGATTGAAACAATAGATTTTCACCATACCCGTATATTCTCACCATAGACTTTATACTTTCTAGTGTGAAGAACGGATGGACATACGTTGTATTACGTACAGTAGTTGCACTGGATAAGTTCTGGATTTTCATGGAGTTTTGGCAATATCAAATTTTATATTGCATGCCCCCACTGCGTACACATAACGCGTTTTCATACCACTTTCGTCGTGGAGTTCTATGACTATAACCAGTGTTGGGACCACAACCATTACAGGAAGGAGCATCGTACTCGAATTATTCCCGGAAACGGACTCAACCCGATTTATGCAGAATGTCCTTTCGTATTCCGGAAGGTTTGTGACCTAAAGTCCGCTGAAAATAATTGAAAGCCAACTGTTATCCGCATCATATAAAACATTTGATGAATATGTATAGATAGTAAGTTTCGAGAACATTATTCATTTATAATTACTAAGTCGGATTTCTTTGTTGCTCTGTCCCCACAAAACTCGGCACAACGAAACGTTCATTGTAGGTGGTCCTTCCCGAGTTGGCTGTAATTCGTTTCGCCGTCTATGACGAATCGGGCAAGCAATTGGGTCAGCGTATCCTGCCTCTGGATGGATTGCAGGTGCGTATAATAAATTAATATATCGGAAATTTAAGATTCCAGAATGGGCTGAATATTCAGCTCAAAAATGAAGCAAGGGTACCACCAAATAGGCCACCAAATATTCGATACCTTGATCTCTCTAGCTAGTAAATTAGTCTTCACAAGATCAGCCTACTTTTGCTGGGAGACGATTTTGTGAAAAGCAAGAAAGTAAAGTCACAAGCGTCATTATCAAGGAAATCTTATGATCGAAGTCTTTGTTACCGCCCAAAAATACTAGCTACTTCCACCGGTAGAACGAACCCGAACATTACCCCCCCCCCCCCCCGGCTACCCGGATCACCCGGATCCGGATAATTTTTTAGGACCTCCCTTCTGCCTATTCTCTTTTATACATATTTTAAACCGCAAAACATGATTTTTTTTTGTTCCGAGAGGGGGTATTTTTTAGCAAATCTTTTACCCTGTTGTGCAAGATTGGCTTTCTGAGTTGTGGGCCCTGGAAATACAGTAAATATGCCATTTTTTAGGCGGGCTACAGACATATCGGCCTACGCACGGAGGGTAATCACGCGGCGGGCCTGGCCACTCTTTTTGTTCATATAATGCTGAAGACATACGTTCCGGACGAGCTGTCGGGTTAGTGTGAAGTTTCAACGATTTTACCGAGCCTACGTTTCCCACTTAAAGAAGGCGTCCCACGAACCGCGCGGGTGATTATGCAAAGTGAGAAATGAGAGGGCGCGCTCTCCTCATTTCGCACGCTCTCTCGCTCGTTGCCTGCGCTTCAGGGTCACTTGGAACGCAGCCAATTGCTCATATCTCAGTTCAAACGAAAAATGGTGACTTGGGAGTTTCGAAAGTGTGATCGGGAAGCCACGACCCATCATCTCACAACGAGAACTCAGTTAGTCAGATATTCGTGGGACACCTCCTTTAATCATGTTATAGTGAGTAAAACCTCCATGCAGGACTTGTGGATGCATTGGCCGATCCACGCGCATATCTTTCTGCACAGCAGAAGCGACAAGAGGCATTACATAACATGGGAGTGGAGGACAGTGATATTGTGGAGGTATGAACTGACTTATAGCGTCTGAATCTCGACGTGCTGCATGGGACGTGCTAAATGGCAAAAACAAAAATAATATTAAAACTGGGTTTTTGAAATTGAATTGCAACCGACAAGAAACAAATTACAGTATCGTGCGTTTGAAATGCTCAGCAAACTCAATGTGCTGGTTAGCGAGCCATTGATTGGCTGGGAGAGAGTAGGGAAGAGGTAGGGGAGAGGAGAGCAGGTAGATAGATTACTAGCCTCCTCTCCGCCTCTTCCTCCCTCCTCCTCCCACTCAGTTCGTCAAAGGTCAACTACTAAGGTCAAAAGTCAACTACTAAGGTCTAGGAATGGAAAATAATGTCACGATATTGATGTGAAATATGATTTATTTAGGTAGAAGTTTAAAAAAGTTAAAAATTTAAAGAAGTATGTATTTGTTAGTTCCGGATTCCTAGGGATTCCTCGCTATAAGTCGTGATTTACTTTTTTTAGCATTCTGCGAACGAAAAGCAAGTTGAATGAAGAATCGATTCAGAGCACTTAATTTATCACTTTATTTTGAATGATTGTTCGCAACAGCGTTTCGAGATCAGACGCAAGCGAGGCGACGCGAAGAATGGGCTTACAAGTTACGCCCAATAGAGAACCTCCTTTAAAGCCACCTGCCTCCATGTATGGAGACCGAGAGTGAAGAACACTCCAATTCATTTATCTCTCATATCCATGGAAGAATTTTTAAAATAATTGTCAAGCTAAAAATTTCGAAATTGTCAAAGTCGAAGGGCTATCATTCTGACACTTTGAAAAATTTTTAAACGGTCAACATGAAATGGCAAATGAATTTTTTCTTTCAGGTACCGGCTGGCGGTAAAAACAATTCAGGAAAGGGCGGTAGAGGTACACTGCAGAAGACGGCTAATGGGTCTGTGAGCAACCTTTTGAATGAGTAAGTGAAAGCTCTTTTAATGATTATTAATATATGATAAACTTGCAGAAATAATGTATCTACGCCACGTAGCGGCGCAGGAACTTCTGGAATCGGTGATTCAACGGCTCCCACCACAAGTCGATCTCATGCTGGAGAGGTCGCAGTCGGAGGATTCAAGGTACAGCACTTGTCTCAGTCCAAAATTCGGCATTGTGATCATAATTTAATCGCTCTTACGAAAATAACAAGCAAAGGAGTTAACAACACGAAACGAAAGCGAATAATCCGAAACTTTAATACAATTTGCTCATAGTCCCGTATCAAGTGTTTTGTTGTTATATATAGTTAAATTATTGAATTTAATGATCTGAAACAGAGAAAAATGCGACAAAAGAGGTAGTGCAGCTCTAGTGCAATTCAATGGTAAATTATCGCTTTTGACCAGCTTAATGTTAGTGTTAGAAAAAGTTTTCTCTGTGTATGTCTAAAGGAGTGGTGTAAGACGCCGACGGCATTCGAAGGGTACCATGTTCAATCTCCCACCGATGCAAGACTTGGCTTGCCTAGCCCCTCCCCCCTCCCCTGGGGATCAGTATATTCGTAGTGGCCTCGGAAGGGAAATCTACCTTAGAATGGATTTAATAGTAGGTTGTTGTAGTCCGCCTACCAGCCGGCCTTACTGGTGGGTTCCACCTAGTCTTGACTTACGACTGTAAAATCGATTGACATGGAAACACTATTCCATTATATATTTCAATGAAATTAATTCGAAATAGGGATGGAATTTTGTGTCCAACGGACTGTCTCAGACACAATTGTGCCCTAAACTTTCATGTCCGAAAACTCAAAGGAGGGCTTTGATAAAAAAGCAACGCTATTTCGAAATAAATACTAAGGGCGAGTCTAATTGCACAATGAAATTCATTTGCATACCAGCAGATGCGCAATCGATGAAAATCGTAGCCCCCATTCAAAATTATCGCTGTTCGTTTCGTCAATTCTGGATTCCATCGAGGAAATCTTTTCAATTAGCCACAAAATATAACTCATGGTATAGGGTCTGGGCTGGCGCCTGTTCCATTCGCTGTCCCCGGCGACCAAGAAACGGTCTACTGTCTCTCTCGGGTCTGTACCACGGACCGCGGAAGTGGCGGAAGGTGCAGACTCGATGCTGGACGTACAAAAGGCGTTTCGCTCCTCGTTTCGACGTGCCAGCCTGCGGACAGAGCGGCTGCAGGTTACTGTAGTGGACTATGAAGCACTGTGACGTCCTGTAGACACTGTGTTCTTGTTAGCCTACTCCCTCGTCTTTTTCGGGATGTTCAAATCTCTTACTCGGAGTTATATCGTTGAAGAAGCCACTCACTCTATTCCCGAGCATCATCACTCCCAGCCTGTATTATCCTTAATTATTTGCGCGTTTCACACCAAACCTAAACCTTCTAGCAGATGAGAAATGGTAGAGGCTCTATATCCCGAATGATTGCGATTGATCCTTAATGAAGACCATATTCATCGAATGAGTAGATAATAATTTCACATGCTTGAAGGTGGAGGCTGTTGATGTAGCAGAATTGCGCAAGGATAAATCATTTCTCAAATGCCAGAAGAAGCTAGTGAAGGATATGGAGGAGTTGAAAAGGAAGCATGCAAAACAGAGGGAATGTATACAAAAACAGCAGGTATGTACAATTTCAAATATTGAAGCAAAGTTTGCAGCACAGTGGTATAGGAAATAAATTGTGAAAAATACCTGCTCAAATTGTATATTCGTTCTGAATATTCTATGAAGAATTTACAGCAAACGAATGTTGATAAACTGATGACGGACAATCAGCGGTCCCAGAAGCGGAAGGATAGAGGTAGCGGGTGAGTAAGATTGTGGCATATTTTTAAATATACTGTTAGGGGCCACAAGCTCCGCCCACTTTGTGCGGACACGATTTCGCCGAAAAGCGAGAAAACAAAAACACAAGCTTCATTCTAAACGAAATCACTCGCTCTAAAGTGCTATGGATAGCTGTTAGCATTACCTATCCATCGAGCACTGTCCGAGAAATACATTACATCGCTAAGACGATCAAATTTGCTTATAAACGAAGGGAATGGGTTGTTTTGACATGTTTCAGTTTGAAAGTTCTGCTCGGACAGCAATTTTCTGACTAATTGGATTTTTTTAGGATTTTTAGAGAAAAAATTAGATTTTTAGCATTGCTCCCGGGCTTGTGTTTTTTGGGCGGGGAGAGGCATGCGAGAGGGCGGGGGGAGGGAGAGAGACACACGCTAATTAGGCTCCGCCCCTTTCCCTCTCGTCTCGCCTTTCCCTTCTCTCTCCCAGTGCATTGCGCGCGCACTTCTCGGGCTCTAGCGCGGCTGCCAGACAAGATATTGACAAACGGCAAAAAGTATGATGTTATTATGCCCTTGGGGGATAGTTTGAGCTAACTTTTGACTCATTTGTGTAAAAACGGCTATCTGCGTTGTGGCCCCTATATACTGTATTATAAAAAAATGGTCTGAAATATTCAACTTGATAAAAGTGGCATGCATACCGCGAATCGGATTATATCGAAGGTACGCCTCTCGACATCAAAGCCTCAGCGGAAAGGACAGTGACCCTGCGAGAATCGCCGATAATGAGAAGGTACTATTGTTTAACTTCCGTATATGGTAGACAATTTAGTATAAATTTATGGAGCATCATCGGTTTCTTATTGTCAGGTGCGCTCACTCGTTTCATCTCAAACGAACGAGTGGAGCAGTCTGACTACTCGCCACGAAGTGGAGGAATTCGAGTTGAAGAAGCAGCATATTAAGGAGGAGTACGAGCTGTTGAAGTAAGAGGAAACAAAAGGGATTGATATATTTAATTAACGGGTTGACAAACAGTATATCAGAATACCAGCAATATACCAGTATATCAGAGTATGAATTCTTGATGTAAGGGAGAACTGATAGTAGAAAAGGATTTGAGGAAGCAGCATAGTTAAAAAGCTTCACGAAAACCGCTGGCGATCACGCGAAATGAAGAATGAGAGGGCGCACAATCCTCTTTCGCACGCTCTCTAGTTCATTGTCACTTTGGCATTATCCAATCGGCTATGTATGTATATCTCAGTTTTAAAAAATGATTGTTTGGACATTTACTATCTGGTAGCCACGACATCGAGAGCTCAAAATCAGATAGCCAGATTATCGGAAGATTATTGACAAGTTTGAAAAAGCAAAAACAACCGCCGAAATAGTTTCCATGACATCTAAGATCAAATCGATTCGACCCAGAGTGGGAAATTTCTTTTGCTGGCGATTTGGAATTAAAAATTTGAAAATCGAGCTTCCTTTCAATGCAAAAGGCTCTCAAAAGTTGAAGAATCCTGGATTTTGTTCTGGATTCTTCAACTATTTTCTCGAGGAATCATTCGAACTTCGCGAATGAGATGTAATCGGTTTTGAAGACTCATTCCATTCCTCAAGTCGTTAGATGGAGCGGTGGGCCAAAAATCAAAATGCCAACACTAGTACAAACCGATGAGGTTCGTGCGTCGATGGTATGAGAGAGAGGCCGTTTTTTTCAATATGATGGCCCTGATTATCACATTTGAAAGATCTTCAGCGATTTAAGAGATGAAGAATTTTCTTCATTTGGATGAAATTTTTTTCTTGGAATTATTCTCATGATTTAGAGCTGGGACCGCATGAATAATAGTAAGAAAGAAAGAAAAATAATGCAAAGGTTAAAAATTCTCCAACTCTTGAAACGCTGAAGGGGAGGGGGCTAAAAAAATCTCTCTCAATTCTTCTATACTATCGTACATCGCCCACATTACCGAACAAACGAACATTTTTTTTACATTGTTTGATATTTTTTAAAGTCTGCGAATTCGCCACGAAAAGGTCCGATAGAACAAAAAGGCGACTCGCGAAAAGATATGCAGGGTAAAGCGAGATTTCATATATATGGTAGCACCAAGGCCACACCACAGTTGCACGCGACGCACCATTTCATCAAATTCGGCGCACAACCCGGTCCTATACGTTTACTATTCATATTATAGATTGACGCCCTAGTTAATTTTTAGTGTCTGCGTAGTATTCCACACAAAAATAGTAATTTAAATGACTTCTTCATATTTATTATGTGTACATCTGATTATTCAAGTACGATGATATCCGAGCCTTACGCTTCGTTGCTAAACCTAGGGATTCTTCGATTTTTTTCAATTTTCAGTTTTCCCAAATTGTCTCACTAATAGGATCTACTACTAGGTCAAATTTGGCTATATCAAAAATATCAAAATGAGAGAATAAGCGCAGAAAAAATAATAGAAAATTCAAAACAAAAAATGCGGGAAAGGTGATGCGTCGCGTGTCGCGTGCGGTCGAGCGCGCGCATTCAAACGGAATCGCCTCGGACCTTTTCGTGTCGCATCAAACATTCGAAATTTTTGTTTCATTTTTTTGGTCCACCCACAATTCCGCGTGATTTTAAAAATGGAACGGTGATCTATTTATTTAAATGGGTGAAAAATTATACGCCTCCTTTAACGGGGTGACCTTTAACTTACTCAATTTCGCGAAAATAATCAAGAACTTACAGCTTAATCTCTTATGTATTCTTATAATATGTACAGTCTTATTGAAATAATTTATATGAATAGAATAGCGTAAAAGAATTGAGACAGACTGCATAGAAATTGAGAGGGACAAGATCACGGGAGAGGGTGAGGAGAGGGGAGGTGAGGAAGGGAGAGAAAGGAAGAACATAAAAAAAATTTGACCATCGATTTTAAGCCCCCTTCTCTTCCCCTTCCTGCTCGATCGATACGGAAAAGGGGAAGGGGCCGGCAATCCCGAAACAGATTCCGAGTTGTCAACCCTACTTGGAACGCAGCCAAATGCTCATATCTCAGATCACAAAAAATGGTGACTTGGGAGTTTCGAAAGTGTGATCGAGTAACAGTGACACACATACAGATATTCGGTGTGCGCCTCCTTTAAAGAGCAAAGGCTGTCCGTTTGGATTGTTATAGACTTAATTGCAGGAAATTGATGAAGAGTGCACACGACTCGCAGATGGCACTCCTCAAACTGCGATTAGATGCGGAATCAAAAGAGCTGAGAAGCACACAGACGAAGAAAAATCTAGAAGACGTCAAGGGAATTAATGCAGTAAGTTCTGTTAAGATAAAAAAATCTAGCGATGGCTCAAAAATAACAATCTTTCAAGACTTACAAGTTATCACTATGACTCTTTCTTAATAATGAAAAGGGAATTTTTTTCGGAATGAATTGCCACAAGCTGCATGTTAAAAAATGTATGCTCTAAATTTAAGAATTCTTAGCAATGTGGACTCTAGTCAACTCTGGTGTCCTCCTACAAGTTGCCTCCAAGCTTGATCTTGTGAGAAATTCTTGTTTCCCACCTGTGGGATCCTTTGAGATTGGAGTGGACTACGGTAGTTTTCTCGATTATTGATTGATAGTAGCATGAGTTGCATCATACAATAATAACGAAAGACCGGTAAGACAAAGAAGGGGCGGTCACATCCAAATACGGTCCCACTAAGGACCGTAGACAGTGTATCGCACTCATGCCCTACGCCAGCTGAAAAAAAGGCTGCGAGAATGTATCTAACATGGTGCCTCTGGTATAAGGTTAGTGTATCTCATGTCAGTAAATATCAGACAAAAAAGAGAGATACCGTATTTCCAAGTTTGGTCCATGCAGAATACCAAGTTGGATCCATGCCAGTTTCTAAGTTGCCCCCGGACCTGTTCGGAACTTGGAAATTTACTTGGTTCCAACGAACACCAAAGTTGTGAGCATGGGGCAAGGGAAGTTTTCATGATTTCAACTTGGAATTTTACTTTATTTCAGCTTGTGGACACGGGGCAAGGGTGATGTACTTCATTCCAAATGTGAAACTCATTTCAATTGTATCACAGCTGTGGGAGGACACCAGAGCGAGTTAGAAATAACGCACGGGGAGAAAATGATTGTGAGATAACATACACGATGTGTTGTTTTTCAACATGCATTAGTATGTTGTCTTATAACATACATGCCTATCAACACACGCATGTGTCGTGAGGATCATGTGTCTTTTTACACTAGATGCTTACATTTCTTTCTGTGTGAACCTACTATTTCATAGAAAGTATCCACTGACCGGGAACAATGTATCATATTTTATACCGTCGGAGAGAGTCTGATGGAGAGCGGGAGGTTACAATATACATATGCAAACATTATTCAAACGAAAAAAAAGTCGGTGGCATAAATATCTATTGAAGTATAGATAGTAGAGTAGATAAGCCGAAAATTATGTTTTTGTTCAAATTAATTAATCAATATCGCGGCCCTTACTCACTCCTATAGTACTGTACAATATTAAGGCCAAGATTACATAACGATGCAGTTAGCAAAAACATCAAGAAAAGACGGTGCATGTGACGGTAGAAGAAGAGTAGGATTAGCACACGGGCGGATCTGCAATGATATTCGTTGGCTCTTTGGGTTTAAGCTGGGTTGGCACAAAGAAAATTAGTTGCAAATTGTACAAATATGATGCGTGACAAACTTCCGATAGAAACAGTTGTGGTATTTATTATCCTTACTTATTTTCCCTTCTTGTACCAATTCTCAGCAACTGCCTTCCCCCCATTTTCGGTATGAACATCAGGAAGAGTCGTGTGGGATTGAGTGCGAGGTAGACGATACCCACCACTATGATAATCATCTCGATCATCACAAACAGCGCTGTAAAAAAGGAATGTTTTGTATTTTTGTTTCCTTTTTGGAGCAAAATATAGCGCACTCTCGCAAGCGTCCTGATGCACTCGTTTTTGGGTTGAATACCATATAAAACAGGATATTCCAGTCCTAGGTGAGTACAGGGAAAAATATATTTATTAAAATATATTTAAAAATATCAATATATTTTTCCCTGTCACTACTCACCTAGGACTGGGATATCCCGCTTTGGAATGGAGCCTGTCATCGACGAGAGTATGAAGATGATGGAAGTGAGAGATCCAACACCCAAGGCAATCTGGAATATAAAGGGTACTAATATTTGTAATATGCTGAACCTCCAAATGTATGGACATCCCAGTAGCTAAGTTAATACTCTCAGATGAAGAAGATTAGCACGAAGGTTAAGAAGATGCTTCCCTGCTAACTCTTAACTAATTGCTAAATATTAGAGCAACGTAGTCGTTTCCTTCTTTTCACAATGCTCACTTCTTCTTGGACAGAGCGAGATATCATTTCAAAAGAGGGAGATAATCCAGATTTCGAAAACCCTGGGGAATGTCAGGTCAATGCTGAATTTTTATGAAGATGGTTGCTTACTACTATCGATGTCAGAATATGCCCGAATATATTGAGTAAACACTCATTATTTAACCATATCCTGTTATATTTAAATTTTGGGGTTTTATTACTAGAGACTCTCGTACCCGTGCAGATATGTCCTCTTTTGTCGGCCGACCTGCTGCCAACATGCCCAACACGGATACGACCGATTGTAGGAGTGTGGGAATGATGGTGAAGATAAGGTAGTAGGTCGAAGAACGACGAATCGCGATCGTGTAGAAGTACGCCTGCACGCAATGAATGACTGTTTAGCATTACTCATATCCACAATCCCAGATTAGCGTTCTATAGATGAACAAGAATTGGCATTTGTTCACTTTGTAGTTCTGCTGTTCTCGAATTAATGAATACAAAAAGAATTCACAAGAAGTTCTCATCCCCCACCCTTGCTCGTCCTTTCCCTCGGGAGTAGTTGAGAGTGATTGTCTTGAGTGAAATCGCGCGCACTATCACCCGAGGAAGAAAAATTGTGAAGATGTTTCCGCTAAAAGTGCATAAGAAGAAAATATGTTTTTGATGAACTGGAAAACTGTTAACTTTTTATGAAAGTGAGAGCAGCGGCTTTCAAATTTCCATTCACATTTACGCAATATTTTGCAGTTATAAAATTCCTCAATTGTTTTATATAAGGCAGTTTGCGAAAGAATCGAAAATCACATTATTTCAGAGAATCGAAATTTTTGCACCATTTTTGTCCGATTTTAAGGCGAGCCTCATATGCATTTGCGGAAATAAAAAAGATCAAAAAAATTAATCTGAACACTCTATGATTCTAACTTGAAGATATTTATAAACAATGGATAAAACAGATCACCCTCTCCTCCTCTCCGCTTCCAGAAATCCATCTCTCTTCGCCTACGCTCACATTGGATGTGTACCAAACATCATTCGATTTCTGTGAAATATCATTATGCTTACAACCTAACAAAAAAGGATAAAAAGAGAGCTCGCTCGTTGTATGAGGGGAATGAGCCAGATATCCATGTAACTTCTTCTTTAAAGGAGGTGTATCATGAAAAATTAGTTGATGTTGTTGGGAACATTATCCGATTCGAGTCTAGAACGATATTTGAAAGCCGAAGTTTGGAAGTTGTACACGCATTTGAAACCGAGATATTCGCCCTCAAAGTATCACAGCAAACAAAACTAAGCTCATACGACGGGTGATAGTTTGACGCAAAAACTTATACTAGATCGCGGCTCATGTTTTTGTTGATTCGCGGCTCTAGTGGAACTCAATCGCTCCACATCAATTTCTGATTGCAACTGACTTTGTGGAATACGGTTTCCTCATCTTTTCGAGGTTTGGAGGTGCAGGCTATATTTTAAACATAAAAACAACCCATGAAGTGCTTTAGGAGCCTCAATAGATGAGGAGTTTCAAATAACGTTGTCCGTATTATTGAACTGCATTGTACTCGTTCAATTATTTTTTTCATGTTTTGTGATGTTGATTTCAGTAAATCCGGCACGCTTATTAACCCTATGGTAGTTGCAAAATTAAGTTTTAAAACAATTCGTGAAAAACCGCGCCGCGACCGCAACGCAGCTAAAATTCGAGCCACCCGTCGCTGTGTTTGCTGTGAGTACCTATCAGGGAAGGATTGGGAAAAAGCTGCAAAGAATTAAAATTTTCTCTGCAGCGCCAAAGGGGAGGAAAGGAAGGTAGATCAATGAAAGATCATCTTTGTCTCGTCCGCTATTGATTGGCTAGGGAGGGATTTTTGTTAGTTCCCGCAGGTGATTCACATCGAAAAAACTGATCCCCTCCTACTCCTTGGCCATTTGCCAAAAGATCCCTGTCAATTTTCCAGAATCTTGATAGGCTCGGCATATCGCTGTAAGAGGAGTAGCTATATTTGAATTTCGAAAGTTCATGATACGCCTCCTTTAACGGTGTCATCTTTACCGTTTTAGCATTGGTGACAAAATACTGTGAACGGTACCGCAGTGCCCTGTGTGCTGAGGGTGACAACTCGATCTCTTCCGTCAGAGCCGTCGAGAAACGAAAAGTAGTTGAAACAGCGCTGCGTGTCGAATGGATAGTACGTACCATGCAATGAAAACAGCTAATTATGATTACCACCCTCAAGACGTAGGGATGTGATCTTAGTCAAAGATAGGGATTACCAGGGAACAAATTGTTCTCAAGCGTACGACAATCAATTTAATTTAGGGATGACAAACTACAATAACGGAAAAAAGGCATTCCGTCTTTCGGGAATGATTGGTCTATGCCGCCGGCATATGGACTCATGCATAAGACGTAGTATGGGGTTGAAGGGGGGGGGCGATGCCGATTTCGTGTCAGGCTGAGAGACTACCTTTATGTCGACATCTGATACAAAACCACCATTGTGCCTTCTGGCGAATTGTCATTCCTAATAGCGCGGCCGAGTTTTAGGGAGGGTGCTGCAAGAAATAGTATGACTCACAATAATAGTACAGTTGCAAGACAGTGTCCACACTAAATTCATCTCGACCGAGCCGTCAGATGCAATCTTTGGATATTGTTATTTCACAGAGAAATTGTGAAATTACTTTATATACCTCGGCATGTGTCATATCATCGAATTGCGGGCGTGAGAATGACTCACAAGAGATCGGTGTAAGCGGTGGTATCCAAAGAGCATCCCATCTGCAACCAACGACTACCCATCGAAGACTGTTAGTATTTTTTCTTGTAATCCAATCGAGATCTTTAATAACGCCACCATTGCGCTTCATAGCTTACCTTACGTAGATGCGCGTGATGTTTTTGTAGTGTTCTGGCTGCCATGATAATCGCTCGTCAGTGTAATTGAGAACGACTGCCATGATAATGGAGAAGATACCCGAGGACTCGTACTATATTGAGCGGAGGATGAATATGTATTAGATAGAAAATATGAAGAGAGGCGTGCAGATTCCATGTACTGGAACATACCACGTTAATCAGCACTATCTGATCACAACGAAGAGCGAAGAGTGACTCTTGCTCCGATTTATTTTCGCGCGCGAAACGACCTGAACTCAACACTTCACGAATATGATCTAAAAATATACTATTTTCATTTTAAAACATTGCAATATTGGATGGCTAGTGGTTCTTACTATTCTCGGCAGGAAGGGGAGAGAGGAACTTGGTATATCCCTTCATCAGGTCGCGGTAGAGCAGGCGCGTGTTGGCCTGGTCAGCAATTCGAATAGCTTAAAGAATGAGGGTTGAACTATTGTCAATTATATAGAGTAAAAGTAATAAATCGAGAGCTCAACAAATTCGGATCAATAAGTGAGTTAGCTAGCCTCGAAGTTCCTCCAAACTTGGAGCCCTAGTGAGCGATAAGACGAAGTGTTGAAAAAGAATTGCAAGCTTGATCATTCTGAAATGGACAGGCTTGATATATTAATGGATGAATCGCGTATAACAGATGTAAAGTGGAAAGAGGGATGTAGTGACTGAAAGGGTGGGGAAATTTGAGCATGTCAAATACTTACTCTCGCCAATGTTGACACGAGATTACTAGAATTGGGCAAAGGTAAAGTCGTAGCAAACGAAGCGTTGCGGGAATAACTGTTGGATCAGAAATTATAATTATGAGCTAGACTCCATCATCTAAAAATAAATGCGTGGTAAGAAATCACGACTGTATGGTAGCCAATTATGTAAAAGTTTGTCCTTTTACATAATATATTGTGGCGCCCTATGTAATTATTCCAGTTCAGTATTAAAACTGCCATAATTAACAGGATAAGGCGTTCAAGACAAAGCAGGAGAAGGAACGACGAGTGAAGGAGCAGAACGACAAGAATCTAAAAATGTTCCTCGAGGAGAGGAAGAGATTGGGAATGAAAGCAAATAAGCATGAAGAGCAGCTAGCAAAGAGACATTCTGATCAGGTATAAAAGGGTTTAGATAAATAATATATTTTCACCCGATATTTTGTTGCAAAAAGGTCCGATCATTGACTTTTCATTATTTTTTTCAGTGTGAAGCTCTTGAACGAGAATGCTCAAAAGCTATAGAGCAGGAAGAAGCCAACTACAAGGAGGAATTGCTTGCGCGTGCTCCCGGTTCCGTAGTATGATCACTAGAACATCGTTTGCCCTGGATAATTAGCGGTAACTGCAGCTCCTCCGTAAATGTGTCATTTGTACAGTATCATATAGTTCAGAGAATGTAGATTAGAATCGTTTATTATTATATATATTTATGAGATTGAATCGCCTAAATCGGTTGCTGAATGCGCTCTCACTCCAACTTTATCTAACACATTCCTTCCTTCTCTTTTGCCAGCATATGGCACCACGACTAATAGATATCGATAGCATGCATGAAGCACCACATTCTACATGATAAGCTGAATTGTAGTACATGAAGTTGTTATCGGTCATGAGAGAATATTTCATAACAATCGAGATAGATGCCATAGAAATGCCCCCGTACGATTATTTAGAACATAAGAAATTACTTTTACATTCACAGCGAAGCCCATTGAATATCATTTGAATGTTTATGCTTGAAATTCACTTACAGTTCTCGCTCCCACGATGTGTTGCGTGCCAGACCTCTGAAATTACATCGTGTCTTTTCGCTAAAAGCTCGCCAATTTTACACGCTCGTTTTTTTTTGTTGTATTCAGATTCAAATCGTGTTCTAGGTCTCTCATTGCTATGTCCCTTACACTTCTTTCAAAGCAGCTCTGCTTTTTTCATTCTCTACTTGCTTCCAATCCGCCCTGTATCTTTTAAATCGCTCCATCGACCCTCCCATACCCTATGTTTGCATGGAAGCCATATCATTATCGTGCCTCTCTCATCTAATCTCTCTACAATGAGAAAGGGTGTATCATTTCGGACCTAATCGTTTGTGTAAGACGCCGTTTGGAAATTTTCAGCTATCGTTTCTCTGAGACTTTCCGTCTTATCCCCGTCTTACACAATTCGACTAACCGAAAGGTTTCACCATTAATTTGTTCATCAGCGATTTAAAAATACCGTACTTAACCCTTCACATTATTTTTTTGTGGATTGACACGTTTCCCGTAAAACGAATTTTTACCCCGTGCTTCACTTATCGTGTTATAATTCCCTTTATGATCGGTATTGCTTGTCTCTACATTCCAAGAGAACTCATTTAAACGACCTCCGATCGATAAAGTTGTGTCGCTAGTTTTGATCTGCCTGGCATAATGATTAAGTCGTAATTTAAAGTCCACGGAAAGATCCTATGGGAATACGAGAACAAGAGAGCGCAGAGAAAAAATACGTCAGCGAAGAGCTCTCTCAAAGTGTAACGCTATTTAATTTTTTAAAAAAAGAGTATTTGCAAACCATAGATCTCATAATTATCGAATTTAACAGTTGGCTGGAGCAAATATTCCAAAGCGTTATACAGAATAATAGTCGAAAAAGCGGCGCTTCGGGACCTAAAAACTGATGGTTAGCGCCTGTGATGCGTACTTTTTTTCTGTACTATTGCTGAAATCAGGGCAGTTTCGACTAGGGATAGCGAATGAAAAAAAAATTGCACTCTTCATTCTCCCTCACAATGGCGGGCGGCGCGATGTCATTCTTCATGAAGAGACCAGGCGATACGGCAACTCTTCATGAAGAATTCGTTCAAAATTAACTGTTTTCAACTGATTTAGTTTCATCACTGTACGTAACGATCTCTAAGTCGTGTCTAGGATGACGTTTCGAGCCGATCTAAAGCCTTTCTCAGACATTTCCATGTTTGGGCACCATACGATGAGTAAATTCGGTTCGTAGGAGATCTGATAATCGTTTGGGAAGTATAATTGACATAATTCCATCTGTTTGAATATAAACCATGATTAAATCATCGATACCCGCCCCACCCACAGAGCCTCCGCAGGATGAATCGATTGTCAATGAGCAACGATAGCGATTAAGTATTATATGCAAATTTGATAGTGGGCAAATGATAAATACTCTGACATTACCATCTCAAAAATTCAGCTCGATATCGGAAAAATAGCAACCGTTGTCACTCCAAGGAAGGGCTGCATCTCCCAAGCAACTAAAGACCTCATAGCGCGTAAAAGGGACCTCAAAATGCATTCGGCCGGCTTATCCCGTTTGCAATGGCTCTTTCTCAATATATCAATCCGACTCTCATTCAAAACCGACCGAGAAAGATTGTATCGCGATTACGTCAACAAAGCCATTGAAAATGGGAAAAGTTACAAAAAGGCTGCTGCAAAATTGGCGGTTGGTAAGGGGAGAATTCACAAGATTAGGAATGCGGAGGGAGGTTGGGAATGCACGCAGGCAGGGATTTCAAGGGCTTTCCAATCCTTCTACAATAACTTATATGCGGGGGATGGAGGGAGCAGTTATAGATCGGAAACGGTGAGGGACCCATTCATACCGCTGTGCATTGCTGAAGTGGAACACTCACTTCGACATTACAAGTCAAGCAAAGCACCGGGAAGAGATGGCGTAACGGGGGAAATGTTAAGGGTTGGGACTGACTTATTAGCACCTATGCTAACAGGGGTTTTTAATAACATACTCACGGGCGGGATTCCAGAGGGGTTCGGCGATTCGCGCACTATTCTCTTACCCAAATCAGGTGATCTGTCTCTAATTAAAAATTATCGGCCTATCAGTCTGCTTCCTGCTTTGCAAAAAGCCCTCACCGGTCTTATAAATAAGAGACTTGCACCTGTTTTGGATAATAGAAGGAGTTGGGAACAAATGGGGTTCAGAGGGGGGCATTCCACGGTAGACGCTATTCACACCCTCAAAACCGTAGTAGCTAACTGCGCGGACCATAAATTGCCCATCTATCTGCTTTTTGTAGATATTTCTAAGGCATTTGATTCGGTGTTAGGGGAGGCGGTCTTCACGGCTTTGGAAAGGGAGGGTGTCTCATCGGAAATAGTTTCCTTCCTTGCTTCATTATCCCGGGACAGCAAAAGCGCAATCGCTGTTAACGGGGAAGAGGTTGAGATTACGGTGGGAAGAGGGGTTAGGCAAGGAGATTGTCTGTCCCCCAGACTGTTTACAGCAGTTTTGGATATGGCATTCAGTCGACTTCAGTGGGATAAGAAGGGTATTAACATAAACGGTAGATTCCTCTCTCATATTCTATTCGCCGACGACGCTGTACTAATATCTCATGATGAGCGTCAAATTCAATCTATGGCTACAGAATTGGAGAGAGAATTGGGGAAAGTTGGGTTGGGGCTCAATGGGGATAAAACAATAGGAATGACTTCAAAGGGGGACGCAAGGGAGGTACGGGTCGCAGGGAAAGTGGTGGGGTTAAAAAAAGAGGTTATTTATCTCGGTTGCGCAATTTCTATTGACGGAAAGGATGGGATTGAAATTGGTCGGCGTATTCAAGCTGCGTATGGGGCCTTCCACAAGCATCGATCATTCCTCATTAATCGATCGATTCCAATGGTCCATAAGCTGCGGCTTTTCAACGGATGCATTCTTCCTGCATTTCTATATGGGTGTGAAACATGGGCACTAACGGAAGCACAAAAGGAAAGATTATCGGTGGCACAAAGACGCATGGAGCGATGGATGGTCGGTTGCACTGTCTTAGATCATTTATCGAACGAAAGGCTGCGCGGACTCACAAAGGTTGAGGATGTTGTTCGTGCCTCATTGAAAAGAAAATGGCTCTGGGTGCACAAAGTTGCTAATGATTATGACTTGAAGTGGAGCAGAGCTATGATCGAATGGACTCCACGAGGTCCCAAGCGCAGACGAGGACGACCTAACGCAAGATGGAAAGATCTCTTCATGCGAACAGTCGGACCCACTTTTCTGAGACAAGCAAGAAGTCATGAATGGCCTGCCATGCACATTAGAGCCTACTCTTGATAAATGTGTTGAAATGAAAAATGAAATGAAATCTCTTTTTGTTTGCAACCTATGCGCCATTTACTAAAAGATGTTCATGAAGAAGTGGAACAGCCGGGTCAGCAAAATGAGAGGGAGAAAAATGGCCTCTTCATTTCTCATTTTTCTCTTCATTCGCCATCACTAGTTGCGACATCTCCAATTTTTATCGCCGCATATAGCTTTTATTTATCCAATAAAAAGTATTTTTTAAATGTTTTGGCGACACTACGAGATATTTATACCACGAGACATTTGCCAAAAAATATTTTTGTGTCTAGCACGGATTTCCCTTTCGATTCAATGTAGTCCAATCAAAAAGTATTGAAGAGAGGAGATAATGTAGCCCTCGAAGTGATGTACAAAAAATAGTTTATTCACAACTGTGGTAAGATTAACAGTTCTCGAGGTAACAATTTAGATCGCAATACCAGTTTCGTGTTGTTACGCGAACTGCAACAGAAAAGAAGAAACGACGTTCTCGAAACTGAATGGGCAATAGCGGTCCGTTACATGACCTATCCTCAAGTAGCGATCCACTAACTTCGCTACAACTCGCAATTAGCAAAATTGATTGTAAAGCACTCAAGAGATCTGTTAAGAGATGCGCCACTTGGCAGCTAATGTGGTGCCGCGGAAGGTAGCACAGAAATGTGTGAAAAATCTGTTGATATAGACATCTTTCTCAGCGCGTCGCGAAGGAATCATCAGCGCGAGCACCAGACGAGACTCGAGACGCTCGTAAAAATATGTCTGAAATAAGGAAAATATCCGAGATTAGAGTAGCCGTACTGTGCGTCTGCGTCACACGATTTCCGGCTAACTTTGAACCTCGATTGTCTAGCGTATCACACGCTTACCGTATATTTATCTTTGTCCTTCCTCCTTATTACATGCACTCTCTTTTTTTCATCGAGGGCCGCCTGTGAGCTCCTAATGGCATCGGCCATATCGCCGTAATGCGCCACGAAAATCTATAAAAAAATATGGGATCTTTCCGATTCAGGCATTCTTCATTCACCTGCTTGTCGGGTGCATGTACATATAGAATAGGGAATCTGCCAGAAGGCAGTGAGGATGCGAAAGGTGTATTACCGTCCCGAGGACACTTGTAGTCACGGCCCGCTGAATATGGAAAGCCAAATTTCGAATGGTATAATGCAAGTAATCTTAGTAGTAAAACAAAAGTTATTGAAAATCAGATAAAAATGTTATTATGCTCACCAACATATAACATATCGCTATCCCTGCTCCTATCAATGAGAATGGCCATGAGAGCATCCTTCTCCCTGAGAATGAAAAATAATTTAATTAATGAATAATAATTTTAATAATAATTTAAATACGGATGTATGTACACAATGACACTCTTATCACGCGTCTTCTGAAAGATTGCAGGAAAAACGACCCCCCCCCCTGAGGAACTAGGTGCCGGAAGTTTGAGCAATGTCAATGCAATTTTTATGATAAAGTATATAGGAGACGAGAAAACTGTTACAGCAGAACTTTTGTCCTAGAACCGGCTTTTAGGTATTTTCCGGTTTTGGATTCGATCATGTCTCAGCTCTATGATGAGTCTCCGGTCTCATTGTCAGCTCTATGATGAGCAAGCTAGGGACATGAGGTTTAGCCCAAAAATGCGGAAAAGCATTTTTGGGGGCCGAAATTACTCTTTTCAAATGTGACGCGTGTCACCGAAGAATTTAATAAAACCAAAGACCTGGTATCTACCTGGTACGAAAAAATGGAAAAGCGTGTTCTCTGAGCTGTACGATTAGAGGCTGGTTGCCTCAGAATCGAACAAGGGTTGGTACAGTCATTTGGGGAAAGTTTGGGGAAAGAGGTTCTCGAAGGTGCTTCACTTCATGTTTTTCCATCTCGATCGGTAGTGCCATGCAGCTAGGACGCAATTTCATGCTAAAATGCATTCTTGGGCATATTTCCTTATCCGATCATTGCAACCCTTTGAAGTTTAAAAGAGAATAGATAAAAGATGTATGAAATCAATGATAAATTTTGTGATACTGATATGATAACAATATATAACAAATAGATTTCGAATACCAAGGATTTGGGAAATCCTCTAATTACACATGCGTGTAGGCTTTGTTCTGGGGATCATTTATCATATGCACATTATGGACATATAGTATTAACTATTTACAACTTGCCTCTTCTTAATCGGAGCTAGTACTTCATGCATCGTTAACCCGTCCATCGAATCGTCACCTTCCTGCCAAAATGTAAATCAATTAGGTTTCAAAAATAAACAAAATGCTTGACAGACTTTAGGCGCGTCGAGCGGATTGACGTAAGGTCCGAGAGTCTCGTGGAAGAGAAATGTATACCTGCAACTTTTATTTTTGTCGGCTCTGTATATTGGGACATGGGGAGTAAATCAACAGAGGCAACATCTCGGACGATCAATAGATGCGCCATGAAAAATTTACTTTTGTTCGCAAAGTAGTGTTATATTACAGGGTGCGGCATAATTATTGCGACTTCTTCAATTTAGCATATGAGGCCGTCCGGGTTAGGATCAACAAGGGTCGGGAACAGGTAAAAAATCGAAAGGTCTGAAAAGTTGCCCCTAGGGGTTATTTTTGACCCTCTACACGATGGCACACTCGATTTCGCAATATGTCTCCTCCCCGCTCCAGGAGGGGGCACCCCCCATTTTGCCCAAAGACGAGTTTTTCGACCAAATCTCGCCAGGAAGTGCATGAAATGGCACGAAATCTCGCGTTCCATGACAGAATTTTGTGCTCTATCTCGTGGTTATCTTGAATTGTCATGATTCTTTTTCTTTTTCGAGAAAAAGCCGATTTTTGATCCAGGGCGCATGCCCGGAAAAGCCTTCTGGAGTAGATAGAGGAGGTTCTCCTGATCATTTTGGTGTATTGGACTTATATATTCCGCGTACATTTTGATGTTTCATGGGGGGGGGGGGTGGAGCGAAAAGGGGACACAAAAAATTTTTCGCGAATACCCCCGTGTTGGTGCTCATTTTGTAGAGCTCGTTAAATTAGGCATTTTTTGTGTTGGACTTTTTCATGAAAACGTTTCCTCAAGAAGTTACAATCGAACAAAGTTTCCTTTTTCTCGAGACGGCCAATCAGCAACTTTTCAAAAGCTGTAACTTCTTGAGGAAACGTTTTCATGAAAAAGTCCAACACAAAAAAAGCCTAATTTAACGAGCTCTACAAAATGAGCACCAACACGGGGGTATAGCACCAACACGGGGTATAATTTTTGTGTCCCCGTTTCGCTCCACCCCCCATGAAACATCAAAATGTACGCGGAATATATAAGTCCAATACACCAAAATGATCAGGAGAACCTCCTCTATCTACTCCAGAAGGCTTTTCCGGGCATGCGCCCTGGATCAAAAATCGGCTTTTTCTCGAAAAAGAAAAAGAATCATGACAATTCAAGATAACCACGAGATAGAGCACAAAATTCTGTCATGGAACGCGAGATTTCGTGCCATTTCATGCACTTCCTGGCGAGATTTGGTCGAAAAACTCGTTTTTGGGCAAAATGGGGGGTGCCCCCTCCTGGAGCGGGGAGGGGACATATTGCGAAATCGAGTGTACCATCGTGTAGAGGGTCAAAAATAACCCCTAGGGGCAACTTTTCAGACCTTTCGATTTTTTACCTGTTCCCGACCCCTGTGGAGGCTTGTTGAACCTTAGGCGGACGGTCTCATATAAAGGGTAAAGGGGTAAAGGAAGTTGGCATTATCCTCGCAAGCAGGGCTGGGCAAAAATTTTACGGATCTCTCATTTCGCAATACTCTCTCGCTGTCTCTAACCGGCGAGAGAGCATTGTGAAACGAGAGACCGTAAAAATTTTGCCCAGCCCTGCTCGCAAGAGCGGGCTAGCCACCCCATCGCCGGTTAGCAACTTATCCTGGGACGACCAGTGGCTGGTTGCGCGGCTTTACCGCCCGTGTTGTGTGCACGTTGTAGGGGATTTCTTTACTGTGGCTTTCACCACTTCCAACATTTCTTAACCCCCTTGGTTTGGGTGGATCTGAGGGCGGGCACCTTTCGAATCGCATTCCTGGCACACAACCACTGCGCCACCGCGCCCTTCACTAATATAATTGGATACCTTGTCAAAACTCTACCACAGCTAGTATGACTCATGGGTATTTGAAACATGATCAGGGTTTGAACATCCATCGATCGCAGCTTTAATGGCAAAGAAAAGAATCATGCTCTCAAGTAGCAGAAGTCCATTGCTCTCTGGCACTTTTTTTTTGTTCCAAGAAGAGTCCGACTATGAATCGCCTAATATATAAACAACATCTAAGGCCCTTCAAAGTAAAACACTAAGAATTTTAATCACATCCAGAATACCTGCGCAATTTTGAGCAATATTCCAGAAATTCCAATAAATCAAATTCTAACCTCTCAGTAACGTGAAGTTCCACAGTATTAGCTATTGAACAAACATTATAGGTATGTCAATTCACTGAATCTCTATTTCATAAAAATGTATCGATTGCAAATTCTTCGGGAGATGAAAAAATAAGCTCCTCGGATTATTATCGTTCAAAATTTCCCAATCATTCCTATACTCGAATTTGTATCCCTGTAAACATGTCTAAAAAATTGAAGATACTACGCTGTGAACATTTAACATTTTTCATTTGAAGATATGAGGCCGGTTGCCTAAGAGTCAATCAAACGTCTGTGTTACATGGTACACCAATTTTTCGAAAAATTGTAGAAAGAGGTTATCGAAGGTGCTGATAATCGTGGTGAACTTCATTTTGCACCAACTCGACCGGTGCAGCAGTGCTGCAACCGTGCTGCAAAACACGATTTTTCCATAACTTTGTTTCTAGTCGACCGATTGGTCTAAAAATTTCACAGCGGCTTCATGGCATCATGAATGAAGGATACACGGAGTAGGACACATAATGGTAAATAGTATGCAAATTCCAAAAATTTATTTTGAATACCCGGCCCGAGTGGAAGCTGATTTTTGCACCGGAATATGCGCCATGAAAAGACGATCATTTGGAAAAAAAATAGTGTGGATAAAAAAAATCATTGTTTTTGAGAAAAGTCATGTTTTATACACTTTATTTTGTATCTTGGTAGGATTAAAAGATGAATTCAGTTATGTTTCATTCGTTACCGACCTCTTGGAGTGAACTTGTCTCGGTCAACTGATATAGCAACAACTGAAACATAACTGAATTCATCTTTTAATCCTACCAACATACAAAATAAAGTGTATAAAACATGACTTTTCTCAAAAACAATGATTTTTTTATCCACACTATTTTTTTCCCAAATGATCGTCTTTTCAAGGCGCATATTACGGTGCAAAAATCAGCTTCCACTCGGGCCGGGTATTCAAAATAAATTTTTGGAATTTGCATACTATTTACCATTATGTGTCCTACTCCGTGTATCCTTCATTCATGATGCCATGAAGCCGCTGTGAAATTTTTAGACCAATCGGTCGACTAGAAACAAAGTTATGAAAAAATCGTGTTTTGCAGCACGGTTGCAGCACTGCTGCACCGGTCGAGTTAGTGCAAAATGAAGTTCACCACGATTATCAGCACCTTCGATAACCTCTTTCTACAATTTTTCGAAAAATTGGTGTACCACGTCGTTGCTGATTCTTAGGCAACCGGCCTCATATCTGAAGCATTTATCGTATAAAATTTTTTTCTGAACTAGCGGCCACATCGCGGGCTCACAGCGTGCCATTGAGGATCGCCTCCTTTGTTTGTCACGGCGGACGTATTCTAATTCCCTAATCTCATTCTCCGCCTTCTCACCGAGAATGGAGCGGTGAAAAATGACAAAAATGGAGTAGTTTTCAAAGCTTTTTAATTTTTATAAAAAAATTGAGGACCTAAATGAAATATCGGAAGCACTCAAGTTTTAGATAAACCCTTTCCCCACCACCTTCATTTTTCCGTTTGTCTCTATCTTTCCTCTGGACATAGAAAAAGTCCGCGGGAGCTCAAAAACAGCTGTTTTCGAGCAAATTATTGATATTTTGATTCGATATTAACATTTTTAGGAGTCTAACTGATAAGTAAGGGATTCCACCTTCCAATTCTGAACATTTTTTGAATAAATTTTGTGAAGAAGCGCGATGTTTCAGATATGTTTCACGCGAAAGTCTATCAAATTTCTAAATCACCGCTCCGCAGAGTGAGATTTTGGGAGAATAGAATGAGTCGAAATAGGATTAGTGAGCGAGAGTGAAAAATGAACTCCGCCATGTAAATTGATCATTTGATCCTCGCTGGCACGCTGTGGGGCTTAAGCAATCCGCGCAAAAGGAAGACACTCCGTTTTCGGTCATATTGTTTCCGAAAGCGCTATAATTTTGATGCAAGATAGTATAACAATTGGCTTCAGTGGTGACGTATTTTCATAGCCAGGACTTCAATAGTCTCTGAGATATTCATCAACAAAGTGTGAAAAGTGCGGAAATTTAGGGGTAGGCTTTTAAATTTGTATTGCAGGAAGGAAGTAGCTATCAATTTAGGCATTTCGTATTTAAAAGGCCATGGTATACCCTAACACCTTATGCCGAGAAATGGTCTGGACGATAGTAGTTTTGAAGGAAATACATTTGTTATTGAATTGCCACTGAACTGTAAGAACCAATTCCGCCATTCGGTTCAGAAACCATATCATTACTCCGGGACGATTAATCTAAATATCGCCAAAATTTAAATATAAACGTTAGGAGGGTTCATCATCAAAACTTGCAGAACATAGCTCAAACAGCCTACTATGACAGAAGTTATGGTTGTTTGAAAAAAAGTCGCAATAATTATGCCGCTCCCTATTCGTTGCTTGATTAATAAATAATAAATGCGATCGTACTTGAGCGCGAGCCATGCGTGATACGAATGAAGGTAGGCAAATAAACGACAACGCGCCCATTTCTCCGCTGGTTTTAGCGACGAGGAGAAGAGACCTGCAAAAGTGCAGCGACTGATACTCACCCACTTTTGCTGAGCCCAGCCCACCCGATGTAACCAGGGCTCACCTACTTTGTTAATTTTAATATACTGTATCCGCTTTTGTTGATTCTGGACATAAAATCAACTAGATAAAAAATGGGTTGGAAATGGTAAAAATTATATATTTCCTCAAATCCTGTCCGTATTTTTGCCATTGAACTGAAAACGCAACAATACCCTTCCTGTTACTGCCCCAGTCGATATCTTTTAGCCAGAATAGTAGTCGTTCACGTATCTCCTTCAGACGAATCGTCGTTTCCAGAATCTGCGAGAAAGGTATAGATAAATAATAACATGAAAGAATCGAGCAAGGCAGCACAATGCAAATTCATCGTGCCTATCAAACTCTGATTTTGACGCTCAAGCAGATGAATTTATTTTTTTAAATATTAATTTCGGGCAGGGAAAACATTTTATAAATAACTGAAAATATGGCAACACTAAATAAAGAAATCGCACCCCTGTGTACAGTACACTCCGCTGGATGCTGATCAGACTGCGGAGAAGCTCAGTCTCAAGCGAGAAATTGTGAGCGAGATCAGAGAGGAGCGGATGGTGAAACTACAAGACTTGAGTATTACATGGAACAATAATTAGAAATAGTTTTTAAAAAAAATATTGACTATGTATTGAAAAGGATAAGGAATCTATCAGAAAAAAACAACGAGATTTCAAAAAGGTTGAGTTTAAAAAAAAATATATATATATATATATATATATGTGTGTGTATATATATTTCAAGCAGCTACGATTAGTTTTCACTTTGACGTCAGTAGCATACGTGTCCATACATTTTTGTTCCTACCGGGCCGATAATCAGACCACTATATATTTGATAAAATCTGTCATCAGGCCACAGTATATCCACTATAAAATCGGTTTTAAGCCATTAGACCTCTGATTTTTGTGTCAGGCCACTATATATTGTTGGTCCCCAGTAAGCAATGAAAATGTATGATACGTGTCCCTCACCTCTCTCACCATGGCGCACACCCTTTGCAGCGATTCCTCGATAGTATCCAGCGCCTCCTCGTAGGATTCGTTAGCTGCGACGATTTTCGATATAGACTATTTGTTTTGATTTTTTTTGTATTTCATTAAATATTTCATTTTATAAAGAAGATACCTGTAACGATCCTACGATGGCAAGCTATTAGTGTGTCTCTCGCATCGCAAAATGCAAGCGACTGCTCGCAAATGTGGTGAGGTACTGTTCCAGGCAGTAAATGAGAAGCGATGCGAGTGAACGAGTCACTAAAACGATTTTAATATAATTACCGGACGGTTTCACCTCACTCATTGTCAGACCCGTTGTCAAGTTCGCCGGATGAGGCAGTTTACGTTATACATCGGACAAGAGATGGCACAGTCCAAAAATGACAAATCCCCCAATCTTTCTGATACGGGGTTCTCAAGGGTGCCGATGACACGATAGGCCCAGTCATTTTACAAATTGAATCGTCGTTGTCTCCAGACTTTCTAATCGTCAGCGGTAAAGTTTGCGCAAATTCAATGACGTTGGCTACAGTAACAAAATTTGATGGCGCTCACGATCTAGATATTTTTCATGATTTTTAAAGTTTCCCAACCAGGAAAAATTATCGTTTAAATGCGCTCGAAAACCGTAACCGGAAAGTAGCGACCAAGCAACGAACGTCATTATTTTTAAATGAATTGAATAATTTATTGGATTATGTTTATTTATTAATTGTTATTTCATTATTGAATCTGGAAAGAAAAATGCGGAATGAAAATGAGCAGGGTCACAGCGATTAACAATTAAGTCTCCCCGTATTCGAGTTTGAATCTCCCGCGGTTGTCTTTCCCCGTTCCCAGCCACTTTTTAGGGTTATTATCGACTTTCTAACTTTTTTAATGCGCGAGCTATGCTAATTAAACCTTTCTCTATCTAATCAGGAATAAAAATAAGGGGTAAAATCGTCATAGTTGGGAAACTTGGGAAACAAAAAAAAAAAGTTCAATTGCTCGAATTTAAGTACAAGCCAGTCAGTTTTTTTAAAGTTGTTCGTTTTGGACATGCATTCTGCAAGCCAGTCCGGTCTCACATCTCACAAGGCCGCTCAATTCGCAAACGAATCTGTGAAAAGTTCCATTTTATAAAAATAGCTAGGCATTATCTATTCTTGAAAGATGCATCAGTGTTTAATTACACTCCAGAAACTATGTTCCCCAAATTTTAGAAATTTTGGGAGCCATGCAATTTAGCAAAAAAAAGGTAAAAAAACGTACGTCGTCTGGGGTCAACCGAGAGACTCGACGTAAATCTTCAGATTCTTAGGCAAACGGCATCATACATGGAAAAGTTAGGTGGCAAAATCCCTCGAAAGTTGGATTGGTTTATGAAAAAAAAGACTTAGGAAACCGACAAATTCTATGAAATCGGGGTGTGTTTGCGAATCGTAGGTTACATGCCATGTTAATGGACACCTCCAAAGCTTTTCAACTTCCAGGTAGTTTTCGACTAGCTTTCTCATGTATGAACGGCATGTAGCCGTTTAAAGTACTTGATATTTAAAGCATACATTGCAACTCCATAATGTCTTCTCATCTCTGCTTCTTTTCTTGTCACCAAATGCCGGACATTATGAAGGAAGGGCAACTGGATGTAATGAGCCTCGGCGAAGGCCAACTGAACACCAAATTATATCCATGAGTCCTTGTGCATAAATCCGACAAACATGACGTCCCTAGCATAAGGAGAGGCGTCGCCGACAAACTGCTCCCCGTATGCTAGCGACGCCACATTTGCTTCTAAATGAAAAACTTTTTGTAAATTCCAAAAAATCCCAAAAATTCATATTGCTACATATATTTCGTACGCGCGTGTTAGCAATCTATGTACCTGACCGAAAGCAGTCAGAATTTCCTTCCAACTGGCTACTTCCGAAGTGTTCCTTCCGTATCCCTCGCCGTCGTTGGCACGCGCTGCCTCGATTGCAGCCTGCATCACCTCAACATTTATATTTACAAAACAAGTCAAACTACGATTATACGAGACATCATTTTAGCTAAAGACTAGCATTTTAGCTACACGGCCCTCCAGGGCCTTACGCTCGTCCGCTTCCCTTTCCACTAGAAGACCGGCTTGGCAGCGTGCCAAGAAATACCGCTCCCCCGCGCCCCTTTTTTACAGTCAGTTCGTGATAGCTTTTTATTTTCCGTACAAGAAACTGAGTACTGTATTAATTTAGGGTCGTGCGAATAAATTAGAGCACTGAAGGCATTTAGCCGCAATAAATTTTGAAATTTGTCCTGTACTATCACAAATCATTAGCAATTTCGCCTAGGGGGCACCTCCAGAGCCACGCGGAGATATTGCCTAGAAATAGAGAAAAAGGATTGGAATTACTTGAGAAGCAGTCTCGAACTGCATCCGTCGCACATCGTGTCCGAAGTCAGAGAAGTACTTCGAAATCTGGGAGGAATAACATGCAGTACATAAATAGCTTATGAACATTGTTTTGAAAGGTTGAATATTAATTGCACTGAATTTTCCAACCTGGGGTGGGACGCTGTACAATGAACTATCATGGTTTTCACCAGACGAGGAGTATCCTGGGCCGTCTAGCGCGACAGCAGCTTCATCTGCTACTTCATCAGCAGCCATGAAGATTATGCTTAAGATTATGCTTAAAATGAACAAAAATATATAGTTTGACAGAACACGAATTGTCTGCCAAGTCAGATTTCATTGCAACACATTGAAATCAAGGGTGTGCGGCAAGGACCATTTTCGGCAATCGGAAATAGCCGACAACTGCCAAATTTAAAAAAAATACGACATTAGTACATGATCGAATTGCCGGGGACAATTTAATTTTTATGTCAGCGAAATCGCGGGTGTTCATAAAAATGCACGACCCTCTACTCCTCCGCATTCAAAACCGTCATGGCACGGTGCCAATGCCAAATTGGCGGCGCGGTAAGACTCGCGGCGAGACTCACCACCTATTGCAAAATCAGGCCCGTCAGGCAAGAAATGCGCGAAATTAAAGTGCTGGAAGAAAGCCAAACACAACTGCCCCCAGAAAATACGGTAGAAAGCCCAAACCTACAGTACATATCTCGGAAAAAAATGCCGAAATTTGAATTTGGCTATTGAACGGAAAGATGACCGCAGTTTGGAATGGTTCTCCAAGTGCGAGCCGCGTTGGCCAAATTGGCGCGGTGGACGGCGTTTTTGGGAGAGCGAATGCGGAGGAGCAAAGGGTTTTGGAGGGGCGTGAAAATGTCGAATTTTAGTGATTGGATCACTCGGTTACTGCACCAAGGAAGCCCATCTATAAAATCTGCCCGATATAACAGTGATAGGGGAAGGGTGGGCGGTTCGAATGGTCCTGGTGCGGTAAAGAACAGTAGGTTGATGGATACAAGTATTTCGACAGTCCAATCTCGAATAAAATTTTGAAAATTTTTTACTCGTTAATTGAAAAAACGAATAACTATCAAAATACTATGGTGAGATGATTGATGTAGGATCCTCCTAGGAGCTTCAAATGGCATACTGATAGAGAACGCCGAGTCAAGTGAAACGTGCGCCAATCGAAATAAACTGAAGATTTTGAAATAGGCCATGTTTGAGATTGCAAGCCTATAGATATCTACTTAGTGTTAGTCTTTTGCAGTTCACTTGATCTTTCATGGTGAAAGTTATGTTCAGTGATTGTGCCTTGATGTGGTGACAAGGATACATGTTTTTTTACTCTCCACTGAACGCAGACCTCTGGAAAGGGTGCACAATTCCCTATTACTTTAGCTTTAGCATGACACTGTGTATGGCTTTCAGGTTGGATTGCCTTGTTATAGTGGGCGCTGTGAAGAGTATTCATGCAATACTATTATATTTAAAAGATGGAGGCATTTGGACAAACGCGAAGGCAAACATGATCCATTAAATCAGAATCTGAAAACCCGCAGGAAGTTTCGCACCAAACCCGATATAAAAATATCATGTCACTCCATATTTCTTGCACTAATATAAGAACAGGGGTAAACCCAGCAAAGCAATTGAACAAAATAGTGAACACATTAGGAAAAAAATGTGGTCGGCCTATCTATCACACCGTGAAAATAGTTTCCGTCGAATATTACGCCTTCTCTTTCATCCTTCCTACAATCAAAGAAAGTTGGTTTATTCAGTGTTCCATGTCAAGTATAACAACTTTTTTAGATAACAAAAGCGTAACAACAACAAGAGATTACAAAACCGAAGGTTTAAACAAAAAGGAGAAACAATCAGATGCAATCTTCTAACGTGGAGGGGCGTTGTGAAAACAGAGACTGTGACAAGATTAATTTCAGAGAAATTCAGCAAGCGAAGCCGCAACAAGCTCTCTCAGTACACGTGACTTTCGCTCGACTACCTGCAATTTGTTTGTTTCTAGGAGTGTCCTCTTCTTGGCAAAAATCGACTTCAAGAAAGTCCTTTAAAGTAACCCAAACAGGACCATTTATTGTTTGAATGCGCGCGAAACCCGTAAACGGAAAGTTTTTTCCGGTACCGGCAACCGTAGGAGCCATGGCTCCTACTGCAGTGAACTAGAGAAAGTGCAAGTGGGCGGGGCGCTGTTACAATTAAGTCTCCCCATTAGAGTTCTCTTGTTGGAAAATTTTCCGGATTTCCAATAGCGCGAACAAAGGATTTACCCTCCCTCTCATTTTCCAATAAGGATCTCGATTGCTGAGCTTTTCCAATAGTTATTGGATTTCCAATAAAAAATTATCTTTGATTTTGAAAGAAAAGAGAGAGAAAATCCTTTGTTCTCCTTATTGGAATTCCAAGAACTATTGGATTTCCAATAAGAATCAGTTTTTCATTAAGAAACCGCGCTGTTCTCGCACGCTATTGGAAAATGAGAGGGAAATGGGCCATTTTTCAATAACGATTATTTTCCAATTAAAGAACCCTACTCCCCATATTTGAGTTACAATCTAAATTTCAAATGTTAATGCCAATAAATATATAAGTAGTATGTGGGATTATCTCTTGGATCGCACTTATGACCGCACGGCGCGGTATCTATTATATGTATGTCTTACAATAAATACCATAAGAAAATCAAGAAGGTAACCGTCAATACAAAAAAATGGAAATAATAAAATACCTTGCAAGCCTCTACAACAAGCGCAGCAGCGGGAAGTGCGCCGGTCGACTCCACACTGACTAGAAAGGAACTTCAGTAGTCAAACCGTTCTGCTTATTATTCCTACCTATCAATTCGCAAACTTGACTGTTTGCATAAATATAAACTGAACTTACAGATAAAATGGTCCTTCACTTTGCCCATCTCGACTGCACCTTCCAGCTCCTAAGAGAATATTATTTTTATACCGACCAAGAACAACGCTTTATGAAGAAAAACACATTCCCATAACAAAATCAGTAGGGAGAAAAGGAAGAAAACGATGATCTGTCCTCACCTCGTGCCTGAAAACGTTCCTCGAGCTCGTGTCCCTTCGCGCATCGACAACAACAGCTGTAAATAAACAATAAGAATCTCCCGAGCCAATACTTGTGCATTATAACGACTAAGGTTCAGTCAGAAACACACCCTTATCATTATTTATCTCGACTACTCCGTGAGAGAATGACTTCTGCAAAAGGCGTGCTTCGGCACCAAAGACATCTCGCTTAAGATTGATGAACGGTAGAAGCCTGGAAAAAACCATGTTTCAGGCGAAATTGTCAGCCATAATAAACATCACATTTCGAATGTTACTTACCTGTATGACGCGGTGGCAACGGGAGAAAACTTAGCGTGATCGCGTCCGATCCCTTTTACGCAATGAACCAGAGCCTGTACATGACGTATAAATCATAATAATGTACAATCTTTTCTCAAGTCACCTCAATTTGCTGACCAGGACGCAGCTTCGCGACGAGAATATCTTCGTGAACCATACGTGGCGGGTTAGCAGCAAAACGCTCTTTCTGAAATTAGTTATTCAATATATACGCTTTTAATAACATTTTTATTCACAGAAAACGCGTTTTACCCTTTAATTCAAATAATAATTATTATTATTATCATTATTATTATAAGCACCAATTTCAGGAATCGGAAATAACATAGATACCTGATCGCCGATAGGCATCCACTGAAAAGCACGAGAGTATACGGAAGAGTCGTGGTAGAGCTCGGAAGGCTCCGAAGCTGCAGCCGTTGCTTTCATGTTCTTCGTGCATGATACCTACACGTTACATGATGTTAAAACGCGTTCTCCGTAAGAACGCGGGCGAGAGTGTACAACTCCGTAAAAATCATCGCCTAAGGCTCAAACTTCACCAACATGGCCCCTAGGGCCGGTATAGGCGATTTTTGAACTTTGGTCCCGAAATATTGATCTTTGATCTTTGATCTCGCGAAAATTCAAATTGAGATTTCGGTATCGTGTAATAGCTCATTCGAAAGAGCATGAAAAGTTATGTAAAAATTTAAATTTTCAGGCATTTTCATCCATATTGGTTCGGGTTATGACCAATTATGTGAAATTATTGGCCCATTTCGGCCTATATCGACTTGGCTACACATGATGTTGTCATTTCTAGGGTCCTATTTTTCGATATAATATGTATTTTTTATATATAAAAAATGTAGAATACTTCGCGGGGCATATTTTCACGGCCGTTGTATCGAAATTTTCACTTATGCTTGACCAACCACGCCTTTTTTCACTAAATGGACTATTCAGAAATGAGGAAGAAAGTTTTCTCAAGACTTTTTTGGTCCCAAAACGACGTTTTCTTATCATTTTGAACCATTTTACGATATTTTGTCAACTTTTCGATCTTCATTTTCGAAATTTATCACTATGACATTTTTCACATAAGGGTCCCCCCTTATGTGAAAATTCGAGTCTGGGGTCATGTTGAAATATGACCTCTGACCCAACAAAAAGTGTGTCAGGGGGCCCAAAAAGTTGTTTTATGTTATTTTAAGTGCAATCGGATATGTTTCAGTGATAATTTTCGACATGACCTCAGACTCGAATTTTCACATAAGGGGGGACCCTTATGTGAAAAATGTCATTGTGATAAATTTCGAAAATGAAGATCGAAAAGTTGTCAAAATATCGTAAAATGGTTCAAAATGATAAGAAAACGTCGTTTTGGGACCAAAAAAGTCTTGAGAAAACTTTCTTCCTCATTTCTGAATAGTCCATTTAGTGAAAAAAGGCGTGGTTGGTCAAGCATAAGTGGAAATTTCGATACAACGGCCGTGAAAATATGCCCCGCAAAGTATTCTACATTTTTTATATATAAAAATACATATTATATCGAAAAATAGGACCCTAGAAATGACAACATCATGTGTAGCCAAGTCGATATAGGCCGAAATGGGCCAATAATTTCACATAATGGGTCATAACCCGATCCAATATGGATGAAAATGACTGAAAATCGAAATTTATACATAACTTTTCATGCTCTTTCGAATGAGCTATCACACGGTATCGAAATCTCAATTTGAATTTTCGCGAGATCAAAGATCAAAGATCAATATTTCGGGACCAAAGTTCAAAAATCGCCTATACCGGCCCTAGGGGTCATGTTGGTGAAGTATGAGCCCAATCCAAATTTTTTTCCAAAGTTGTACACTTTGAGGCCACTTTTCCCGCGTTCTTACGGAGAACGCCTTTTAAACACAGACTCTGTAAACACGCAGTGCTTGAACAGGAACATCACGCGTGTCAAAATCAGAACTGGGATTTTTTGAAATATTTTTGATCGAAAAATTTGATTGATTTCGCATACTAACTTAGTGGGGATAGTTTCTGCCTTAATCTAAGCGTAAGCACTAAGCCTAAGCCTAAGCTCTATGTCTAAAACGTTATACATCGGATTGAAAATAGAGGCGGAAACTTGAATAAATACACCACCCTCATAACATTCATTCCACCAACTTCGTGGTATTCAAGGCAATATTTGGAATCCCACTAACTTAGTGGGTAGATATTCTTTATCCCACTAAGTTAGCGGGGCTACGATTAGCTTAGATTCTTAGTGCTTATAGGTCAGTAGCTGCCAAATATGAAACATGCCGCACATAAAAGATTTTTATAAGGTTATAAAGATTTTTTTATAGAGATTTTTATGGTAAAAAAATTCGTAGGAAAAAGAGAAGAGTATTAAAATCTTCTCACGTAGCAAAATTTCTTTGTGTGTGCCCCATCCCCTAGGAGGTCTGATGCCCAAACACGGAAAAATCAGACAACACAAAAAGGTGAATTCGTCTAGGATGCGCGGGGTGAATTTTTCAGCCAAAAATTACGGTGTAACAAGTTTTTACCAACAGTTTTTAGATTTTTTTCTCTGTTTGTGAGCTCTCTTATTCTCTCCTATTCTCATCTGATTTTTCCGTGCAAAATTTAAGCGCATGATGAATATAACAGTTGTGCGGGACTTTTTTTCGTCTCTAATTTTTTGTTTGAAAAGGGTAGGATTAAACAAAAATTGAAAGACATGTACATTGATGGCGAATACAAGATGAACGTTGGGATCTGGAGTGGGAATCTCCTCGCAGTCGACGCCCTGCTCGTTGATGCCCACAATCTGAGTGAAAAAATTAATATTAAAAAAGGAAAATATATTTCACGTCCACAACCCACCTTTTCCTTCGGCCAGTCAAACTCCCTGCAGTCCACGTGTAACGGGAGTAGTCCCAGGCGATGGCACAGAACCTAACATTCACAAATATATGAAATTTTAATATACAAAACAAATATACGAAAAAAGGTTTGAAGCCACGCAGGCATAGATCTACGGAGACTGACCTCATCCTGGATCACAGACGTGTTCTGATACAAGTACACCTTCTCGATCGCCATCGAAGGCACCTGCAACCAAGATATGTGTTTCCACAGTTATAGTTACGGAAGCGGTGTTTGCAGTGTCAGAAAAAGTCCTGGGGGGGAGGGGGGGGGGGAAAATGCTCGAGGTACATGGATATCAGAATACTTACGACAAGAATTTTTAGAGCCGGTCTCTTAAACGTGAGTAAATTTTCTCACTGAACGTATTTTTAGCAACACTGGTCTTCATAACAAAGAAGAAGTAATTTCGCTCGATCCACATCGAAAATTTGAAGGTACGAATCCCACATGCTCTTCAACTTGGTGCGTGTCTAACGCTCACCTCGGCAATGAGAACCCTGCGAAGGGCGTTTGCAATGGGTGCTTCCACGTGCACGAGGTCAAATTCGAGCGTGAGTCCGTCGTCCACTTCGTCAATAATTTCAACCTTTAATTATAAATCTGACAAATAATTAGGAAAACATTTGCGTACTTTGACATCCTTGCATAGCTCCTTGACATCGAACTTGCCTCCTTTACGTGCGCGAGGTACGTCCGAGGCGTCATCGTAAGTCTGTAATTATAACCAATTCTTCCCTTTACCTGTCACCTCTAAATTCATTTAACAATCACTCGTTCTCATTTCTTGCAACTACGGTTCGATTAAAAAGAACAGTTCTCGAGAAAGAGCTACCCGTTCTGGTGCCTCTATAGAACGCGGGGCAATTCAGAAGTTAGGATAGACGAAGACTGTATTATTTCTATAGATGATGATGCTTAGGCTGCCTATGTTTTCGACGATAGGTAATCTATTAGTTAAAACAAAAAATTCAAAAAGACAACAAAAATATATGATAGCCACTGAAAATTCCATGCACCTACCGTACTCCGTTTAAGCTCATCATGGATTAGACCTTTAGCAATAGTTTTAATTGTTTTTTCATTTAGTTGATGAAATGATAATTTTTTTGGTATATTTATGTCTTAACATATTTGTGTATGCCTTTCATTCAGTGTTACCCCAGATTTCGATAGGTGTCTTATTTATACAGCTAACGTCCTATTTCAGAGACGCATATTCCGAGCTTATAGATTGTATAATAAAAAAATACAAAGCTAAGAAAGCTCTCGGAATTCCGGAGAAAAAATTGAAAATACGAACTATGGAAAATGATCTTACATTTTCAACCATGATTGTTTAGATGCGTATCGTACATATAGGACATAGCGGCAATAATCATTGAATGGGAGAGGCCAAGAGCTTTTAAAGGACAATAATTTCCACCTAGAACCACCTAGTTTGAGCGAGAAAATAGATAAAGAAGAAATGATTTTTCAAAAAGGTGGGAAATCGCTCAATAGCATGATGAATAACTTTAACGAATTACAGAAACGCCCATCCTCTGCGTTACATACCTAAACAACACTTTACTTGTTAAAGAGATTTTTCTGATATTTCCGCAGGGATAAAAATGCACAATCCTCACATTGATGACTCGCTCCTCATGCATGAGTAGAACGTTCCTTTCTTCCACATCCATCGATTCAATCTTCTGTTCCTTCTTCACATTTGCTGCCGACTTGCGACTCATTCTTAAATATGGATTACATTTTCCGATTAATACAGAGTAAACTGGTAACACAGTCAAAAAAGTGTTAGTGCAAGAAACGACTTCATACGATCGCAGATATCACAGCGACTCCGACGCTCGAAGAATTATTGACACAAAAAATAGATAAACGTTTTATTACAAAAGGAAACGCCTGACATGCGAATCCGAAAACGATAAGCGAAAAAAACCCTTCTGAATAAAATATATACACAACACAGAGAAAAAACAATAACTAGCGAAATAATATCGTGAACAAAAGGAAATATTTTCACAATTCCAATTCAAACCCAACGAACTTCTGGACAGTATTAAAGCTTTTCTATAAATATCGGGATAATATCGAAGGCATAACATTCATGTCATATATCACTTATAATTGTGAACGTGTAGCAAGTTCAAATAGAAAAATGTGTTGGAAAAAGAGGGCTCTCACAATTCAATTCTCTAGAACTTCCGGCTTCCAGATGCCAACCGTATATCTGAACCAGATGAGGATCAAGTCGCGACCCATTTCTAACCACGACCAGACTGGTACGATCTTGGAACCATCGACTTCATGCCAGACTACAGCTACCTGCAAAATACAAAACGGGATCAGTAGTTATAGCCAAAGCAGTCTGCTCAATATCCTTGAAAATTTGGTAAATTCCATTCAGTCAAACATGTTTTTGCAGTCTATTGCACAAGAGTTATTTATTTTTGGAAGGCAGGTAAAGTAAACTGGAGAGAGACAGGAAATTTCAGTCGAAAATGTCATACTATTTAAAAAAAAGAATCGAGGTTACCAGTACCTCATCCACCTTCAACTTCCACATCTCTGCGAGATAGAGAATCTCTACATCGAATGCCCATCGCTCGACGTGCAATACAGGGAAGATCTGGAGATGTTATTTTCAGAACGGGTAGCCGCAAGTAAATAGGATTTTTTTACGGTTAGCCGACATATTCATCTCAAAAAAATCCGTCATAATTGAACAAAATCCTTAGAAAATTCAAAATTTTCTTACGGGTTGCCGACATTTTTCTAAAATTTAAAATTCAATTCTTTTTCTACGGGTGGCCGCGTACTTAAGTACAAAAGTACTCAGGTATGGTCAAATATCGAATTTTAAAAAAAATAAAACTATCATGAGAATTCAACATATCACGAGATAGAGCTCGAAATTCTCGGTAAAGTTAGGACAGACGAAGATTCAATTCCATATTTGATGATGCTTATGTTAGGCTGCTTATTGTTAGCCTCACAATGTGCTTACTGCTTAGTCGGAATCACTGGCTCCCGTTCTATAGAAGTGCCATTTAACTGTTCCCGACACTAGTTCTTTAGTTCACTAGAAGAGATCAGCATGCTTTATAACACACTACCCGCATGATACTGATAAAGATTCTGATTCTGACACTAGTTTAAATATCGAAAACCACTTCATATGATTCATAAAATGAAACATAGTTTTCTTTCAATTCATTTTACCCTTGCAGCAGCTCCTCTCGTGAACAATTTGAATCCACACTGTGTGTCCTTGACAGAACGAACAGCGAACAACCAGACAAGGGCATGGAATCCCATCATGAGGATAGTGCGAAAGAAAGATCGAGTGGCGACCGACTCAGACTCCAGATGTGCTCTGCATAACAATAATACATTTCGATTTAGTCAATTGATAAGATTAAAGGCGATTTCTTATCTATGATGTGTGAATGGCAGAACGAACCTAAATTAAAAATTAAAAAAACAAAACAAAATTTACCAACGTGAAAGACTGAATACAAAAACTTGAATTATAGGATTAGTGAAAAAGTTCGCGAGTCTTTTTTGTCCACAATAAATTGTATTTCACAATTTATATTAGTGCAATCACTCACCTAGATCCAACAACTAGCGCAGGAAAGGTTTCATCAATATCACCACCACACAGTCTCTTCATGCTCTTTTCCAGTTTCTCGAGGTCCTGAAGACTCGCAATTGATCTTTTTTATATAAATACCCCGCTGATAATAAGATATGAATCTAACTACTAATAGTCATCTCACATTACATTTACTTTATAGAAACAAATTGATAACCTCAAATCGTGTAGCACCGTCGGCATCAGCAAAAAGGATGAGACGACCGCGCGCGTGCAACACACCCGCACGTACTGCACCACCTTCGAATGATAAAATCCGTAGAACGAATGTCTTTCACGATGGTACTAGTTTCCTCAAGCCCACGGGTTTCCTGTAAGAGTGCAGGAATGCCTGCTACAAAAAAACATTTTTGTCTCCTATCTTTTTGATATTTTGTACATAGATACCCTTAGGGGTAAGTAAAAGAAAAATTTTGGTCATTTGATAAAATTTGCAAAATTATCAATTTTATCATTAAATGGTCATAACTTCGTCAGTTTTTGAGCTACAGCGCCCAATTTTTGCACAGAGCTTCATTTTTGCGAGGTCTACATAAAGTTCTTTGATACCCATCGCTTCCGACAAATATTTTCGCGGATAAACTCGGAGAAGTGATAATAAAGTGATAAAAGTGAGCTTTTCTCGAAAATGTCGGGTAATACCCATTATCGGGAATATCAAAAATGGATTCTACGCCCCAGAATACGTATCACCTAATTCTTTGTTCCCCATATCATTTGCATGTAATTGCTGCACTGTCGTATGGTTCCCGGACTTGGAAAAAATCAACGATTTTCCGAAAAATGATCACAACTAAAAAATGGTAAACCCTAGTGAAAAAACGAATAATAAGTTAATTATGCAGCTCTCTAAGAGCTACTTATTTCTTATTTGAAATTCTTTCTACGACCACGTTGAGCGGAGTTATGATCATTTTTTCGAAAATCGCTGATTTTTTCCAAGTCCTGGAACCATACGACAGTGCAACCGTTACCTACCAGAGTTATGACCAACGATTAACTAGGTCATACGTATACGAGGGTGTAGAATCCATTTCTGAAGTTTTCGAGATGTGGTAGTAGAGACATTTTTCGAGAAAAGCTCACTTTTATCACTTTATTATCACTTCTCCGAGTTTATCCGCGAAAATATTTGTCGGAAGCGATGGGTATCAAAGAACTTTATGTAGACCTCGCAAAAATGAAGCTCTGTGCAAAAATTGGGCGCTGTAGCTCAAAAACTGACGAAGTTATGACCATTTAATGATAAAATTGATAATTTTGCAAATTTTATCAAATGACCAAAATTTTTCTTTTACTTACCCCTAAGGGTATCTATGTACAAAATATCAAAAAGATAGGAGACAAAAATGTTTTTTTGTAGCAAAGAGGGTCCATTTTCCTACACTTTTACAGGAAACCCGTGTTATACTCATAGCTGAGCGCTGATTTCCCTGGGGAGCTTTAAGGTGGCGGTGGCTCGTTCAAATAGGGAAAATCTCGTAATTTTTAGCAGCAAGCCGTAGGGTTGCGCGTTCGGGATCGGTAATCCCGAGAATGTCGGTATTACCGACAAATGTCGGTAATACCGACCTTTTTTTCTCTAGACTCTCTCGCTCGCGTACGCTATTTCGAGCGCTATTTTTCTCTAACCGTCTGGCGCGAGAGGGGTCGGTAATACCGATACCGAACTTGCAACCCTAGCAAGCCGTTGATTTTGAATAAAAAAGGCGAAAATTGTTCCAAAATGGAAGTGACCCATTCTTATGAAGCCATTTTTGAACCCGGAGACCCGATCAAATCGTACGAAAATTTCCAAGGAGTACCCTGGTTGAGACCACATCAGGCCAATTTAAGAAATGATCAATCGAGCAATTGTAAATTTAAATTTAAAATATCGTTACTAGAGACTAGAGTCCCAATAAGTTTCACTTACGATAAAGGGTAAAATCGAAAATCATCGCATTAATTTAGAAACTTGTGTCATACGGGAGAATACTTCTACGCCAGTGATTATGCTTATATTTAGTGCGTTAATTTACATGATTGGCACTCGAGCAATCAAATGAGAATTCCCTGTTAAAAATTTTAATCATTTGGAATGTTATATTAACTAGCCAATGTGATTAATTTACGGAATTGTTTCCAGCAAGCTGTCAGATAAGAATGATGGGGGCATATATCTCACCTTTGCCTCTGTTTTCCTCTAGTTTGAGCACGTGCACGAGCCCTTCGTGTCTCCTTCCGTATATGGCAGCCGTGTTAGCTGTGTCGTCCGTACTACCGTCGTCCACGATGATCACCTTCAATTTATAATGAAGATAAATACTACTGACTATAAATAGCAACTGATATCTTGATATTACTCAAGCTTTTGAATGCAATTTTTTTGGTCAAATCTTTTTGTAGGTTGAAGGGGTGAATTCATGTCTCTATATAAATCATAATACGGGTTTATGTACATACTATTCAGGGTATTGGGGGAAAAACAAAGTTTAAAAAAATTTAGAAAGCAAGTAAGTAAGTAACCTCGAATGTGAAGTCGGGATTTTGATGGTTCCGGAGAGAGAGATAACTGAGAGTCTCATTTAACATGATTGGCAGTCTTTTCTCTTCATTCATTGCAGGAATTATAACCGAGAGATAAAGCTGCAATATTATAATAAATTGTGATAAACAAAGCAGTAACTCGAAATCATATTTTCCCTCTCTTCGGTGCCAGGGGATCAGTCGTAGACGAGGCAGAGAACGTCCGAATTCCGACAAAAAAAAATCCGGCAACTAGTACTTAAACTACAGTTACGTTTTTCTTTATATAATTTTGCAATTTTTGTAAAGATCTTAAATGGATTTTGCTGATGCGGCTTTTAAAATCCGGCATCAGTTTAGGGTTCGATTGATTTGAATTTTGGTTCCATTTTTGTTACTTGTGTTCGAACCCTTCTGATTCACAGTGGTACCCTAAAGAATGAAAAGGTGGGATGGATAGGACCTATATATCCGATAGGTGCCCGAAATGTTGAAAATGTTTGTCGCTTGTGTAATTTGTTACACAGTATTGTACACAAAAAGATGCATCATCATTTGCTCGGGCGGGGACACCCTCTGGCAGCTTCCATAAGCGCGTCCTCATCATCTTCCCCTTCCCTCCCCGTCGCCTAAGGCGTCCATCTCCTCCTATACACGACCGCACGCTACTCTGCCAACACCCCTCGTGGACAACTGGATAGAGCACCCATCTCTCCTTCAGTTGGCCGCTGGTTCGCCCCCCCCCCTCTAGTGCAAACATCTTTTGTCGTCGTGTTTGAACCTGTGTAGCTACCCAAACGCATTGTTTATCAGCGTGCACAGCGCACCTTTGGACTATGTCAGATAAGCTCCGCCCACTCGTCCCATGCAGGCGAGGGGGGGGGAGTGGATGAACCCTCCAGGACACGGCCTGGAAGGGCGTGTAGTGACGCGTGAACACGACGCAATGGCCGGTCGCATTCGCCACGGGGCGAAGTTTAGATAGATTTTCTGGTATTTGCGGATATTGAAATATTGTGAAAGTCTGAAAGCGCTATGATGATTCTCCATCACCGATCACCCACGGAGGTTCAAACAGCTCCATCTCCCACATTTAATTTCGACTCCGCCCCTATCACGCTCATTGGCTGGCGAGGGACACTATCTCGCTCACGCAACGCATACGCAGCGCACCAAACTGAAATAGGCGTTCGTCATTTACAGCGCGGTAATTTAAAATTATTTTTTCCTCCGCCGTTTTTAGATGTTGGTACTGAGCACCCGTGTCACCCCTCAGTAGCAAAACATCGTTTATAATAAATAGAAATAGAAAGTGCTTGAAATAGTACGCCGTGGTGCCTAGAATCATCGATACGGAGATTTTCAAAAAAAAAAAAACAAGCTGCAAAAAAAGGAAAAGGACGGCTCCGGAAGAACCCATAACATTCGCAGCATACCTGTGCATCGGTAGCGAAGGGCCTCTCATTCTTCTCAGTGAGCAGCCGATGAAAGGGCGTCTTTTTGGAATTTAAATAATAAAATTTAACAAAAAAACAGAAAGTTCTTACAGGATTATCATTGTGCGGTGCATACACAAAGACTGGGCCGAGCATTTCTTTACGCGTGCGTCGTTTCCATGGTGTCAGAGTGGATACCCTGAAGTATGATGCTTCGTTGCTTGGAATAAAGTATATTTCAAGCAACGAAGCTCACACAAAAAGTGCTCCTACACCGACCGAGCCGAAAACGAGCCCGATCGCGCATAGGCAGCTGAATTCGAGCATGGAGTCAATAGGAGAGCTGCGCCAAGCACTGAAAAACAATATATCATAGCGGATATCATAGCGGATGACAACAATAGCGCACAAATATAATCGCTAAAACGGCTAAAAACGACGAATATATAAACGTGGTTGAGTATACGGTAGGAGCCATTTTGTGCCACGGATCATGAACTAGCTTTAAAATAATTTACGTCATGCATATGTAAATTCACATCATTAAATTACCGATTCAATGCCAACATGCTACGTTGTTCAACACATAAATGAATAGAATATTGCTTTTCGGCGAAGGAGAAAAGATAGCATTTATGTGATCTCGCTTCCTGGGGGGGGGGGGGGGGGGAGTTGTCATTCTTGTTTCACTCTCGAGCACTTTAGACAACCTCCCATTCCCCCCAAACAAAGACCATTCCTAACACAGCAACAATAACTACTATAATAATCCTCCAAACTCGACATTTACTGTTTCGGTCAGAAACGAGTTCATGTTTAGTCTAAATCGACGGAACAAGGGCTCGCTGTTCCCATACTGCTTGCTCCTTAGTTTCTCTAACTTACGAGAGCAGTAACTCTTTTCTTCTTATACTACAATCCACTATATAAAAGAGAGTGGAACAACCAATTGAGCGAACCCTGACATGACACAATTGCTGCTACTGTTGATTATTATTCAGGTTGGGATAGACGAGACAAATTTGTGAATATTTTTTGCACGCTATGTGTACGTAGAAAAAGATGAGACTCTATGCAAACAATTTTTAAATCATTAATGTCGTTAATAATAAGGTTGCAAAGAGCGACCGAGTGACTAGGGAGGAGATTGGTCAAGGAGGAGCGGCACCAGCAATAAGCTCGGGATCTGGAGGTTCAGTGACAACGACGATAGAAAAGACTTCGACTGGAGACGCCTTCTTCATACCGTCAGTTTTTTTTAATATATTGAAACGAGCTTCAAATGAAGAGCATAAGCAGTGAGATTTCGGACTTGGAACTGCGAATTTTCAAAGCAGAAGAATTTTTGTTTGTCTAGTCGTGATTTGTTTGATCAGAATATTTCAAATTTTTAAGAGATCCCCCACCGAGTTGAGCGCTTCCAACTAGGTACATAGAGACTAGCGCCCTTCGGGCGCTAGACCCTGCGGGTGGCATGCAGCCTTCGGCTGCAGTGAGGCTCGCTACGCTCGCCTAGTGAGCGGCCTACGGCCGCTCACTAGAATGCGAAGAATGAAGAATGAATTCGACTCTCACTAATTGAATTACTCTCCTCTCTCGCCTAATCCAATTAATGCGCTCGAATCTGTGGACAAGAAATTCGAGATTGCCCTATAGGTACATAGAGACTAGCGCCCTTCGGGCGCTAGACCCTGCGGGTGGCATGCAGCCTTCGGCTGCAGTGAGGCTCGCTACGCTCGCCTAGCGTGTGAGCGATGTTGGGAGATATTTAGACCACTCTAGAAACACCAATCACACTCTCCCAATATACCCCTTCCCCTTCCCAGCCGTATTCCCGTCTTCGTCCCTAGTACCCCTCTCCCCTACCGTATCGCCTCTCCCCTCCCTACCGTATTCCCCTCTCCGTTCCAAACCATTTTCCCACCTCCCTCCCTCTAGGAACCCATCTCCATCCCTCTAGGATCCCCATCTCCATCCATCTAGGACCCCATTTCACTCCCTCTGGGATCCCCATCTCCATCTCCCTAGGATCCCCATCTCCATCTCCCTAGGATCCCCATCTCCCTCCCTCTAGGATCCCATCTCCATCCCTCTAGGGTCCCCTTCTCCATCCATCTAGGACCCCCATTTCACTCCCTCTAGAAACCCCCTCTCCAACCCTCTGGGATCTTCATCTCCATCCCTCTTGGACCCCCATCTCCATCCATCTAGGACCCCCAGTTCACTCCCTCTAGGAACCCCCATCTCTACACCTCTAGGATCCCCTTCTCCATCCCTCTAGGCACCTAATACCCCCGAGAACCCCCCAAGATCCTCAAAGGCTCCCCAATATCCTCTCCTCCGCACATCCCGACCACTCCGCACGCGCGCAAAATAGACGAATGAAGAGTGAACCCCTCTCCCTCTTTTCAATCAAGTCGGATTATCTCTCGAGTCGACTCTCGTTAATTGAATTACTCTCTCATCTCTCTCACTCTCTCGCCCTCGACCTCGCTAATCCAATTACGTCGCTCGAATCGGACCACGAAAAAATATGAAAACGCATCTAGTTATAGGTGGACTAGCGCCCTTCGGGCGCTAGACCCTGCGGGTGGCATGCAGCCTTCGGCTGCAGTGTAGCTCGCGGGTCGGCTTGCGCCCTTCGGGCGCGCGCCGACCCGCTCGCTAGGACAGTTTGGGTGTTGTTTATCCCACTGCAAATATCCACATCTCCTTCTCTCTAGTGAATCGTCTCCTTAGAACAGTTCCCAACGCACCTGCCCTTGCTCATCTTCTTCTATAGTAATCCCATCACCATCCATCTCCCTCCCCTACCGTAGCCCCATCTCCACCCCCTACAGTACCCACATCTCCTTCTCCTACCGTAACCTCATTCCCTTATCCATCTCCCCCCTACCATATCCCCTCTCCGTTCCCAACCGTTTTCCCGTCTCCATACCTCTAGGACCCCCATCTCCATCCCTCTAGGATCCCCATCTCCATCCCTCAAGGACAACCATCTCCATCCCTGAAGGACAACCATCTCCATCCCTCTAAGAACCCCCATCTCCCTAGGATCCCCATCTCCCTCCCTCTAGGATCCCATCTCCATTCCTCTAGGATCCCCATCTTCATCCCTCTAGGATCCCCATTTCCATCCCTCTAGGATCACCATCTCCATCCCTCTGGGACCCCCATCTCCATCCCTCTAGGACCCCCATCTCCATCCCTCTAGGACCCCATATCCATCCCTGGGACCCCCATATCCATCCCTGGCACCCCCATACACCTAGAGAAACTCCACCCGACCACTCCTCGCCAGTGCGCGCACCTAGAATGAAGAGAGGTGACCACTCTCCCTCTCCCCTCTCACTCACAATGACCCCCCTTCACATTTCAATCAATTCGCCCTAATTGAATCACGTCGACTCTCGCTAGTAAAATTTCTTTATTACTCTTTTCCCTCCCTCCACTCTCTCGCCTAATCCAATCAACGCCCCAGATTCTGTCCCCAGAAATATCAAAACGCGTCTAGTTATAAGAGGATAGCGCCCTTCGGGCGCTAGACCCTGCGGGTGGCATGTGTAGCTCGCGGGTCGGCTTGCGCCCTTCGGGCGCGCGCCGACCCGCTCGCTAGGACAGTTTGGGTGTTGTTTATCCCACTGCAAATATCCACATCTCCTTCTCTCTAGTGAATCGTCTCCTTAGAACAGTTCGCACCTGCCCTTGCTCATCTTCTTCTATAGTAATCCCATCACCATCCATCTCCCTCCCCTACCGTAGCCCCATCTCCACCCCCTACAGTACCCACATCTCCTTCTCCTACCGTAACCTCATTCCCTTATCCCTCTCCCCCCTACCATATCCCCTCTCCGTTCCCAACCGTTTTCCCGTCTCCATACCTCTAGGACCCCCATCTCCATCCCTCTAGGATCCCCATCTCCATCCCTCAAGGACAACCATCTCCATCCCTGAAGGACAACCATCTCCATCCCTCTAAGAACCCCCATCTCCCTAGGATCCCCATCTCCCTCCCTCTAGGATCCCATCTCCATTCCTCTAGGATCCCCATCTTCATCCCTCTAGGATCCCCATTTCCATCCCTCTAGGATCACCATCTCCATCCCTCTGGGACCCCCATCTCCATCCCTCTAGGACCCCCATCTCCATCTCTCTAGGATCCCCATCTCACTTCCTCTAGGATCCCCATCTCCCTCCCTCTAGGAACCCCATCTCCCTCCCTCTAGGATCCCTATCTCACTTCCCCTAGGACCCCCATCTCCATCCCTCTAGGACCCCCAACTCCATCCCTCTAGGATCCCCTCTGCATCCCTCTAGGATCCCCTCTTCATCCCTCTAGGACCCCCACCTCCATCCCTCTAGGAATCCCCTCTCCTTCCCTCTGGGACCCCCAGCTCTCTCCCTCCTGAAACCTTCATCTCCATCCCTGGGATCCCCATACACCTAGAGAAACTCCCAGGATCCTCAGGAGCATACCCACTAACCTCTCCTCCGCTCCACCCGACCACTCCTCACCGCTGAGCGCACCTCGAATGAAAAGAGGAGACCACTCTCCCTCTCCCCTCTCGCTCACAATGAACCCTCTTTACATTTTCAATCAATTCATCCTAATTGAATCACGTCGGCTCTCGCTAGTAAAATTTCTTTATTACTCTCCTCCCTCCCCCTTCACTCTCGCCTAATCCAATCTACGCCCCAGATTCGTCTATCGAGAAATATCGGAATGCGTATAGGTATAGGTGGATAGTTGTTTCGTTACGATTGAAAGTCTAGCCGTAACCCATCCCCTATACAGGATCTACGCCCCAGATTCGTCTATCGAGAAATATCGGAATGCGTATAGGTATAGGTGGATAGTTGTTTCGTTACGATTGAAAGTCTAGCCGTAACCCATCCCCTATACAGGAATCCCATCACCATTCCTTACAATAACCCAATCTCCCTCTCCTACCGTATCCCCATCACCATCCCCTACCGAATCCCCATCTCACTCACCCTCCCGTAGCCTCATCACCTCCTACAGTAACCCTATTTCCATCCTCTACAGTACCCCATCTCCCTCCCCTACAGTACTCCAGGCGACACACCCGACCACTCCTCACCAATGCGCGCCCCTCGAATGAAAAGAGGAGACCACTCCCTCCCCCTCCCCCCTCTCACTCACAATGAACCCGGTTTGCATTTCAATCAATTCAATCTCAATTGAATCAAGGCGCGGATTAACCCTCCCTCTCGACTCTCGCTAGTAAAATTTCTTTATTACTCTCCTCACTTCCCCTTCACTCTCGCCTAATCCAATCAACGCCCTCGATTCTGTCTTCCAGAAATATCAGGATGCGTCTAGTTATAGGAAGATATACTCAAAAAAGCGCTAAACGACATGTACATTTGTAGACGACAGTGATTGATTCTTACGCGAACTCCCTCATATTTGTGCACCCAGGTTAGACTTACGGTCTCAATAATCGCTCTTCTTCCAGTCCTTCCGGATCCGGGTCTCAACAAGGAATGTTCTCTGTTGATCCCAACAATTCTCTTGCTGTTACTACAAGATCGATTGATCCCAGCTCAGGAATGTACGGACGTAAGTTCGCCATTAGATGCTACTTTTGAAATATTTCTTTAATCCGCTGATCTTATTCTTTTTGATTGAAGTTCATTATATTGTCAACGCGCGGAGGTAGATTTTTGAGCTCAATAAAATCTAAGTTGCTGACAATATGTAATATGGCTATTTTTTTCTCAAATGAAATACTTCGAAAAAAAGGCAATTTCTGACTCACACGCCAAGGCAATTAAGGAAATTTCTGTTAACAGATATGGACATTCGTTAAACGAATCCTTTATTCTTTCGTTTCCTCCTTTATTCATGAGAAATGTATAAAAAAATCTCCAGTGGTGGCTGAAAATGTAAAAAGATTCAGCTTCATTCGGTGGCTTCGGAGGGTATTCAGGCTTCGGAGGTGCCGCAGCTTCTTCATTCGCAGGTTATATTCATTTTTAGGTCATGAAGAAAGAGGTCCCGCTACGGAGTAGGTAAAGGGTATACTTACAATTAGCGTAGGGACCGCAACTCAGATTGCCGATTTCTCGCCATGGGCCCAAAATCATATGCAAACTAGCCCTGATGGTCCCAATAACATCATACTTTTTACCGTTCGTCGATATCTTGTCTCAAAGTCGCGCGAGAGCCCGAGAAGTACGCGCGCTAGGCACTGGAGGAGAGGAGGGAGAGGGGAGACAAGAGGGATAGGGGCGGAGCCTCATTTTCGTGTGTCTCTCTCCTACGAACAAAAAACACAAGCCAGGGAGATATGCTAAAATTCTAATTTTTTCAATAAAAATCCTAAAAAAATCGAATTAATCAGAAAATTTCTGGTCAATCTCAGTTTTCATCCCCTAAACCACTAAAACGACCTATTCCCTTCTTTTAATCCAAAATTTGACCCGCTTAGTGACAATTTTCAACTTTTGAACAGTTCTCGATCGATAGATGTTGGCAGTAGCTATCCAAAGCAGTTAAAACTGAGTGGTTTGGTTCACAAAGTGGGCGGAGCTTGTGGCTCCTAACTTAGCAGTCACGCTCTCGAGGGATGGGAGAAGGATGTTTCGAGACGGAAACCATCCGGAACGTAATCTTTAAATCTTTCTTAATTAGCTATCTAGTGTTTAAAAAAATTCCTCATTATCACGTTATTTCGTCATCATCGTCTTCTTGATTATTCCGCTTGGGCCGCCAAAAACACCCGCCTAAAACCTGGTTTCGAGATATTTCTTTTTTTTTATCTATGCACTACATGGAAATTTCATAGATGATGTGTTACCCCTATGGATTCCTGTGTATCGTGTATCAAATATCAAAAAGAAACGAAACAAAGAAACAAAAATAAAAAAAGGATGGTCCATTATCATACACTTACAGGAAACCCAAGATCAATCCATAAATGAATATACAGGTAATCCGTTCATGGGTGGATTCGGTGGTTCTCCATTATACGCAGGAGGAAGCAACCCGTTCGTCTTAGGAGGAAGTAAGTTCGGCATGGGACAGATAGGTGGATCAAGCATGGGTCAGTTTTCCATTTAAGCTGCTTGTTGATGGAAAAGTAGAAGAGTAATGTAAATTTTCGACGCAGAAAAATAAAAAAGTATTATTAAATTATTATTTCGACATGAAAAATAGCTGGAATGTAGGCCCGTCACTAGGTATGAAAAATTTCGTATTTTCCTAAGTGTTTCACTACAAAATCGATGAAAAAGAACCGAAAACAGATCGCTATAATCTTGTCACTATGGTTTAGAATTCGAAATACGGGTCGCCGTCTCTTCATTTTCTCTCACCGATCAGAGAGGCGAGAGAGTGTGCGAAATGAAGAGATTATTACCCGTATTTCGAACTGTACTATGGTTAGGGGCCCAAGCTCCGCCCACTTTGGTGTGACATGATTTCGTGGTAAAGCGAGAAAACAAAGTCACAAGGTTCATTCTAAACCAAATCACTCATTCTTAAATGCATTGGATAGCTACTACCATCCCCTATCGATTGAACACTATAAAAAATTTGCATATCATCACTAATAGAGTTGGCAATACGATCTAAACGAATCGCTACGAGGGAGGAGGAGGGTAGCGAATCGCTACGTCTCCTCCCTGACTCCGCCCCCTTCCTCTCTCCCTCTCCCCGCTCTCTCTAACACGGCGCGAGTCGTGAGAGACAATTCAGGGGAGAAATTGCCTCTTATCCAGGCAGAGCGAGTGCTAGTCAAAAGCGCACCCTTTTGAAGAATGATATATATATTAGAATGATATATTGAAGAATGATGATTTTTCTCAAAAAATTCCTAAAATATTCGAATTAGTCAGAAAAATACTGTCCAAACAAAAATTTCACACTGCAACCCGTCAAAGCGGCCTCTTCCCATCGTTTAAGTTCAATTTTGACCGACTTAGTGAAGATGTGCACAATTTGGGCAGTGCTCAATTGATGGATAATGCCAGTAGCTATCCAGCGCACTTCAGAATGAGCGATTTGGCTTAGTAGAATGAAGCTTGCGCTTTTGTTTCTCGCATTTTGGCGAAATCGTGTCTCACGAAAGTGGGCGGAGCTGGTGGCCCCTAACTATGGTTGATCGTTCGGCTCTCGGAACGGCCGAAGAAATAGATAATTCAATTATCTCCGCTATTCCGGAATTAGAAATGAGAAGGAATGAGAACAATGGATCTTTCATTCTCTCGTTCCGGAATCGCCATTGTTCGCTTTTTAATCCGTTCAAGAATGAGACGACGATTGAATAAAATAAAATTCCGTTTTCCGTTCCGTTTCGTCAACAACCCTAATTGTTACTATAATGATGAGCGAAAAAATATTGATGGGAAACGCGTGCGTCTTTTACACTTTCCCACGTTACTTTCTACTTTTCCATCTTCTTTTTCAAGATTTTCACAGCATTCTGAGCCGACAGAAAAAGGAAGCCTCTCGATCTAGACAAACTGCAATCTTAAAAATATACAGGGTGTTCAAAAAGTATGGTGACAAAACTTATCTCTCAGTTTTTCATTCCTGGGTGATTCAAATGACCCCTAATTTCCCTCACTTACAGTATGAACACCTAGAAGTTAGGGATATGAAAACCAGAGAATAGAACGAGATAGTTCATAGGATATGAATTTTGAAAACATTTGATACGTGAAGGATGCCCCAATTTCCTCACACAGCGTGTTAGATTCCATGGCATGTAATAAATCCAATAACAAGCATTTAATAGTGTGCCTTTTTTTAGCAGAATGATCATCAGTTAAACTATTGAACCTCGCAATCCATGGCATTTTAAAAGTCACTTCGGCTCCAAAACAATTTTTAGTTCAAAAATTTCCAAGCGGCACTCCAAAATTTCAGTCAAATAAAACGGACTCGTTTTAACCATTGAGGGGAACAGTCAAGTCTTCCATTTTTTTCTGAACTACTAACATTACCTGTAATTTAATTGTTGACTTTAATCCGATACATCAACAAATTCTGGTCCGTGATCATTCGAATATTGATCTAATGTGTATCATATGGTCAAACATTCAATCTTGAATTCAGGTTGCCAGCTTGCTTCGCTGGCCTGATAAACCCTTTTGAAAATCTTTATTCGTCATGATTCTTTGTTCTACGTGTTGATTTTCCACTTGCAAGGCTCAAAACGTCAAATTAAGAAGGCTGATTTTTTAAGAAAATGTGTTTAAAAATTATCAGTGCTTTAATAAAAAATTAATTATTCTCTATTGCAAAACGATATCACTGATTCATTTCATGAACAGTATAGAGGTATGGTTAGGCTATTTAACCACCACTGAAAGTTTAGGATTGCTCGCTCCTACAGCTCACAATAAAATTTAATTACAGAAATTACGCGCGGCGCGGGACAACTTTTTTCGATTCCGCACTTTTGCTTTTCTACAAAGACCGTTTATGCAGGAAGGGACCTGAAGCAAGTAGTCGAGAGCTACGATACTCAGAAATATTTAAGCAAAGTTAGAGTACAGCGGGGTCAGTAGTTTGGTAGATATGGCGGTCATCGTTTGTCACCATACTTTTTGAACACCCTGTATAACGTTTCTGAAACATTCTCAATCTAGATAGGTAAATCTTGATGATCTGGAAATAAGTATCAAAAACTTTTCGAAGAAATTATTGTTTGAATTGAGCGGGAAATATCAATCATTCGAGCCGAAATTTAAAAAATTTCATCCATTGATCACTCTTATCTGTATCTGAAGAGAGAACAAAGGGATTCAGAATGTTGCGATTTAACATATTATAATTAAATCCAAACTAAATTCTAGGCGGGATGTACTCTCCTTTCGGCGGTGTCTCCGATCCCTCAATGATCAATCCGATGACATTATATCAGCAGATGTTGTACTACAGACGTCAGTTAACTCAACTCTTAATTTTTTGAATGCTGAAAACTATTAAAGAAGGCGTCCCACGAACTGCAGCGCGCGACTACGCAAAGTGAGGAATGAGAGGGGGCGCTCTCCTCATTTTGCATACTCTCTTGCTCGTTGCCTGCGTTTCAGAATGATTTGGCACGAAGCCAAAGGCTCATATCCCAGAACAAGGCTCATATCTCACAGCTCAAACGAAAATTGAAAACATGGGTGTTTCGAAAGGGTAATCGGGTAGCTTCGACCCACCATCTCACATCGATAACGCAGTTAGCCAGATATTCGTGGGGGTACTATCTAGGTCGGATGAGAACCGACTGGATGAGAACCAAATTTTTTTTGAGTTTCGTAGTATTTTGCCAGGGTGCTCTAAACACCATAAACCGAGAAAATTTTTTTTGTCGGTTTTCATCCAATCGGTTCTCATCCGACGGTTCTCATCCGACCTAGTGCCTTCGTGGGACACCACCTTTATTGGAAGAGAGGCACGAATGCTTTCATGATTTTCATGAGTCGAATGATGAGTCTTTACCCTTCTCTCCCCCTCGTACTGCCTGCGCGTCAGGGTCATTTTGGAAAACATCCTATCCATTGCATCTCAGATTACTCGAAAATTAAAAGCATGGGAGTCTCGAAAGAGTCATCGGACAACTAGCCAGCAACTGATTGGCAAGCATTTTCTAACCCGTCGTGTCCAGCTCGCGCCTTGCCTGTATAAGGTCCTGTTTTTCGTCCTTCTTTAGACGGCTTCCGAATGTGGATGTCATTTACTGCTATCCCACTACTCTGATATTGAATTAGGCCGCCAAGTGAATGACCATTTTGATTCGTTAAATACTAGATCATCTATAAAAAAATCGGAGGCTATTTTGTCATAATAGGTGGCCTAGAGCACTTCCTAGTAGGTCACCCACTCAAAGAGCCCTCTGGCCCTATTCCTAGTAGGCCACCTAGTTCGACTCCTACTATTTTGCTATCTAGCTAGGAGCCTAGTAGGAGATTTACTAGGCGGCCTAGTAGGAACTCAATACCAGAGTAGGGATCGCCTTTTGGATGTGACTACTGTACATGGACGTTCCATGTAAATATGTTCCGTTCCATGTAAATAAGGCTCAAAGTTTGTTTCTTCAGAAATGGCACAATTTCTGCTTGGACAGCGATCAAGCGGCACTTCTGGGGCTGTTCCATATTCACCAGCAGCCACTCCGTACGCAGGTAGTGCCAACTATCGTAAAATATTAAATCGTTCCGCGTATTCCGATTCCTATCGTTCATTTCACATTTTGACTAAAGGGTCTCAGGCCCTAACTTTAGTTCCTAATCGTTTCCTAGGGACTCTGGTAGCACATACTGAGAAAATGAGAATTTTAGTATCAATCAATAATGAGCAAGCGAATAAAATGCTCCGTATTATGCGCTAAACACCGTAGCGTCTCCGTTGAGCATTTGAATGATACGATATTTGCGAGAACTCTTTCTTATCTTTTATCACAGGTATCGCGAGAGAATGAAGCAACCCAGGAACTAGATTTTTCAAAATCAATTGAAACCAACCAAACTATGGTGGATACATACCCAGGTGACAATTTTTTTTGTGTCCGGTCAAAAAGTCCGAAAGCCGTCTTTTAGGGATTTCCCGGTTATGGAGCCGGCTATGACGTATCTCAGCTCCCAGATGAGCTAGAGACCTACGGTTTGGCCCAAAAAATGCGGAAATATGTGAAAACGATTTTTTTCAAACTGTCAAAGTTGTATCACAAAAAATAAAAATGCTAAATAATAAATACCATTTTTAGCAAACTTTTTTCGCGAATATTAATTTTTATCCCCATAATGCAGGTGCCTAGAGCAAACGGTTTTGCCAAAATATGGAAGTCCTTACATATAAAAGTGTATAAAAAAATTTTCATCGAAATCGGGCGCAGTTGAAATTGGGGACATACGATCAAAGTTGCTATACTGTCAAGATACAGTCGCGAACCGCTTGCATATTTTTCCATTCTATCCGAATTATAGGACTAAAAGTGTGTGACGGTAATAAGGTGAGGGTGAATGATTTCTTGGCAAAGTTTGGGCTTAATTCAGCAGCTATGAAAAAAAGTTGAAGAAAATTTCTCTTCAATATTTATTGAAGAGAAAATTTTTTGAAGAGAATTTCTCTTCAATTTTTTCAGAGCGGTTGAATTATGCCCATTCTCAGCCAAGCACTCAGTCACCCTCACTTTATTATCGTCACACTCGTTTAGTCCTGTAATTCGAATAGAAAGAAAAAATATGCAAGCGGTTCGCGACTGTATCTTGACTTTGACCGAATGTCCCCAATTTCAACTGCGCCCGATTTCGATGAAAATTTTTTTATACACTCTTATACGTATGGACTTCCATATTTTGGCAAAACCGTTTGCTCTAGGCACCTGCATTATGGGGATAAAAATTAATATTCGCGAAAAAAGTTAGCTAAAAATGGTATTTATTATTTAGCATTTTTATTTTTTGTGATACAACTTTGACAGTTTGAAAAAATTGTTTTCACATATTTTTGCATTTTTTGGGCCAAACCGCAGGTCTCTAGCTCATCTGGGAGCTGAGATACGTCATAGCCGGCTCTATAACCGGGAAATCCCTAAAAGACGGTTTTCGGACTTTTTGACAGGACACAAAAAAAACTTGTCACCTGGGTATGTATCCACCATAGTTTGGTTGGTTTCAATTGATTTTGAAAAATCTAGTTCTCAAAGGGGTCATTTTGCTACATTCTCTCGCGATACCTGAGTTAAGATTTAAAAAAAATAGAATTTTAATAATTTTCTTTGATTTTTGCAAGAAGCTCGGAGGAGAGGCGGTGGAGGCGAGCGAGAGGGCGGAGGGGGGGGGGGGGAGATACATACGCAAATATGGCTCCACCCACTTCCCTCTCGTCTCACATTTCTTTCCTCTCCGCCAGTGCTTTGCGCGCGTACTTCTCGGGCCCTAGCACAGCTCAGAAACAAGATAACGATAAACGGCAATTAGTATGATGTTATCGGGTCCGTGAAGAATAGTTCGATCCCATTTTTTGCCCAATTTCTTGAAATCTGCTATCTGCCTTGTGGCCCCTAAAAATAAGTATACCAAAGTAGTTCACGGAGTCAGATTTAGTTCGGTGGGTCAGATTTATGATATTGTCTCTTAGTAACGGATCCGTCAAATTTTCATTTATCGCCCAGCCCTGATACCCTCTCATCTGGTCGGCGATAGACTGTTGAGAAATTAGAGAAGCGCGTGGCAAGTTGTCAACATTAGTGATGTCGAAAATGATGCTATCATATTTGCAGCATCTCCATTCCCCTATGCTCGATACATCCAACGGGACAAACTGAAGACGATCAGGAAAGATTGACTGCGACGCCATTCTCACACAATTCTCATTTTCTTTTCACCTCACCTTGTAGATAGATACATATCGGACACGTCTCGTACACAGAATGTCTCGTTCACGGAATGGGGTCTATTCAAAAACACAAATGAAATAAAAATGAATAAATAAAAAAATAAAAAAAAGAGCGGAGAGATCGGCCCAGGCCTAGCAGTGTCGTATTATATAGGCACCGCAGAGTAAATTTTCAAACTCATCCTATTGTTCCTGTTTTGCTACTGTGGGGTAATCGACGATGGTGAATCATAATAGCACTTCCAGAATTTTACAAATTTTCATTATAAACGAGTAGGAGACCATCCTTCCAAGCCCCGCCCACCGTGGTGTAGCGACCGAGTGTTTGCAGTCAGCTGGGTCACGACATTTCGCCCGGTCACTTCATGAAATTTTCAAACACATTTATTTTATTTTATATGCTGAGGTTAAGCAACACTACACCTAATAATCACTAATTGATAAAAATTATGGAGATTTTCCACCATGGGTGTTATGAGGCTAAAACAGTACTACCGTAACCTCGACCGTATTCAGACATCTCAAAAAACGAGCTGTGATCAATAATTCTTGCTTAAAATACATTTGCTATATCAGGAAAAATCAATTTTTACAGTCAATTATCGAAGCGTGCTTCCGTTCTTCGAGATTTGTATCAAACTTGGTATTCTTATGCGCTAACTTTGATAATTATTTTCCAAGTTTCTCTATAATGATTTTTTCTGAATTTTCTCTCATAAAAGGGTTTCAACTAGCAGAACACATTACGAGCAAAACTGGAGGGCTGCACCTCTTGAAACGTTCGCTGGATAATTAAATGCTGAAAAAGTGAAAATTTGAATATTTTAGGAGTCAATTTCTCATTTTCTCTATGATGAATATTTTTCATCTTTTTACGATAAATTTATAATGATGTATTTTATATATTTAGCACAAAAACGGCGGGCTGCACTTCCTAATATTTAATTAAACTAGAAAAAATGATTTTTTTTCGCGGATTTGAAGTTAAATGTTATTATCTGCCCCTCCCTCACAGCTCGAACTTAAAAATTAAAATTATCATTCTTTTTCAAAAACTTTATCAATCTCATTTTTATAAAAAAAAAAATGTCATACAGGATTGGATGGGGTGACCTAAAATGGGTGTAACAATAGAAAAGAGGTTGACCTTTTGGCCTTGACAGTCACAGTGACATGCTATTTGACAGAGTCAAAAGGACAAAAATAAAGTCGGGAGGAAAGGGGGGAACGAGTAGCAATGTGGGCGGAGCTTCCACCACACAACTTATTACTAGCTAAAAAGCTGTGATTGGGCAAAAGGCCAGGAGTAGAGATAGGAAAACAGGAAAATCAACAATACTAATTAGGAATACATTTTCATATTATAATAGTACATTCTAGAAAATTTAATGGGGGTAATAAGAAAAAAGCTTAATAAATGAGTATTTGATGAGCACGTAAGTTTGTGTCAGCAAAAAATTGAGTAATTGGTAGAGCAACATTATCTTTGCAAAAGTAAGAACATAGGGGAAGGCATTTAGAAAATGAGATAGGGTACACAAGACATAAATTAAGATGGCAACGTCTAACCGTAAGAAGGGAGGCAAACAAATACCGAATATGCCATCGAATGCAACGGGACACGAAGAATAACCAGTAGATCACAAGAAATAGCGAAGCACTGATCATAGCAGAGAGACTGTGTGAACAAGTGTAAATGAGGCAGCCTACAGAAATTTTAGCCGGGAAGAAAACGGGTTCATTTAATCGAGATACTCAAGGGGGATGTAGTCATTAGCGGACAAATGTGGCTAAAAAGCGCGAAGAGCTGTGAAAATCTGAAAATAAGGGAAGGGAAAAGACAATAACATGATCAATATTGATTAGGTCAGAGGATGGTTGTTCGCAAACAATATAAATATTCGATTGGCAGGTGCCAAACATATAAAAAAGGAGAACACTGTAGGACAATGAAGAGTTGGGATGAACTGTAACCTAGTAAAAAAAAGAATACACCAAGTGGGCTCAATAATGAAGAACAAGAACGGGCGGGTGACGGAAATATTCACAGAAGATAGCAATCCATGGCTACTTTAGCAGCAAGACTAATATTGTCGTCATGTTCATTGATGATTGATATGTCGAGAGGATCAGCTGCTTACAGAAGCGATGACGACGATTCGAAGAGGCTGGCCGGTAGAGACTGAAAATCACAAAATATTTCCACACGTACACGTGTTCTTTGAGCTATAGTATGCAACGATCAACTAAGAAAACATTAAACAAAAGATCTCCTAGCGTGATCTACCCGGATTATTCTCATTTAGGTTTTGAAAATATATCTAACACGCATCATTTCTCTCTCATTTTCTCACGATACCTGGAGAAGGTTTCCGGGATAGCTCGTGTTTACACCGCTTCCATATCCAAATGCACCACCGGGGTGGTCGGTCATGGTGGGCGACGTTGCAGTTGAGAGTGGAGAAGACGAAGTAGCTCCATTGAACGACGTGCCTAAAAATAAGAACAGGATGACATCAGAAAAAAATAGTTATTTAAACTCGGAGACGTAGGAGACGTCTTTAGATTGAGTTTAATACGATGATTCCATACGAATTGTCAATCGAGAATTCGATGGAAGTAATGCGGGAATACATAAAAAAAGAAAAGAATAAATCTAATACTTAATAAAAGACATCAATTCGGCTTTCCACACATATACACACCTCCGATAGAGCTGGCAGCTCCTCCGAGTCCCGTCGTCGAGCCCAGATTATACGTCGAGATGAAGGAGTCGAGCAGAGACTGACTGAAATGTGATACAGCTACAGATCTGGTCGAAGCAACTTATAAATTGAAAGGAGTTCATACTTCATGACAGTGGAAAAGTCGAGTCCAGGCGATGACGACACCGAAGGGAATGAGAGCGGATGAATCAGGTTCGAACTGTTCAACGGCGATGGTGAACCTTCGATGAAAATACATTATTATTATTATTATTATTATTGTAATAACTCTAGAATTGAATTTATTTCTAGTTCATAGTCGTACATTAAATACCTGAGATTCCCACATATAAGCACAATCATTCAACCGCCTATACATACCCCCAGGAGAAACGGAGTAGATAGATGAGCGAAGAGCGCTCTGAGGCACCATTGTCAGCAGGCGCGACTGCTCCAGAGATCCTAAAAGACATGTTTCAAAGAAGCATTGACAAGTACTGGAGTAAAGAGATTATATATAAAAATTGTTGCTCTGTGATACACAAACGTCCACAAACACGGATATTTTTCAAGAGCATTCAAAATGTTATCAGAATATTCACCTAAAGCCAGTATGAACCGTTAAAGCCTTTTATCAAAGGAGCCAGTGGGATAATGAGGAAGCTGTTTGGTTAAACCGGGTAGGTGGCATAAATTGTGCATTGAGTGGATAAGACAGTGAGGAGTTCTTCTTCTTTCAAGTCGTGTGCGTCAATAGCGAGGTAAGAAGTGGCCTTGTGGGGCGTACTTTGATGCTTCTTCAGTAGTCGAAACAGGGTTCGAGTGGTGTTGGAGAATCGAAATATCCTTTTTCCAGCGATCTTGCTGACGTAGAAGTACTTGATGAAACTGTGGAAAGGCGTCTGGTCGTCTTCGATATGGATGATATCCGGTTTTAGTCTGTTGCACAAAATGCGACGGGCAGCCTGCGATCTGATGCCATCAATAATTCCCTAACGCCTTATCATTGGAAACAACTAGAAAACAATAATAAGTGCACATCGATTCGCAACTGCTGATTATCATATCTCTAATTGTTTTTCCAATGCTGAGTGTTAGCCTTTTTTCCATCTCCCACCCCTATTCACCATTGGACGGTTTTCCATGGAAAGGACGATACGTGCCGTTGATAATCGCCAACTCCATGAGCTGCTTGCGCTTCAGCTCATCAGTGCCCTCGGGCTGCAACGATCAATAATTAAGCGTAATTTAAATAAACTATAATTCGATTGTGCACACTAACCGCTGGAATGAGTAGCTTCTTGACGTGCTCTGCAGCCACTTGCATCTTCACAGCAGCCCGATTTGCAGTATCCTCACACTGAAATGTAAACATTGTCACAATGTCACAAAACAAAAAAAAGTTTCACAATCAGTCAACGTGCATACCTGAATAAGCACGTGCAGCTCATCGTCCAAATGCTCCCAGTTCGGCTTCCCACGATTTGCCTCCTCCTGTCAAAAAATATCTCTTTGTGAAGAATCATAACAGTGATGACAATTAGTGCCATAACAAATATTAGGCGTTATCCCCTGCAAACAATAGCAAAAGGCCAAACTAATATGATATGCATCGTCCTCCCACTATCCCTCACCTTGCGCTTGTCCCTCATCGATCCCTTGCCGCGCACCATGATCTTGCAGCCCGTCTCCTGTTCCAATTGCTTCGCAGTCATTCCGCGTGGTCCCAGAATTCTTCCTACGAAGTTGTACTGCAAGAATATGCTCATTAACATATTATGGTCCTCTCGAAACACTCCTAATTAGGGCTGTCAGGATGAAGAATCCGTCTCTTCATTCCGCATCCTCTTTCGTCACTCTGACCGGTAAGAGAGTACACGCGAATGAAGAGACGGATTCTTCATCCCAACAGCCCTACTAATAATGACCTCACCTCGGGATACTCGCGTCGAGGAACGTACAGCTTCTCCGTGATAGTAACAACTTCGCCCTGCAGAAATAGCCCAATCACAACATATTTAATGACATATGAACATCTAACGGCATAAATTTCGGCCATTGCTAAAAATAGAAAATTATCAATACATCCCGCTTTCGCTTTCCGACAATCTCAGACACCCTTACTCTCCAGTCTCCACACCAGTCCGTACCTCAGGTTCTGGAAGATGCAGATCGTCGGTTGCAAAGTCGCATTGAAAGAGCGCTAGGCGCACACGATTGATCTCTGAAACAAATATTAATTTAAATGAAACTATATCGTATGTCACAGTATATTCAAAAATTTCATCATTCAAAAAAATCATTCAAAAAATCAGAAATAAGTACCCATATATACCAGCTAATACGCAGTGAAACCGTAAATGCATTCACCATTGTTCATCCTCTTGCTTAGGCTAGCCGATATGACAGGTTCAGAGTCTGTGCACTTCTCAGATATAATTCTTTCACATTCACGATCCCATCCATCATGGATCTTGGCTGATGTTCTATCTGATCCACCGGTTAGACTAAGGACGGAATGTGGAGGAGATGTATACGACTTGAAGTCACCCAGTCCTTGCCGTAACAGCATGCTAGTGGTCGCTGCATGCAAAAGCTTCTGCTCCGGGATGTCATTGATGCCGCGTGAGTGGTGGGATGCGTATGTCGAATTTGCCGAAACGGATGGACCACTCATGATGAGTGGAAAAATAGGTAACCGCTCGCGTGTGAAATCAACTGGAAGAGTGAGGAACCTTAAGCGCTCGCCATGTTTTCAAAACAAAGATCAGAGAAAAAACATGTTTTCTTTTTTTCAATTCCTAGATCAGCTTTATATTAAACGAAAACGCTATGCAAATGAACTTTGAATTGATAATCAGAATGAATGAATTTATTTTAATACTAGGAGTTATTTTCGAAACGTTAATATACGTTTTTGTGTTTTCTGCATGTGAAAAGCCAACCCATAAAAACTAAGCACTAAGTCTGAGAAATAACATAATGAGGCTAATTGTAAGGATTGTTTTGTGCGTCTTAGGCATACATTAGAGATTAATGTGCTTGTCGTCGTGAACATCGACCTACTTTTCAGGTGGTCAGGTGAAATAAAGCAGTGCCTCTTATTTTTTTATCGATTCCTCATTTTTCACTCACCCTCATCGACGAGTCTCTCGACGTGGTTGAATGATTGTGGAAATATCTCGAGCTGTTTTTTCTCCTTCACCAGATCTGCCAGATACTCCATCGTGCACTCCACAGGAGGAGAGGGAGGATGGGGAGTCCCACCGAGCATGGCTGACATATCGTATAATTAATGCGGCGGCCAAACCATTCAATTGCACAATTGAAAGGAAAAAAAAACGCTATTTTTGCTCTGAGGACTGGAACACGCAAATCAATCTATTTTCAGAAAGAGCGTGCATATCCCAAAAATAGAGTTCAGAAGCCACCTTTTCTGAGGGAGACATTTCTGATGTTCTTGTTCTGAAACATCATACAACCGCCAGTGGGGAATAGGAACAAAGAAAAGTGCCAACATACTCAGATTTGTTGAAACATCAAGGAGGTCCACCTAGGACATAAAAAGCCGACCCACCTAGGACACACAAAAATGCCCCATGTGCTACCAAAAATGACACCATTCAGGGACTGTTTTCACTCCTAACCATGCAAGTAATTCTAGAGTTTTCAATCAAATTTATGAAATGTTCCCACCATTTGCAGCGGCGGCAGCTGCAACCGAAGAGCTACTGCTGCAGCTTTGCTGCAATCCACTGCCTGCACCTGACAACGACGATCCGCAGTCGCCGCCTCGCATACTACTTCCACCGAAGCGGTCGACTCCTCCACCACTGGGCGAAAGCGACATCGATGAGAGCGATAGAGAGCCTACGAATGGCCCATATTGTGTTTATTGCGACAGACCTTTTAAGAGGTTAACATACAAGGGCTGGTTCTGGGACTTGACGTAGTAGTGGTTCCCATGCTGCCGCTTCCACCTCCCCCTCCGTATGCGGACGGTGGGAAAGCATATGCAGCTGCACTGACGCGGCGGGCTTCTGCGCCACCAGAGAAACGTGCGGAGAGCAGGGATGAGGCACCGCTGCTCATACCCAACGTCGAGCCCATGGCACTACGTACATCGAGCTGAGACGTCGATGCGCGTTGCAGACGCTGCAGGTGACGAGCCGATTCGAGCTGCGAAAGACAATGATATATAAGAGTGTCATGTTGAGTCCGAAATCTGAAACGACTAGCATACCTCTTCATAGTACTTGTTAAGCATGGATGGTGTGAGGGCTGCCGACCGGGGAAATGGCGAGAGAAGCAGCTCGGTGTGCAAATCGCTCACTGCAATACAAATTATAAGCAAGCGGATTTAAAATTTATCGAATTCGAAACGTCCTCATCGTGCATACCCGTGTCGGTGAAGCTGCTGCTGCTACTCAGCGAAGCACGGCGATGCGTGGGAAGAGCGGAATTGTGATGGGACGCCTGCATCATGGACGGTTCAGTCGTGGGTGCGCCAAACCAGAAGGAAGAGATCAAGCACGTCTGCTGAGGGTGAAGGAAGCGAGAGATCGAGCAAGATTCGATCCCAAGAGGCTAACCCGACCTGCGAACAAATGAAGTTATATAACGGGGCAATAGTAGGAGACAAGAGCAAGAAGGGGTGCAAAATAGATAGGAGGGAAGGGGGGGGGGGGGTGATATTGCCAACCCACTTGATCTACCCTCGCTCGTGGTAGACTATACTGCCATTTACAACCCAGTCGATAGTCAGAAATTAAAGATCGCAAATCAATAAAAGAAGTCGAATATGATCTACTAGTATCTAGGACGCTGTAACTGAAACGTAGAGGTTCAAATGTAAACAACCGTCAGGACTTCGAGACCAGGACTTTGCAAGGATACCGTAACATCAACAAAGTTTATTCTGACAACAATTAGAAGAAGAGGTTCGAATGTTCTAAGATAAGTCAGTGGTAACGAGGAAAACGTCACAATAGATATGATTTGCATTACTGAGATCGGTCAATAGAGATGAACAAAAGGAGGCAGAGGAGTACATCTGTGAATTAGGGTGGCGATAGTCGAAAAAACGGGTGCAAGACAAGAAGAGGAAAATGAGTCAGGAAAGTAGAAAAGGAAACCACTTTCCGAAGGTCAGTTTCGAGTCTGTCACTTGCGATGTAAAAAAAAAAGTTAAAGGTGCATAATGGGATATTTTAAAAGAATATCAATATTTTCCTCATTGATTTTTTCGCCGCCCTACTATCACGATAAATGACGTGACTACAATCTGTGGGAATGCTAAATTGATATGACGCTTATCACGAACCACATGAACCAAACAGACAAAAAATATCGATTATCGTTTAACATTGGATATCAAGAAATGTTCGGCTTCTAGACCTTGAGCTCTATGAAGTTACGAGCAATCGTTTCGTCGAGAGGTAGCTGAAAATAAAAAATAAATGAAGAAAAAACAATTCAAGATCCAACCTCCTTGAAGTCCATTCGCATGGACAACATCTCATCGCGAGCATACATACGAGGCAGCACTGCGGAAGGGTTGAAACTATAAATTCAATATAACGATCACAATCAGTATTGCATAAACACGCATTATTGCTACCTGAAAATTCCCTTCTTCACCAGCCCATCCACCAGATCCGCCTCCTCGATATTACCCGCGGCGTGAACTGAAATGGGAAAGTTCTCTTAACAGGACCACCAAAATAGAACAAAGACAGCAACTAAATCGTAAAAGGGAACTTCTCTGTTTTTTGGCCCGGGATACGACCGCTCTGAATGCGAAGGTGTAGGGAATGAGAATGATAGGGAGGGAATACTCTGCGAGAAAAGGCTGGGCCAAAAAACAGAGAAGTGAAGAGAAGTGCTGCGAATAGTGTCGACGTCTAGACGATTTTTCTGGAGAGCACATGACCGAGTGTTTTTTTTTGGAAATGATGGTTACTAGGGTTGAAGGTTCAATATCAGTAATGACTCCTTTTCCATTCCCCCTCACCCTCAATAGTATTGAGAATCCTCAATAGTATACTCCTATAGTTTTTCGTGACTAATTGCTACCTAGTTGGGGATGTGCGGAGTATGTGCCAACTAACGAGCGCGGGCGCTTCTGTTCGCGCAATGTACCTTTTGTGAGGACATTGCTGTGTGTGTGTGTGTGTGTGTGCGTGTGTGTGTGTGTGGGGGGGGGCAACGTTCTACTTACCGAAAGTACCGGTAGAGATCGTGATGTAATATAATTGGGAATCATCATACCCCCAATGTATACAGGGTGTGAGGGAAGTGGACGAGCGGGAGCCCCTTACCGCTCGTGAAAACGTATGGTGCCATAGACTTGAACAGTTATCTCACCGAATATAGATCTCGCAGTTACCATGTTCACTCTGCCCTCTAGAAAGACGGTATGAAGGTGAAGCCTGGCCTTCATAGTGATCTACAATAGGGTATACCATACGCATAACATGAAGCGAAACAAACTGACTTGATCGAGGACGATGCGCAACGAGGGAATGCTGTGTTCCTGTCCGACAACTAATTCCGTTCCTGCGAACGCACACTCGCACACCTACAGTAGAACAATGAATATCACTTTTCGACACACCAATCTTCATTACCATTGCCGGGACGATAGCTATATCGGATGGCATCGCCCAAGCTGCGTGCGGTAAGAATGCGATCTGAGATAATCATGGATTAGAAAAGATGTGAATAGAAAAGTACCTCTTTGCCTTCATCTACAAGGTAGGCCATGCAGGTAGGCTCATCTGTAAGGGAAAATATTCTCATCAAGATCAAACAAGAAGCTAAGATTTTTAAATTGTTCTTTTTTACCCCTATGTACCCTGCCCGAGTAGTGTCCAATTTTATGGAATAAAGTTCATCGATTTTTATTCAAATACAGGCACTCCTTTAGAAGACCAGAATGGCGATAATAGTGGTTGCCATTTTCCCTACAACAGTGAGCTGTTTCTACTAGGCTGAGCACAAAGCCTAACCATCATAAAAACCATCCTTATCTTCATTAGGCTATGGGTGAGCTATTTTTAACTAGGCCATAAAGACCCCTTCTGGTAAAGTAGTGCCCAAATACAAAGAGTAAGCAGTCGGCATTATGATATGTATCAGAGATCAAATGACCTCCTCAAAAGGACCTATGCATGCCACATTTTGAGCCCAATTTGAACAAAAATTAAAGAAAAGCATACCACCATTACACAAAAACAGAGAAAAAAATACGAAATCTAACCACAACATGCCCAATAACCTTCAAAATGTGTAAAAACACGCCACAATTTAAGTTTCATTGCACGAGTATTTGACCTCTGATATGTATCATTGTTTGATGAAATCTGACCAGGGATCAATTACCTAGGTAAAAACAATCGTTTCAGGCGGGTACGTTTTACACTCGCATGGCGAAAAGACGTGCATGTTTTGACAAAATATCAGTGTTTTACCATTTTAACTCCTTTTTTTCCGAATCGGCCCGCCTCCGGCGGGTACGTTTTATGTCCAAAATCAAGAAAAGCGGGTACGGTAAGTTAAAATTAACGTACTAGTTGACCCCTGAATCTGACACTTCTCATACTCATATCTGAGCTCAGATTCCCTTGAGGAACTTCAAGGTAGCGTTCAAAAAAGCGTTAGCACGTTTATGTAGCGGAGAAACTGTCTAAAATTGGAGGTGGCCCGCATATAAGCAGGAGTCTATTGCCAAAGTCAAAACAATTTCCAAGGTGATTCCATTTTTTTTATAAAATCTCGGATTTATATCGCATTTACCCCCAATTTTTTAGAGTCGGTCGTCTAAAAAAACAGGGTAGAGAAAAAAACAAGTAACTGAGTAGATCTGATCTGAAGCGCCGTTTTTGGAGCCCCAGAGTCCGGTTAAAATCGAATAAAAATGTTCCAAGGCGATCCCTGATCATATCTTTAAGTGAACGTCAGTGCAGACATATTGTTATACCGTACCTGCAGAGGATCGGATGAGCGATGCGCGCAAAGGGCGCTGCTCGTAGATCACGATGGCGCAAGCGAGCTCCTAAAAGGAAAGACTTCACACGAATAAATATTTTGGCATTTCCATACTGCCAGTTTACGCATTATATTTTTAAACCCACCTTAGTAACTTCTGGAGCGAGTGGAGGCTGCTTGACAACCTCGCCCATTCTATAAGTCATCTGCAAGAACCTGAAACATCGTCCTTTACAAAAAACAATTGCTAATGGTGTACCTGTTGTCCTTAGTCTTGTTCTTCTCCTTGACAAAGAAAGTGAAAGGCTTTGCAGGATAGTTAGATGGTCTCGGTACCATAACAACCTAAATGAAATAAATTAATCAAAAACATGAAAATGATATCTAGATGTAAAAAACGTACATCCACGCCACTAAGAACAGGAAGGCGGCCGGCGGAAATCGTTTGAGTGAAAACAGGCTGAAAATTGACCATTCGGGGAAGCATGAACAATAATTATTATCACCTTTACGGATTCCAGCTTGCTTGGATTGCAGGCGTTTGCAGTCTTCACATTCCCGAACGGTGCTCGATGTTGGAAGCTAAATTTGAACAATTGGAGTACATTCAAAAGCAAAATTCGGTCCATTTTTTTTCTTATTGGTTGATTGAAACTCAAAATAAATCAACCACAGTAAACACTGCGACTATGAAGTAGCTGGCTCGGATAACAAACTGTCGATAGATTCGCATAATCACTGTGCGAACGTGCAAACAAATTCACTCTACTCAAAGGCAAAATTCGAGATTTACTGGCATACACATACTGTAATTTTACGCCAACTGAATTGCCCCCCCCCCTTGAAATGCTGTGTATTTTTTTCAAAGTTCAATTGCAATCCAATGTTTGTTTAAAAAAATGATACCGATTGTTAGTGGGGCCGAAGCCCCGACTTCCTCGCCCGACGTTCTCCTTGTTGTCGAAGTTTCGCATGTTGTTGAGGTTGACGTTCTCAACCTGAATGACACTATGTGAATTCGATTACCGAGTGGAGACCGCCCTTTCCCTCATGTCAATGGAGGGGATGGGTGGAGTCCGCCTCCTATCTGTCTGGCCCTTTAGTGTGTAGGAGCACTGCTGAGCTACCAATGTCACAGCTTTTTGGGTTGCGGATAGGCGGAGTGGTTTTTGTGAAAAAAATTTGGCACTCCGCGCCGTTTGCGAGTCTTTATAGTGTTATTTTTTCCAATTGCGGATCCCTGGACCCGGCCTTTTGCGGATCCCCGGGAAAATATGACATCGAAGCTCACCAATGTGTAGGAGGCAAACCAAAAATTCCTAACAAGCGACAAACAATCAGACACTCGTACGGGGCACCATCCAATTAGCGATATGAGAGTGTAGGGAACGTCTAGGGAGATAGCAACGGCGGGTAAGATAGAGTAGGGCAGTGATCGAAAGTACGCAACCCAAGTCAACTGCTTCGAGGTGATTTTCTCAGCCATTTCTTTATAAATTGGTCCTACTTTTGTTACATTCATTTGCGATTACCAAACTAGGGACCACCAGCGAAAGAGCCGGGGAAACAATGAGCATCGAAAAGCGTCTTTTCAGGAATTAAACTTTAAAAATTTAGCAGGAACCCGTAAAGATTTATTTGTGTAGGCGAGCACGCATCAATAAGCTCATTGCGGTATAAATTAAGACTGCCAAGTCAATCGCCAGGCGATGGCATCATTCCTTGACTCCTGGTTTTGATACTAGTACCAATTGGACCAGCCTTGGTTTATCAGAGGTTGAAACATACCGCCCGGGAAAAAAAGCGATTCGGTTGCGTCACGGCATTGTGCCACGCAGTCCGACACACAACCCATTGTGCTCACTTAGGCGTCTTCAATATTATTGAAATTTACAATAGTATTGATATACCTCACTAATTACCCTGTACTACTAGGAGCAACCTGTGCCACTTGGAATTTCGCTGCTCATAATAATGGGTAGCCGCCTACTTAAGTACATGAGGAACGCAGGTGCATAGCTGTCCACGCCAGCAGCGACCTCATTTTTGACCATGAACCCGGCTACGTGGGACCGCACAGGCGATGGTCGCTTGTGCGGTCCCACGTACCCGGGTTCATGGTAAAAAAAATCGCGGCCGCGCTTGGACAGCTATGCGCAGGTGTGACTAGGGAGCTCCGCAAATCGTTTGCAATTTTTCTTACGGGGGTGTGGCATCAATGCCAGGCTAGATGAGTTCCTCGATGTGAGATGACGGATCACGGGCTCCCATGTTTTGAATTTTTGTTTTAACCGAGATATGATCGATTGGCTGTGTTCCACGTGACCCTGATCGTGCAGGCAACGAGCGAGAGATGTAAGGACAGTGAAGAGACGGAGCATGCAAATCGATGCGCGCCATCGCAAATGATAATTGACCCACCATTGGTGCCTCTCCCCCTTTAAGGGGGATCCGCGCCCCCACAAACTAACGGACCTAGTGCCCAGCAACGAATACATATATCTGTAGTCTACTATACTTACTTGAAGTAAGTTACTAACGGGCCTAGTAAGGATATGGTTTCTCAGTGAGTGCAAGAAACCAAAGAAGTTCATCACTTTCCTTATCATGTAGTGTAAAATATTGGGGTGGAGGGGGGGGGGGGGGAACACGGAAAATATCGTAATGGTACCACAGTTTCTCAGGCTTAGGCCTAGCCATAAGCCAGCTCTTGCCCTTTGGCGGTCATTCTGGACTTTTGCAGAAGTGCCGTCGTTCGGGTTGCCCCCCCCCCAACCATGGCGTCATTAGCGCAGGCGCAGCAGTTTGTCGACAAAACCTCTCGCCACGCTTGTGACGCCGAGTTCGCCAGACTCATGCATAAGGCCTCTGGGTTTCTGCAAGGAGGGGGGCGACCAAGTAGGGAGGGGGGTACGACCGGAGGAAGAACGGAGTTATAGCTTAGTGTACAATCGACCGCGATTTGACTGTACGCAATACCTTGAAGATTGCGCCGTCAATAGCCTTGAGTAAGCCGTCATGAATGGCCGCGCGGACTTTATCCGCATCCTCGTACATGCACATGGTGACGAAACTGAAAAATGTTAATGAAATAAGCATATGTGTAAATTATTAGCTAGCTGAACAACAAAAGAGCGAGGAAAATGTGAATCAGAATAAATAAGCTACCCATAGCGGAAACGAGATCCTTGCTGGACAGGGGGGAGGCGAATATCATCGACGATACCAAACTCACGGAAAGCATGGAACACCTTCCACTGGAAAAAGAGCATATTTCCAAATTAAAATTGAAACAAAATGGAAGTAATCGAAACGCTGAAAAGGCCGTACTCACCTCATCGAATTCAGCTGGTATGTTCTTGACAGCAAACTGCTTCTCGAGCTGATGCTTCTTATCGAGCTCGGGATCGACATTGCGAAGAATGGGAGAGAAGCAAGAGTCTGTCATTCTAAAACAGCGTTAATAAATTATTATGCGGACGAAAATGCAAATGAAATGGGATTGCTCGTGTCAGCTAATAATGAAAAGCTTCTGCTCAAATGAAGGTATGCATATATAATATATATAATTAAATGATTATTAACTAATTACAAATTTTACATTGTTAATTACACAATTACAACAGCATTCACGTTATGCAGTTTCCCGCGCGAGCGTCATTTTTTTCATACGGTACGGTACTGAGCCTTATCACATACTATTCTAATATAAAAAATATTTTAATATATTTATTTAATCGCATAAACATGTTTTGCAACAAATTTCTAAAATTTTATCTATTTTATTACGTAAAAAAGTGATGTTAATGTTCTAGAACGTTCTCGGAAATTTTTTTTAACTTGTCCGACACTACTACATTTCCGTTCGTCGTGGTGTGGGGGGCACTACCGTAATATCTATTGATCAAACTCGTCCCTTCCACTCGGCACTGATCTACCGCGCGGGTGCTTTTCTGTTGCTTTGCAACTATTTAGAATTTATAAGAGTCGTGCGTTCATCTGTGTATTTGTTAATAATTGTCGTGTCCCATGCACATTCCTACTCCGGAGCTTCTTATCATCTCAACCATTTATAGTATTCCAACGGTTGTCCTGTCCTCACGGGATTCGGCCACGTTTTCTCCTTAAGCGGCTTCCCCATCGTTTTTCCCATCGTGACAAAAAGCTTCCGTTTTAAGGTTTGTCATCATTTGTAATTATTAATTCGTAACTTTTGCTTTCGTTATTCTTGTATATCCCATCACTTCAGAATGGATAACCATTTCGACCGTCGTGAGCGCACGATTTACGTGTGGATGCTTGAGCGGAACGTAACCGATGATCAGCTGTACTCCCTTTTTTCTAAGGTAGGTTTAAAAAATATCTTTCAGTATTTACCTCAAATTTCAGATTGGCCCGATCGAGAAACTTATATTCAAGGAATATGCCGATGGAACTCCACAACATTGTCTCATTGTTTTCCGCTATGTCGACTCTGTCCTCACTGCGATGAGCACTCTTCAGGGTACCGAGCTCAACGGCAAGCCTATAAGCCTCAGGCCACTTCGGTGAGTGCACTCTCGCTTTGAAAATGTCCCTCCATTAATTTCAAAATCTCAAATTGATCTAAAATAGGCTGTAACCCGTACCACTGAAGCAGTGCTCGAGTTCGGGTAGCCGTTCATATTTCAAAGAATATTCTCAAGGGGTATGATTGGATTACTGTAGGATCGATGGGGCTACGGTAAATGGACATGACCTACCATGTTCTACCAACCTTAGGGGTCTACGATACTCCCCGGGGGAAAGGGATCCCCCCTTTCAACGTCATGGTTAAATAGGTGCCGAGTAGGGTGGTGAAATTGGCACACGGGTACTCGAGTCTGTTTACGAACTATCTCGGTTGTGCCGGTTTTACGACCCTTGTGTCGGGTGGGCCGTTTTATTTCGAGCCGAAAACGAGACGGCGATCTCAGCTCGGAATGGGCCGAATGAGTCGTGGTTTTCACTATTCGACATCAGCGCATCAGTGGCTGTCGAATGCACTTTCATTTGAACGAAATAGTTGGGTTTGTAAAAAAATTGAAAGTGGTTAGAGATTGGCGAGAGAGCACGGGGAGGAAAGAGAGCGCAGAGATGGGAAGCGCTTCCCTTCTCTCTGGCGCTTCCCTCCCTCTCCCTTCCTCTAGCGCCCCAAATAGGGACGGCGGCGTGATTTTTTGAGTACGGATTATTGGACTACACCTTCCGACGTTTTTCTTTTCAATCTACCGTAATCTTTCATTCAAAATGTTTCGCTTTCTAAATTATTATTTTTAATATATTTCTACGCAAAATTCAATTTTTTTCTTTCCTTAGATTAATAAGTAAGCATACTGAGCAAACATGAAGCAAGATAATATAGATTGTAATGCATGCGGAAGCCGACACGGAGCCATTAAATAATACTGTTTTCAAAAATTCAAATTGAAAATCAAATTCAAAATTCTCAGAAACTATAGATTATGAGACACAGAAAATGGATATCCCAGTAAAAAAAGGTTCAATGCAAAAAATAAGCGCTTTTGATGCAGTCAAAGTTGGCATTTTTTCAGTTATAAAAATACGTTTCCGCGATTTTCTCGAAATCCGCGAATCGTATATCACGCGTCTTCTGAGAGATTGCATGACCCCCCGGAACCAGGAGCCCCAAGTTAGAGCAATATCGATGAAAATTTTATGGTAGCATATACAGGGGTAGAGAAAACTTTTATAACAGAACTTTTGTCCCAGAACCGGCTTTTAGATATTTTCCGGCTCTGGACCTGGCTATGTCATATCTAAGCTCCCAGAACAGCTAGAGACCTCCGGTTTGGCCCAAAAAATGTGGAAAAATATTCTGAACAACTTTTCTATTCACACTGAAGAAATTGGACAACGGTTTCACTTTCAAAAAATTGAAAAACTAGTTTAGAAAGTGAAAAATAATTCACCCTAGCTTGGGGACCCCCCCATTACTAGTCAGCTGACGACGGATTCAGATTCCTCACAGTCCATAGAGTTAGGGAAAATATTGGGTTAAGGTCGGGAGGCGTGTGTTTTCTTGGTATGAGTCGACAAGCATCCAAAATCGACGATTTTTCGTAAAATCTCCAACTTTGGCGCATCATAACTTTTGAATTTCGACATCAAATATAGTAAAATCAATTTAGAATTTCTTAACTGGATCATTATAACATCTTATGACCATTTCATAGTCTACTGCATAAAAATATTTTTGACGAGATTTTTTATTTTTTTTGAAAAATAATTTTATTTTTTTAGCTTTTTAGCAGTTTAACTTTTTTTCGCAATTGACTCTGAAATGGTCATAAGATGTTATAATGATCCAGTTAAGTAATTCTAAATTGATTTTACTATATTTGATGTCGAAATTCAAAAGTTATGATGCGCCAAAGTTGGAGATTTTACGAAAAATCGTCGATTTTGGATGCTTGTCGACTCATACCAAGAAAACACACGCCTCCCGACCTTAACCCAATATTTTCCCTAACTATATGGACTGTGAGGAATCTGAATCCGTTGTCAGCTGACTAGTAATGGGGGGGGGGGTCCCCGAGCTAGGGTGAATTATTTTTCACTTTCTAAACTAGTTTTTCAATTTTTTGAAAGTGAAACCGTTGTCCAATTTCTTCAGTGTGAATAGAAAAGTTGTTCAGAATATTTTTCCTCATTTTTTGGGCCAAACCGGAGGTCTCTAGCTGTTCTGGGAGCTGAGATATGGCATAGCCAGGTCCAGAACCGGAAAATACCTAAAAGCCGGTTCTGGGACAAAAGTTCTGTTATAAAAGTTTTCTCTGCTCATGTATATGCTACCATAAAATTTTCATCTAGATTGCTCAAACTTGGGGCTCCTGGTTCCTCAAGGGGGTCGTATTCCTGCATTCTCTCAGAAGATGCGTGATATTCGTGATTTTTTCATATATTATTTAAAATGTCGTTTTACATCACATATGCAAAAACAAAAAAATATACGATTCGCGAATTTTTAGTAATTGAGCTTCAAAATGTGGAGCTACCGTAATCCAGTGAAGCTGCACCCTTTTATGTAATCCAAGCCTCTTTTTCTCCACTAATCTCCATTCCTGGAGACACTTTTGATATCGGGCTGACGGCGAATAATAATGACAGCCAGTGTTCGAAAAGTCATGTCAAAAGCATTTTGCCGTCGGGCACCTCGACCTATTTTTTCGGGCACCTCGACCCTAAAAAAAATGAAAAATAATTTTGGCCGCCTATATACTTTACTAGCATTGTGTAATAATGAATACGTTCATCTAAAACCTATCGGATCATATCGGATCATATGCCACATTCGTTATATTGGCTTGTATCGATTTTGACATGTGATCTGACATGGCCAATTTTTGTGAAACTTTGAATGTACGTAGTTAATTTATTTTTGAATTTTATACCAAGCGGCAGATTGAATCGAACGTCTGGCAGTCTCTATTTTTTTTTTGAAAAAAAAAATTAACCATATAGTCAAGAAATGGCTGAGAAAGGCACCTCGACTCACTTGACATGTGCAATTTTAGCGCCAACGAAAAATTAAAAGGTTTTGATTACGGTAGTTTTCGCAACGGAGAGATGCTAGAGCACTTGAAATTCAACTTTTCGGGTACTATTTCGGGCACCTCACCTAATTTTTTCCCGACCTCGTCGGGCACCTCATGTCAGTTTTGACATACTTTTCGAACACTGATGACAGCTCATAAATATGATGATTAATAATGGTTATGAATTTTTGAGCATCTTCAGTTTGCGATAGTTTGATAAAAAGGTTGACAGGCGTATTACGGGTCCAATTATTTATTAAGGGTCCCGTAATCTTTCTCGTTTCATAACGGGCCCCGTAATCCCGTTACCGTTTAGCCAACCCTACCACTGATGCGCTGATTCGAATGGTGAAACACGCAACTAATTTGATCCAATCCGAGCTGAGAAAATACGCCGGCTCGTCTCCGGCTCGAAATTTTCGGGTACCCGACGACACGAGGGTAGCTCGAGAGACGTCGTAAAACGGCGCCTCGATGGGCCATTTTAGCCACCCTAGTGTCGAGGGTCACCCCATGACCACCCCTAGCAGTGATCTTGTAGGGAATCGACGCACGCGGTATTGATGCCTCCTTCGACGATGTATCCATCTAAAGAGCGGACAACGACGGTTACATCATCAGACGGACTATCCGATGATCACTCAGAAGATCACTGTGGAGAAGGAGTAGGCAAGAAGGTAAGAGTGGAAGATGTTGCATTGAATTGGATATTCCCTATGCAGCTTCGCACCAACTGTGACGCTGTTTCTACGGCCGGATCGGAATCGTCGTGTGCATGGAAAGTCGGGGATGGGATCGAAGCGGCAGTTGAGAAGTTAACTCTCGCCGAGAGAAGTGGGGACACGGTCGGATCAAGGTACGGCATAACACTAGTTTTCTGTAAAGGTGTAAAATAATTTCATCCACCAGAATTTTTTTTTAAAAATGCGATTTCCATGACAATTGCTTGGTATGTGTAGTATTGGGATACTCTAAAAGAGAAAAATAACTCGCATTATGTTGTTCTTGCGAGTAATATTTGGTTTAGTCAACCTGTCATTTTTGATTGGCCGCATATTTAGATCGTCTACATCGTTCTCTTCGATTTCTTCGGGCGCTGAATCGCCCTCACACTCGCTTTCTCCGTCCCCTCAACAGCATCTGCGATCCTCTACATCCTCTGCCATCCACGCCAGTTTACGCAAACCTTGGCGTCCTAGTAGAGGTACTGGCGCAGTAATTGACCATTTTAGCTTCTGCGCGAGAGAATAGGGTGAGCGCATAGGGAATTAAGTGAGACTGGCCACCACTCGGCGATTTTAGGGGTAGGAATAACATATAGATAAAAGAATCAGAGACGGAACCAGCAGATCAGTCTCATTGCTCCGTTCTTTCTTTTTGTACCCATTTCTTTTTCCATGCTGCTCTGTGGCCGTATGCATGACCCCGACAAACGGTTTGTCCGACAAACGTGACGTCACTAGCGTAGGAAGAGGCATTGCCGACAAACTGCTCCCCCTACGCTAATGACGTCACGTTTGCCGGACAAACCGTTTGTCGAGGTTCATGCATACGGCCTCTGGTTTCTCGTGACCAGTTACTAACCAGGTAGTGACAAGTTGCTGGCGGATAGGGAAACAACTTGTACTGGTTAGCCACTGGTCAGCAACTGGTTGGAGGATAGGCCCCGTCCACTTTCTAATCATATATGCAGATACTGTATTATTGATCGGTACCGTATGAGTAGACCTCATACCGTAATTGATCCGTAAGAGAACGTTCATGTACGGTAGTCACATCCAAAAACGATTGAAGACTATTTTGCCCCCGTCCTTCGGCGTGTTCTCCTCGGATAGAAGTGTTCACCACTGCACATTCGCTCTCAGTTTCACAATTTCGAAAGCGCGCGCGACATGTTTCAACGCTGTTTTGTGACCTGCCTACGTGACTTTTGCAAAATTGAACAACGTGACATCTCTGATTTATATATCATACTCCTTAATCAAGGAGAGATGTCTCCCTGTGTGTGCGTGTATGTTTGTCCACCTAGCCGAGAGTGCCAGGGGGTATGTATGGGACAGAGACGCAGAGAAAACAAGTTTAAACAAGTCGGGAGCCCCCTCCCCACTCAAGTATCGTAACCCTGACTACCGTATACCTACGGTAACCCTGACTACCGTATACCTACCGTAATCCTACAGTAGCCAAACTACCAGGAAACTTTTAGAACCTTCTAGAATGTTCGAAATTGAGGGGGACGGGTCCAGCGGCTTCTAGAAAGTTTGAAATAACGGGGACGGGTCCACCGGCTCCTAGAATGTTCCAAACGACGGGGGCAGGTCCAGCGGCTTCTAGAATGTTCGAAATGACGGGGACAGGCCCAGAAGATTCCAGAAGGTTGAAAATGACGGGCATAGCAGGTCAAAGGTGCACATAACCCAGCTAAATACATATCCCGGCTGGTAGGAAATATATTGTCACGCATACCCCGAGAGAACGACGAAAGCGCCCTTCGTCAGCTCCATCGAGAACCCCCAAAGACAAAGATTAGATTCACAGAACTGAACTTTTCGACAGTGCCGATCTCTATCGCATTCTTGAGCAAAACGACTCTCATAAATTTCCTCCGTATAGTCTATGAGCGAATTTGTAACATTAATTCTTGTCAGGGCCGATTCCTGCTCCCTTGCTTACATCTGGAAGTTTCTCTCATCGACATCTTCCTTCAAATTGTTCATACTCGAAGGATGAGCCTGCTTACGGAGCAGGAAGCAGTATCTACGCCTCTCACACGAATTTCGCTGATTACACGGCCGGATCCGCTCCGCCTCCTTCACTCTTCTCTCAAATTATTCCCCCTTCACCAGGATATGGTAGGTCACCGATATCTAATCGTTTCCTATTTTATTGACAACCGTTACACGATTCGCCTAACTCTTCATTTGTAAAGGAGGTCGTTTATATGAATGCAGGAAAATGAGCTATTTCGACATAAGTGAATACTTCTGTTTTTAAGTTCCCAATTTCTTTGAAACTGGGGTTGTAGGTGTGCTGATATGAGGAATATAAGCCTGCTCTATATATATAGCGATTTTTTAAAACCATTTTCCGATTCTTAAACCGGGTAATTAATACTTGCATTTCAGGTTCACATTCGCCTTACGCTGCCGGGTCTGTACAATCATTCGTAGGTGCTAACGCTGCACCCTCTCCACGTCCTCTCCTTCCCGAGATGTATAGACCTATGGGACGTCCCCCAGCTGCTATGGGCGTCTTTAGTCCGACTGCGGCACCTGAGGAGGTGCTGTGGCGGCAGCACAACGGAGGTCCATCCCCTCCTCCTGGATCAGTCTCCACGCCTCTCATGAGCTCATCCGGCACTTCGGAAGCAAACAACTGGATCGATGTATGTATTTTTCTTTAATAATATCCAGATTTGATCACCTTACGGTAGTACGACTCTTATGAAAATGGTTTCAAAAAAGGTCAAAAAGTCATGACAAATGGATTTTGCTTTCGTAGAGCTACCCTAATTCTTCGGACACATAGACCGACCATAAAAAAGCAAAAATAAGTCACTTAAAGTTTGAACTCTTCGCGCCCCTTGCTATCTATCAATTTTTGCGCGGTTTCGTCGAGTACAACGTGTAGATTCTGAAATTTTTCGACCACTGGTCTCAACAAGAGTTATCATATTGGAATTTACCGCTTTTGAGTGTGATATTTTATTGGAGATCCTATAATCACGGCGGTTCAAACAGCTATTTTTTATTTTTCATATCACAACATAAAAAGGTATTGTTGTTTCGATACTTTTTTATTTGGGATATCTACCAGGCTAGGTGCTATTCTTTACGGATTTGTTCTTAATATGCGTCTTTGCAGTACGGCGGATTCTCAGTGCCACAGGCATACCGCGGCAATAATACAGAGCAACAGCTCGTTACCCCGCCTGCAACCATGACCACCTGCGGTCAGGCTGCGCATAAGCTTCCTCACTCGATTAGCAGAATGCTTCCTCCAAATTCGCCACCTATCGCTCAGGTGTGTTATTGTAGGAAGTGCCGACTCTGACATCTATGGATACGTGTGACGATATAACATATTTTATTGATAATTTGATCGAGGATTTGAAGAAATTGTCATATTGCAGTGCACTCGCTTCTTCGACTTTACTGCAGCCTCAGCAACCCTTCCTCGTCTCCGTCCTTATCATTCTTCTCTCGGCGGTGGACCATCATCGGCTCGTCCCCACGCGTCTCCTTTTGTTAGTGCTCGTTGCGAAATTCGCACTCCCAGAAGCGCAGCTTTGGTGGGAGCTGGTAGCACGACCTCATTTCACGAACAACACCCGAATTCACCCTTTTCCTGGCCCGAATTTCGCACCTTTGGTGGAAGATATTAGAGATTCCATGTCTGTAAGCTAGGCACTAGAATGTTGATCGATTTTTTTTAGAATTGAAGTCTGTTTTGTATGTTCCCATTGATGTGAGTGTGGTTTAATTTTTGTTACCCTAAGATTTTTTGAGCAGGTTCGATTCACTTCGGATCAATGCTTACTCCTTGTCTACTTTTTTGGTGTAATTATTCTACCTGTTCTTCAACTGCCTCATCTTGATGAGATGCGATTATCAATACTCACTCTTTATTGACCCATGAAATTCATTTTGCCACTCCTATCGAATATCATTTTACTAATCTATTTCTTCACATTATGTTGCGTATCTTATACCTGGTTAGGCAGAATAGCTATATCCATGTTTTTACCCCATTTGTGCTAAGTATCTTCATTACCTATTGCGAGACGAATTATGAAATGTAGTATTCTTTGTGCAAATTGGTGTTAATATTGCCACATCAATTAGTTTTCGACTTTTGCTTGTTTGCTTGATTCTTTTCGATTGTACAGACCAATGCTTTCTGCATATATATCTATACTCGATCGTCCCGCATTCAACTGTTTCTTGAAACATTTCCATCGTTTTAAATGTATTATCTTGTGATTATCGAATGCTCAGTGTGACTAGTTCTTTTTTTTCTCTCGAATGCGACTATCTCTGTGTTCTTCTCCTTATTTAATCCACTCTTTTTATTCTCGTCGTTCATTCTTACTTGATAAGTATATTCACCAACCCGTTCCCTAACTTTAGGTTACTCCTTAGTTCTTTAGTTGTTGTGCCTCTTTCCTTTGGTCAGTTTGACATTTTTTGTTATTGTGTTTGTTGATAATATTTTTTAAAACAATTTGTTTCTATTTTTACTTTTCCTTCTCACCAATTATCACGGGCCGTTTGCATTCGAGCCGACACATACTAAAATTTTGGAATTTGGAATTTTCTTTAGCATTTGAATACCGACCAATCCCACATGATTTGGATATCAGAGCGTTGTTCACGCATTAATCGCGTGGCCTCTGGTTATATTTTCGATTCAATATGAGACACTATCTGAGAAAATTGAGCTTTTCACCCTATCGGCCGTACAAGGAAAAAATAACATCGGCTCAAAAAATTCACCTAGGGGTAACTTTTCACGTACACAGCGTGCCAGAGTGGATCGAAAACCTCATTTGCGTGGCGGATTGCCATTTCTCGCTCTCGCTCACTAATCCTTTCCTTCCCTCTCATTCTGCGCCTTATTCTTACAATGACTCGGTCGGTGGAGATAAATGAGAAGAAAGAGTGTTAGAGTGCGAGTGAAACATATATCATTATTTATCTGATTTGTATTTTTTCATCATTTTTCGGACATGTATTATTATAGTTTAGTGCAAAATTTATCTTTGACTTTAACCAATGCACGTACATTTCGAAACGGCCTCAAAATCTTTTGAAAACTTCTAATAATCGTCGTTTTCCCTACTCGAAGTCCTACTCCTCAGAGGAGGTTGAAGTTATTGACATGGCACCTGTGCAGAAAGCTTCTCAAACCCTTCGGCCATAGTGCCAAGGTCGACGATTTTTCAATTTCGATCCCATTCGGCCGCAGCATGAGCAACCGTGCCGAAAATCAGGCTATTTTCCTTCATTTCACGCCGCTTTCTCCTGTCTCGCGGTTAGACTTTCAATCGTAACGAAACGACTAGTCGTTTAATAGGGAAATCAGTGAAAATCAAATTAAAATCACCCTTCGCTCTCCTCATTCCGCGCTGTCTCTCGTGAAGAAGGCGGTGAATTTCCCTATTAAACGACTAGTCGTTTCGTTACGATTGAAAGTCTACTCGCGGTTCAAAATGACTCGCTCTCCCTCTCTACTCATTAGAATACATCCGCCGCGGCGAACAAAGGGGGCGATCCTCAATGGCACGCTGTGACGTAGAATTCGAAAATCGACCTTAAAAATCCGTATCCCTAACGTCCAATTTTCTACAGGAGGCTTTACCCTGCCGGGGCGCGAATGCTATCTTCCGAATACGCTTCCAAACCATATCATATGATAGCAATTCTTGTAGAACTCGACGAGATAAGTATTTTGATGATAAAAGTGAAATGCTATCACACCTGAGAAAAGAAGTTATTTCGCTCGAAAAACTGAAAATATTCTTTTGAAATTTTCAAAGTGCCCTGTCGTATATATCGACCATTCCAATCGATTCCCCGTTGAATTTTACCCCTAGGGTATTTTTTTGAGAATATTTACGGGCTAAGTCCACCTTCATTTTTCGCCCGGAATGCTTTCGAGTGCACGCACGGTGGCGCGTCAACAAGTTGTTTACTTGACCTCGCGATGACGCGATGACATCATGACCCAGAATGTGTTATTTTTTCTTCATTTTTTTTGTTTACATTGCATATGACATGAATTCGCAATTAAAAAGAACTATTTTTTGAATTTTAAATTTGAAGAGAATTTTTCTTCAATTTGAGAGTGCGAAAAATTGAAGAAAAATTCTCTTCAATTTTTAAACTCTTAAAAGTGAGAAAATTCATGTCATATGCAATGTAAATAAACAAATGAAGAAAATATATGAAGAAAATAGGTCATGATGACGTCATCGCGAGGTCAAGTAAACAACTTGTTGACGCGCCACCGTGCGTGCACTCGAAAGCATTCCGGGCGAAAAATGAAGGTGGACTTAGCCAAATTACCCTAAGGGTAAAATTCAACGGGGAATTGATTGGAAAGGTCGATAGATACGACAGACAACTTAGAAAAATGCAAAAAAATATTTTCAGTTTTTGATCCGAAATAACTTTTTTTTCAGGTGTGATAGCATTTCACTTTTTTCGTCAAAATACTTATCTCGTCGAGTTCTACAAGAATTGCTATCATATGATATGGTTTGGAAGCGTATTCGGAAGATAGCATTTGCCCCCCGGCAGGGTAAAGCCTCCTATAGAAAATTGGGCGTTAGAGATACGGATTTTTAAGGTCGATTTTCGAGTTCTACGTGAAAAGTTACCCCTAGGTGAATTTTTTGAGCCGATGTTATTTTTTCCTTGTACGGCCGTATGTGAATCCCCTCAGATAGTCTCTCATATATTCAAGTACACTCTATTTAGCGCACGTCGTTGCCAGCTTTCGCTATCAGAAATGCCGGCACAGTGCTAATTCAAAGTTGCAGTATGTGTGATTTATACACTTTTTTAGACATTGAGCTGTAGAATTTACCAACCAGGCATTATTCTATCGAAACAACTTCATAGTTTTAAAGGACAATCAGTGGAGTTTATTATTATCGCAGTTCAACGAGGATGAAATAAAGATCCTTCTCAAATTGTCTATAATCTCGAATAGAAACAGTGCGATCAATTCAATTCAAATACTTCAATTCGAACAGAATCCTTGCTCGAATACTGTTTTCACAGTACAATCGGAGGGGAAGGCGTTTTTTTAACGTCCACGCACTGGTGCCGATATTTTTCCACGCAGAGAACACGCAAAAGAAAAGCGCCGCTGGAGTTAAGATAAGCAGGGCGAAAAATTCACGAAGCCGCGCGTTTGTTTCGGCGATAGCAATTTCCGGATGTGATTCCGGCTCCCATTACGAAATTCGTTTGGGAATAATTTTATACATGATATCCTTATTTTTACACACTAGTTTTTGCTATTTAAGTAGAATACATGGAGCGCTACCGTCCAAATCAGAGAACAGGCTATTTCATTGCGAATTCGTGGACATTAACTCGATGCCGTGTTTTCACAGTAAACATGTGCGCTTGTATCTTTCCTTACTTTTCCTTATATAATTACTGCTATTTCATATGATCTAGCACAAAAATACATCATTTGCGCGGAAAAATAAATAGAAAGGGAGAACTTGGTTACTGGCGACGAAATTTTAAATTAATTTAAAATTCGCGCCACCGGTTCTGCGACGCGTCGTCCAAATCTTGGAATTTTTCCAAAACGGCATCTGTCCTCTCCGTGTTTCACAGCGTGCTTTATTTAGGTAACACAACGCAGATAGCCGATTCGACAGAATAGGGCCAAACGGGTGTTCAAACTGTCCCTCGTGGTCCCCATATCATCATACTGTTTATATCTCTTCTCTGATGCGCGCTAGAGACCGAGAATTACGCGCGCGAGAAGTACGCGCAAGTGAGACGACACGGATAGGGGGGGGGGAAGGCTCGTTTGCGTGTGTCTGTTTTCCTTCTCCCGCTCGCTCGCGCGCATCCCCCGCATCTCCTTCGAGCTTCTGGTACAAAATTAAATTATTTAAAAAAGAGAAAATTAAATGATTAAATTACGGCCCAAACAAAACGTTCACACTGCAACCCGTCAAAAAGACATCTTTCATTTCTTTTATATGCAAATTTGATCTAATTAGTGATGCTGTGCACATTTTGGGCAGTGCTCAATAGAAAGGGGATGGTAAGAGCTATCCACCGCGATACCAAACGTCCCATTTGATATAAAATAGACTTTGTGTTTTCCGTTTCTCGTTTTTTTTGGCGAAATCATGTCAGCGAAGTGGGCGGTGCTTGTGGCCTCTAGCTTTATTTATGCGAGATCGCATTGCTGTTGACATCCAATGACGTGTGTCTCTTTCTAGTCAGGCCTTGTAAAGAGAGGGAAAGGAGGAGAAGGGGCATGGGCAAAGAGAGAGAGAGAGGAATCGATAAGCAGTCGCGCCAGAGAAAGAAGTCCTCCCCCTCCTCTTTCCTCCACCCATATTCTCCCCGCTTGTCTTTCGTTGCCAGTCTTCCTTACTAGTATAGCAGTAGTCGATATTCCACAGTTATGTAGTTATCGTAACATTATTTATCAGAAAAAAAATGTCGTATTTTTCTTTCATCTATTTAAAGTTTCACTTTCCTTTCTATATCTATGAGATTATGGGCGGGCAATCAATATACCGCGGATATTTTACGTTAAAGAAGAAGTCCCACTTTTTTAAAAATGAAAATTGAACTGTACAGGCGTATTCAGCGTCCAAAACTACCCCTGGTTACAAAAAAACTTAAAATTAGCGCATCTTTGAAAACAGAAAAACCAAAAAAAAAACGGAAAAAACGCGTTTCGACGTGACGCCGTCTGGAGCCAACAGGGCATCGACATAAAAAATGAATATCTCCACCGTCCTCAGCACCCTCGAGAACCCCAATTAAAGGGAGATAGGCATCAATCAAAGTTGGTGGATACCACCACAAAGAGCCTCAAACGTTGCAACTCTTCTGTACTCTGTCCAAACTTTACGCACTTATCATGGTGACTCTCGGCAGTGATATCACCATAGCTCATAGCCTAGTGGTTGTGCTTTTGCCTAGCAATCCAGAGCCCGCTGGTTCGACTCCCGCCGAGTGATATCCTCACTATTGCCGCTATTTTCGACTGTCAATCCAATAAAATCAATATCTGAGTACAGTATCTTTCAAATGCCTGAAATATCAATGAACATTGAAATTCCGTAGCGAGCTTCAGAGGCATTTCAAGAACTTCGGATAAAGTGATCTCTGATCGAGTAGCCATTCTCTAACAATGTTTGAGAGAATCGACATTTTTTTTACTGTGCCGACCGTTGTCCGATTCTTAGGCGAACGGGCTCCTATACTGTTTCTGAGCTGCGCTAGTACGCGTGCAACGCACTGGGAAGAGGAGGGAAAGGTGAGACGAGAGGGAAGGGAGGCGGAGGCTCATTTACGGGTGTCTCCCTACCGTTTGTCATGAGAATATTATACATTTCTGTCGAGTGGGGATGGTGATAGCTTTCCATTGAAATTTAAATACGTGATTCAAGAATGAATCTCGTTACTTTATTTTTTTTAGCGTTTTTGCTATGCTGCGTCCGCGCAAATTTGACGGAGCTTGTGGCTGGCCATATGTATGATCATCGAGCTGTACCAAATGAGCCGCTAGAAGAGCCGCATCTAGATTGATATAAATATTAGGAGACTACTTGACACCAGGGGCTTTTTTAGTAGCTGCTCTAATAATATAATACGCTTGGACAACTTAATCTAGGTGCTAGTAAATCAAAAGCGCACGCATAATCAAATCATCTGTTCAAATCCCCGCCGTTGCCTGAACTGAGGGGAATTCTGGAACTATGCCAAATCGCTATACAGTCGAGGTTGGTTCCCCAGTGAAAACAATCCGGCCCAGCCGGCCCCGGCCGGCCCCAAGCGACCCATGCCTTTTTGTGGCTCGTACAGAGAGAAATTTGATATAAACTCAACGGCGTTGTAAAGCTCGTGTAATATGCTATCGATTTGTGTTAGCAGAATTTTAAATATTTCTCTCAATACATAGTAAATTGATGAGGAACTGTCATCAGTATTGCGAAAAACTGGTCGCAAGATTACGGTAAGTAAAATCGTCAACCTGATTCTTTTCAACTTTTTCACTTTTTCGCAAAACTGACGACGCTTCCACATCAATCAATTTACTATTTATTGAAAGAACTATTTAAAATTCTGCTGAGACAAATCGATAGCTTATTACACGAGCTTTACAACGCCGTTGAGTTTATATCAAATTTCTCTCTGTACGAGCCACAAAAAGGCATGGGGCCGCTTGGGGCCGGCCGGGCCGGATTGTTTTCAGGGGGGAACCAACCCGGACTGTAACTCGGTTCATTGATGTCTTAGAGACATGTGAGTTTCATATGTCTGATATGGTTATGGATTGCTATAATCTGACGTTGACAGATTGGTCACCAAAATATTCATGTTACTCCTCCTTTAAAGAAGGGGTAGCACGAATATCTGGCTAACGGAGTTCTCGATGTCAGACGGTGTGGCATAAGCACCCCATAACGCTTTCGAAACTCCCATGTTTTTAATTTTCGTCTAAGCCGAGATATATTCGATTGGCTTTTTGCCAAGTCACCCTGAAGCGCAGGCAACGAGCAAGAGAGTATGCAAAATGAGGAGAGCGCTCTGCCTCACTTAGCAGAACGATTCGTGCCTCTCCTTCTTTAAAGAGGAAGTCTTGCATGGCCAACAGGTATCTTTCTATACTTCGGATACAAAATGAGTGTGTCTCTTCTTGCATTTTATTTTGCAATTATTAGCAATTTAGTTTTTAGTTTTTTTGTGCAGCCGTTTTCCTTCTAAATTGCTCTGGGAAGCCTAGTTTTAGGTTATTTTTGATGAATATTACGCACTTCACATTAAAAAACAGAACTTTTCGCGAAAATTCTCACCGAGATATTTTTCTCGTTCAAAAAATGACCGGTCTTTTCTCGAGCAAGAATTCTCGAATGAGAATTATTTCTCGCCGAGAAAAAATGATTTTCTTGCGAGAAATTTCTCGTTTATCGAACCCTACTTTAGCGCGTTCGTAAATATTTTTATCCTTTGCGCATCTACTGTCCATCTGCTGCTTTCACTCGAACATTCCTTTTTTCAGGTTCCCCTCGAACTCGGATGATCTGTTAAAGAGCAAGATCCCCAGTCTTATTCATTGGGTGCGTTATGATATGACATACATTTAACAAACTATTATAGACTTTGACGCTCTGCATCTTGCTTATATTTGGCCTCTTTACAGCGCACTTTTAAGAATGAGGTCCTCAAAAATGATTTTATCACCTTTTTCGATTTTCATCTTATTCCCAAGAATGGTCTTGCACGATTCTAGCTCGATATCTAGCTCGATTCTCTCCCGAGAAGCATGATATTTTTCAAAAATTTCGTAGAGTACGGATTGATTTATTAATTAATGTAGTGTAGATAAAATTAACAAAGTGCAGATAAAGCAGATAAATATAATGTTTAAATTTTCCTGTATTAATGTTTCTCTGTTATTTTCATATTCAAGTAAATTGTGCCTTCACATTAGCGGACCAAATTTATTGATGATTGCATTAGATTGAGCTCGTCGAGATCAATCGAATTATATATACCGAAGTCCTATATCCAAAAAAAAAAGAAGTTCTGAAATTATTACTTGCATTCCACGAGTATTAATTCAGCCGATAAATAAGTGTTCGAGTGTTCAGAATCGTTGTGTTTCCAGATAATGACCGGATTCAGTCTCGGTTGTGCGAAGAAGGCGAAGGGAGACAAGTTATCTCCTCCTGGTGCAAAACCGACCGCCTTGGTGGATGCCGTTACGGTACCGCAGGTAAGTACTGAATGTGTGAACTATTCTTAACCAAGAAGAGGCACGACTACTTTGCCAATCATCATAAGCGAGCGGCGCGCCGATTTGCATGCGCCATCTCTTCATTACCCTTCTCTCTCACACTCGTTGCCTGCCCCTCAGGGACACTTTGGCAAACAGCCAATCGTTCACATCTTTGTTTAAACGAAAATTCAAATATGGGAGTTTCTAAAGTGTATTCAAATATGGGAGTTTCTAAAGTGTAAACACCCGTGTCAGTGATCCATCATCTGGCATCGAGAACTCTGTTAGCCAAATGGTCGTGCCACACCTTCTTTAAAGGGAATAGGCATCAATGCCTGCTCACTTATCATAAGCGATTCTGAATTTTCTATTTATATTTTATTCTGAATTTTCGTTTTAAAGGAGGCGTACCACGAATATCTGGCTAACTGAGTTCTCAATATGATGGGTCACGGTTACCCAATCTCGCTATCGAAACTCCCATGTGTTCAATTTTCGTTTGAACTGAGAAATGAGCATTTGGCTGTGTGCCAAATGACCCTGAAGAAAATAAGGAGAGCGCGCTCTCTCTTTCTCACTTTGCATAGTCGCCCGCGCGGTTTGTGATACGCCTCCTTTAACTGAGATACGTTGGATTTGCAGTTTGCTAAAATGACCGTTACGGGAAATTAAAGAGGAAGACAAGGGGAATGAAGATTTGGCGCATGTAAGTCGGCACGCGACGCTTGCTTATGATAGGTAATAGTGCCAGCATTCTGGTCTCTAAGTTTCTCGCGACACGTATTTTAATACAATCAGCGCTCCCGCACAAAATTTTTTGGACCTTGTTTAAATAAAAATAAAGTTAAATCTTCGTAAAATGGTAAACCAACATCAAGATAATTTTTAAAAATTAAAATTAACTATCTACATCATTACGATTCAGGGTTTCGGAATTAAATCGTACCTACATCAGTTCTACCAGTCACCAACTGTGGAGGACATGGACCAATCCGCATGGTGAATATCTAGATATATTTCTATACATATTTTTGGCTTAAGTCTATCTTCGCTGTAAATCATTTATTGTCCTCCCTACCCTTCATATTTCTCACACTCTTTGTATGTACGTCTTAACGAATAGTCAATACACTGAACATGCTAGCACATGATCAGTACAACTAAGTAGGTCTATCGACTTAAATCGCCTTGAATGATCACTGTTCTAGCAGTGATTTGATCAACATTACCTTGTCTTACCTTCAATTGAACAATCGAGCGATTGAGAGTAGTAAAATAAGGAAAACTCCTGCCTTACTTTGCACACATAGGGAATATACAGGTACATTCGCAGGAATCGATATATTGAAGAATCGAAAGAGATGTTAAGTTGATTTTTAAAAATATATTTTTATTCAGTACTGAAATGCATCAATGCGATTTTTTCTTAAAACGACCCTTTATTGGATGATTTCGTGTAAGAGAAGAGAGGAAAACAGTAAAAAAACTGCTAATTACTAATCAAAATTTCCGTTTATCAACTATTTCCCTCACAATCAGGTATCTACTACCACCTCCTCCAGCAATGCGTCGTGGTCTCTTTGTATGCCGTCTATGTACCTGCATCGGACTGCTACTTTTGGTGATTGCACGGTCTCGAATTAAAGAAACGTTTCACTAGAGAATATTGGAGACCCTGACTGAGTGTGAGAGAGCGCAGAGATCGGAAGACCGACGGAGCCAAGTATTCCTAACAATAAGCTCCCCATACGCTCCCCTTCCTTCTTCCGATGGTGAAGAGAGGCGCATTCTGTTTGGATCACACACTCTCTCGTTGACACTGGGCTTCTCATCTCCACGGATGGAGGGGAGGGCGAGCGTAGGAGAAGCTGAACGGGTCCGCTATCCTGATCTCCCCTTGCCTCTCAATAATGAAACCCGTTTAGAATCGCGCGTTCAAAACGGGTCCCTCGTTATTTCGTTACCGTTTAGCTAACTCTACCGAGTGCCCTTCTATAGGTATATCATCGCTATTATTCAACACCATCCTTCCCTAACGAGAAACTTTTTGAGAGACGAAGAGGATAGTAGAAACAAGGGTTGTGCGGAAAAGTTTTCCGGTTTTTCCGGTACTGTTCGGTGATTTTTTCCGAAAATTTTTCCTGAAAATTTTCCGAATATGTTCGGAAATTTCCGGTAATTTACACTAGATATTATGAGCATTTTTGAATATTTTTCGCTAAAAACTCAACAATTCTAGCTTGAAAAATATAAATTTCCGATTTTTTTCCGGTTTCACTTTCCCGCACAACCCTGGTAGAAACTAAGAAGGATCAATCAGATCATACACACCATGAGAAGGCCCTCTTCTCATTGATTCGTTCAGGTAGCGGGGGTTGTAAAATGAAAATACGGGAATACTTGGAGCATTAACAATCGAAATATTTTTAGATCGCGGGCGCATGCTCCATTGTTGTAGGCTACACGTGGCCACACGATACCGTGGAACAGGCGATGCACCGTGTCTCAGTCTACCAGGTGGTTCTTTTGGATTTTACGTTAGTTTATTTACTTTGTGATTGGCCAAAATTACTATGGAAAAATACGTTTAAAATGTTTACAATTAAGGATGAGGAGGGAACTTACTATATTCCTACGATCGAAATGCGCGAATACGTTATGAGGGACCCAATGAAGGCGTGGAAGACTGCCGGTTAGCAAACCGATTTTCTAACGATTTTTCTCATCGAATATAAATACAAAAGCATCATATCAGAAATAAAAAAAAGAATCAATCCTTCACTAGGTTTCTGCATCTTCTCAGCTGGTGCCATTCTTCTCGCTCTGTCGCTGCTAGTGCCTACAGTGGCCCAGTTTGTTGGTGAGTTGGGCTAAAGTATATTTTTTTCACCATTCACATTTCTGGGAAGCATGCTAAAATATATTTTATTTCCGAAAAAAACCTAAAATATTCGAATTAGTCAAAAAAATTGCTGTCTGAGCAGAATTTTCAATCTGCAACATGGCATGATCTGGCCTGGTCTTCGTTTTTCTTCGAATTTGACCTTTGTCGAAGAAGTGAAAAAACGCGAGCGACCAGTTGGTTAATGGACGCGGGGTCGAAAAGATTAGAATGACTTCTCTCACGATGCAAATCGCGCGATTATTGATCGAGAATGCACGATTTCGAACATCCTTTCGACCCTCTGGTATGTTTTTGACGAATATTATGAGCCGGTATCGGATTTTTCTCCTCTCATTCTTCATTCTCGGGGCCCGTGGGGTTGTATCATTTCTCGACCTCTAGTAGGTACCTTATTGTTAGACGTGGATGCGTAACGATGTGATAAAGAAGAAAGTGGGAAAGAATGTAGATCGCTTTATGACCATGGATTCTATTCGAATCATCTTTCTTTTCTATCTCAAACGTTTGATTCTTTCCGGAAAAGAGCTCGTTTCGTCAAGTTTTCTCTCGTATTTTTTACGATTTGAAAGGTGTTTCGTGTACTTTCTAGGGGGTTCAGTGAGCGAGAAGATCGTCAGTGGTTGGTCGCACGCTCTTGGCTTCTCCCGATGGCTGTAGCTTTGTGATCTCCTCAGCAACAGGAATGGGCCCGCTGGCATTTGAAATTTTTTTAAATGGATTATGGTATTTTACTGAAACCAATTAAAAAAATCAGTTCTAAGGAACTAAAGTGAAACATGGTTGTGGTTAAGGAGGGGCCAATGAAATTGGGAGTAGCGTAATCACTTTTTTAGGTTTAGAAATCCAATCCCCAGCAAACTAACTTATCAGCTTTAAGGAAGTGTCTCACAAATCTCTGCCTTATCTCTCTGAGCCGATAACACTTACGAATCTCCCATGTTTTCAATTATCGTTTGAACTCACATATTAGATATGCGCCTTTGGCTGCGTTCCAAGTACCTTTCGCGCGCAGGCAACGTGCGAAAGAGCGTGCGAAATGAGGAGAACGCGCCCTTTCATTCCTCACTTTGCATAGTCGCCCGCCCGATTCATGGGACGCCTTCTTTAAAGGAGTTTAAAGAAGGCGTTCAACGAACCTCGCGGGAGCCTATGCAAAGTGAGGAATAAGAGGGCGCTTTCTTAAAGGAGGGCGAAAGTGAACGTTTTCGAAGGTAAACTGACAGCATGGGCCGGTTGCTACCTTGATAGCTGCTAAGTGATTCCCAAAATTTGAAGGTTCTAGCTCAATTCTGAAGCGGCTTATTCCCATTCAAAGAGTTCGACACTTTGATTGGGAATAAGTCGCTTCAGAATTGAGCTAGAGCTTTCAAATTTTGGGAATCACTTAACTATCCTGGTGCCTACAAGCGCACACTGCCAGTCTACCTTCGAAAACGTTGACTTTCGTCCTCCTTTAATTTCACAAGCTTTCTAGCTCGTTATCGGATCTTCAAGTTCATCTAAGTTCAAACGAAAATCGAAAAAAGAATTTCGAAAGTGTGATCGGGTAATCGTGACCCATCATTTCACATTGAGAGCTCGGTTAGCCAGTTATTCGTGATAATCAGAGCTCTTTCCAAAAAGTTCGAAGGCGATAGCTTCGCTCAGTCATGAGAGACATTTCTTGAGGGAATTCACGAATGGTTTAAAACAGTGATAGGAAGAGGGAGTGAGAAGGCGGACTAGGCAAATCTTTGCAAATGAAGAGGGTGAGGGAGATGGGAAGGAACGTCATTTGAATGCGCGAGAATTTTATATTGATCTCATCATAGCGCACTTTTCATCACTTCAAGAGGCCGCTGAGACCTATTGAACGCAACCTTGATCGACCAAAACCGATTGAGCGTTCGATTAGCAAGCCCTCGATCCCCTTTTTAGGCGATTATCTATCCCTCCCACTAAGATTTTTTTGCTGTACGGATGTTAGAAGAAAGTGGCGATTCTTAGGCGAACGGACTGATATGAGTATGTCTTGAAAGTCTATGGGGACTTAAGGCACCGTGAAAAAAGGCATAATTATCAGGAGGCAGGCACCTTGCAAGTTTCGCTTCTGAGGACAACTCCCCCAATGAGCCACCGGTTCGTATCTACCCCGGACAGCCTGGACTAAGGTGAGTGAAACAGCCAATCCACACCACGTCTTCCCGTTTTTTTAAAATCATTATTTTTATTTTTTTAACGTAAAATCAGATCTTCCTATGTAAAGTTCGGATAATATTAAGACATATCAAATTGATAGAAGTACGGGCGTAGTCATTATCATATTTTTAACTTTACACGAGCCTAACGGACTATAAAATTATCTGCGCGGCAAAAGTGGGCGGAACTAACATTTTAAGTGCGATTTCCGACCATTTTTTTACATGAGAAAACTCGATTCCAGTAATGATGATTTTACGTTCCTTGAAGGCATTAATGTTTGGCTCGATGAGTTTTTGATGCCAGATCTTGGGTATCTAACCATCACCCAATGATACGAAAGCCGCATGTGTTAAATTGTCTTCTCGACTCATAATGAGCTGTATGCCAAGTTCTCCTTGCGTTTCAGGTAATGAGATGAGCCAATATTGATGTATCTCCCCTTTCAAGCGACTATTGCATAATTAAAGTTTAGTTTTAAAAGCGACATTTTTTTGGAACTTCGTTACGCGCGGAACAATTAAGAACTTCTTGTAAAAATCTAGGGAGGACCAAGCATTTTTAAAAAAAATTTCCTAAAATTTTGTTTTTGGCTGCCTTAGGGTAATCGATGCTGCAGATTCACAATTATACCATTTGATTTAAAGGAAATAATATTTTCGCCTAGTAGTAACCTAAAACTGCAAATGAATGAGCTTCGGATATCGGATTCACTGTGGGAGCAAACTACACGAGTAATACTTCACAATTTATCCATCCTCAGACTGGCAAGGAGACGGGGGAGGGGGTATTTATAGTCGATTAGCGGGTCGTTGCATACAATGATTGGGATGTAAAGAGGGGGATAGAGAGGGGAATGAATGGGATTAGGGGTTTGGGAGGGAAATGATAGGGTTCTTCTCATATTTACATATTGAATCTTCTTTCTTCTATAAAAACAGCAACTGCTGAAGAACTACTGATATCTGAAATAGCCCTAATGGCCCTATCTAATACATCCTCCACCTCTGGGAAGTCGTGTCCTCACGACTATTTATAAATCATCTCATCATATTCTATATTTATCATCGTACATTGATGGGTGAACTCTAATACTCATCACATGCTTTTTCTTCTCGGGATCCTTCTTCGGGATCGGACGATCTTTCGTCTCCCACTGATTGTATCGATAGTGAGTATTCTGATCAAGTCTCACATCGTTCGTTCCTCTCGATTGTTCGTGCTCATTTCCATTTGCACTTCCTTTCTCATCGGGTTTACTCGGAATCACCCGTTTCGCACAGTGGGTCAACTTATGTCCCCATTCATGACATCCAAAACATTGAATATTGTCATACGAGAATCTTCTCTCTGGTTCTCGATTCATCGCATAATCACTTCTGTATCTCTCATTTCGCTCAATTGATAATCTCATCGCGTACTCTTTACGCTCCAAATGCATCTTCATCTCTTCAAAACTCTTTCTTTCATCCAACATCTCCAATAATCTCGTGTACTCTTCGGAGTCTTCGTACAATAGAAGAAGTTGTCTCTTCTTCATATCTTCTCTGATGCTCTCTTTGTCATATATTTTGTGAATCCATCTCGTGAATTCCTCGCACACATCAGTAACTCGTCTTCCATCGACGACTTGATTACGTAAATTTCTTTCGTAATCGATCATTTTGTACATCGTTCCACCCATAATTCGTTCTTTGAGCCACTTCAGACTCTTCTTCCATCCTTTTCTCTCGATATCCTTGGGCAGACCTTTGAATGTCTGTCTCGCTTCTCCACACAAATGCTCATTCAATATAACAATTCCATCCCTATCATCATAATCTTCATATCTTATCTTAAATCCTTTAGAGAACAATTTCCATCCTTCCGGGTTACCATCGTAAGGTTCCATCCTAGGCAATTTACTTATCAACTTGTCTCTTGCTTTCTTCCTTCTCCTTTCCTCTCTTTCACTTTCACTTTCGGAAATGTCCGATTTCTTTTTTAATTTCTGTTCTTTGCGTCTCCTACGCTTCTTCTTATCAGATTCCGACGATGAATCTGTTGATTCGGGACTTTCGTCTTCAGACGATTTCTCCTTTTCATTATTTCCCTTATATCGATAATTCTTCGATGCTCCTTGCAACGGAATATCCGATTGATCTCTCACGTCATATCTCGATCCATTTAATTTGCACGCATTCGACTTGCTCGATTCTCTTTCAAACATCGCACTTCTTCTCATCTCACCATGATTAATTGTTCTATTCGGAATGAGAAACAGATCTTCTACAATATCTGCGTTCCATCTTCTCATAAGATCAGAGACGAATGAGTTCTTCTCTCTTACATTCGCTCTCAATTGGTGGTACATATGAACAATGTCATCTTCTGATTGCAATCCTATGTCCATCACAATTCTATCCAATTTATCACTCTGACTCAATCTCAATTCTTCAGATATTCTCAATTTGCATCTCATATCGCTGTTTATTTGCTCCAATCTATTCATTTCACCATACATTTCATCTCTGTAGCGGTCCACGATATCATTCAGCTCTTTTTGTTTGGCTGCTGATAGGCTTCTCTTATAACACCAGTCACTGATACTATCCAGCATATCAGTATGAGCCTTGTTCAATCGCATTACAGTACTCTCAGTACTTCTAGACACACTCGTTTGTGTGCCATCCACACTCAAATCCATATTGCTCGTTTTCCTCAAATATCTACAGTATTCTGTAGCACCAAATCGACCTCCGTCCAAAATACAGCACCAATCTCTCAATAAAACTATGTATCAACAGTACCCCTCGACCTCAGTCGAATACGGCAGGTATACTGTATCCTCAATACAAAATCAATACAAACGTTGGATCCACAGTACCCCTCGACCTCAGTCGAATACGGCAGGTATACTGTATCCTCAATACAAAATCAATACAAACGTTGGATCCACAGTACCCCTCGACCTCAGTCGAATACGGCAGGTATACTGTATCCAATCTCACAATATCACTTCAAGCTACTCAAAGCACCAGTATCCAAGATCTGTCCACAGATCGTAATCCACCACCCTATCCACGAGGTGAGCGTCCGCACTCCACACTCGGGATACTCTCTGGGTACGGTAGATCGATACTAGGCTCGAGCCGGTTCGGCCCCCATGAATGAGCTTCGGATATCGGATTCACTGTGGGAGCAAACTACACGAGTAATACTTCACAATTTATCCATCCTCAGACTGGCAAGGAGACGGGGGAGGGGGTATTTATAGTCGATTAGCGGGTCGTTGCATACAATGATTGGGATGTAAAGAGGGGGATAGAGAGGGGAATGAATGGGATTAGGGGTTTGGGAGGGAAATGATAGGGTTCTTCTCATATTTACATATTGAATCTTCTTTCTTCTATAAAAACAGCAACTGCTGAAGAACTACTGATATCTGAAATAGCCCTAATGGCCCTATCTAATACACAAAACCCGCCCATCATGGTGTGGTGACAGGGAGTGTGAAGTTGTTTTATCCCTGTGTCAAGTTTTATCAGCGTGTCAATTATTAGAATTTTCAAACATATTTCTCACTGATTTTCCTTAATCAGTTAAATAGCACAATATCGCAAGCACAATAATTGACCGTCGTTATCAGTATGGCTCATTGTTTACACGAGTTTAATGAGTCTACCGTATTCAGTAGCGGGACCCAGTAGGTTAAAACGCGTTCTCTGTAAGAACGGGAGGAGTGTGGCACAAGGCTTCAAAATGCTCCGATCGAGCTGAAATTTTTTTGGGAAATCCCCAGGGGTCAGGTACACTTCTGGCAAAATTTCATGTTGATCCATGCGTTTCATGCATGAAAAATAAATTTCAGCTTTGTCCCTCATGTGATATACCATTCGATAGAGCATCAAAAGTTAAGTCTAAACCTCACTTTTGAGCCCGTTTGGACTAAATATGTCCGAGAAAAATTCGAAAAACTACTTTTTTCGATGGTTTTTGATTTCTTAAAAATCAAAGATCGAATTTAAGCTTTTTGTCTTTGTGTTCATTGGATTCCTCGTTGAATTCTGCATATGTCAGAATTTTTGAACAGGCCAATATCAGGGTGCATTGATGTCATGCACGTCATTTAGTAGCGCGCAATCAGTCATTTTGGTTGGAGCGCTCGTCAATGAATGATTGCTTTTCCGAACTCTCCCTCGCTGGTTCGAATCCGCCTCCCTGTAAAGGTTTTGCCGGATTTTTGGACTCATTTCCCATTAATTTATAAATTCACAGGACTCAGCAGATTATCCGACATACTGCCGCTCTTCTCGAGATAAAATCGTTTACGCCTTTCGCTTTCTAAACGGCGAAAGGAACGCTCTATCGTCTTTTTTTTTGCTGCGTTGGATGGAGAGCAGGACCGCTTTTGGAGGATCTGAAAATCCATCTGAAAACTGCACTTCCTTCTCGAAGATCTCGAATGGAGCGTCTAGATCGAAGAATTCATGCAGCGACTCATTGACCGCCATGGCGATCATATCACCATCCGATAGATAGCCTGCTTCCGATCCTCCAGATCCTCCATCGATTCGAATGATTCACTGCAAGTCAATTCGGGACAAGAAAAGAGACCGTCGTCATTAGATTGCCGGTCATCTTTCTTTGCTGATTTCCTCCAAAAGCGGTCCTGCTCTCCATCCAACGCAGCAAAAAAAAAGACGATAGAGCGTTCCTTTCGCCGTTTAGAAAGCGAAAGGCGTAAACGATTTTATCTCGAGATGAGCGGCAGTATGTCGGATAATCTGCTGAGTCCTGTGAATTTATAAATTAATGGGAAATGAGTCCAAAAATCCGGCAAAACCTTTACAGGGAGGCGGATTCGAACCAGCGAGGGAGAGTTCGGAAAAGCAATCATTCATTGACGAGCGCTCCAACCAAAATGACTGATTGCGCGCTACTAAATGACGTGCATGACATCAATGCACCCTGATATTGGCCTGTTCAAAAATTCTGACATATGCAGAATTCAACGAGGAATCCAATGAACACAAAGACAAAAAGCTTAAATTCGATCTTTGATTTTTAAGAAATCAAAAACCATCGAAAAAAGTAGTTTTTCGAATTTTTCTCGGACATATTTAGTCCAAACGGGCTCAAAAGTGAGGTTTAGACTTAACTTTTGATGCTCTATCGAATGGTATATCACATGAGGGTCAAAGCTGAAATTTATTTTTCATGCATGAAACGCATGGATCAACATGAAATTTTGCCAGAAGTGTACCTGACCCCTGGGGAGTTCCCAAAAAAAATTTCAGCTCGATCGGAGCATTTTGAAGCCTTGTGCCACCCCCTGTGGAAGACCATCCCGCTCTTACAGAGAATGCGTTTTAAAATATACAATGTTAGGCATTATTCTTGTTGTAAATTCGCAGTACCGTCTACTAATAGCAAACAATGAACATAATTACTCGACGACACCCATCCACGCAAGTCGGGGGTACATATTGGGACAAAATTTCGAAGGTGTTTTTGAAAAGAACGTAGAGAAAGAGGCCTTCGATGACACAGTGTAAAAAAATTCTCATATCGGGCTCATACTTCACCAACATGACCCCTAAGAGCGTTATTTACGATTTTTGAACTTTGATCCCGAAAATGTTGATCTTTGATCTTTGATCTCTCGAAAAATAAATTTCAGATATACATATCGTGTGATAGCTCATTCGAAAGAGCGTAAAAAGTTCTAATCCAGAAGGATTTGAAATTTTTTCCACTATGACTCAAGTTATGACTGAAAATTTAACGATTTTCGTCCATGTTGACGTTTAGTCCACATTTCATGCATTGCATACGTTAACTGGATACTGTGAAAGTATTTTTACGTATAGTTCTTATCAATCAGCTGTGCATTGATGAATTGAGGTTAAGCTACAGTATGCCAAAATTAAATGAGCTCCATGTACGTTCGATAGGACGAGAGAAATACTTAAATACTTGTCAATTATTGGTCAAGTAAAATTGATCCATCTAATAGAGCCAAAAACAAAAGAAGGAAATGCATTTGAAATCAGTCGTATCTGACACGTTAAAATAAAGTGACACATCTAACCGCACACTCGCTGGCACTACACCATGGTGGGCGGGGCAAAGAATGTGTGGCTGGATCTCGCTTAAATTGAAATATTTTGAAATTCGGGAAGTGCTATCGTGATTCTGCATGGCCGAGATCCCAAACAGAAAAATAGCAATTTTAGATAGAGTTTTATTTTTTTTAAACGTAAATGTCCCTAGATACTCCTGTGGTGTAAAGGGTAGATGTCTCCCGATGTGTGTGTGCTTGATCGCTATTTCGAAAGCGACTCTGGCAATCCACGGATCTATAAACAAGATCAAACGTGTAGTGCGCGCTTTCTATATTGACAAAAGGATGGAGAGCGATCCGAACAGTGGTGAACCATGCCCGCCGATCAGACCCTGCCGAAGGAGGGGCGAAATCGGCTGGTGTAATATAAAGTAACCACATATTCCAGTGGGCCGATTCCTGTTGCTGAGGAGATCGCAAAGGTACAGCCATCGGGAGAAGCCAAGAGCGTGCGACCGACCACTGACGATCTTCTCGCACACTGAACCCTTTCATACCCGCCCCCCCCCCCCCATAAAAATCCACCCCCCCCTTGTTGACCGCTTAACCCCTTGGACCCAGTCGTAGTCACAATTGTCCATATTATTTTGCACCAGGAGGATGGAGAGGAGAGGAGATTAATAAAATTGATTATATTGTTAATTCTTTTTGTTTAAAAGACGTAATCCTGAAGGTACACTCTACAACAGCTCTCCTGGCTGGGAAAATTATTTGGAAGCAGGACAATCGGTTTTGCTGCCTCCCGCACGTCCCGGACGTGAGCAGGCCCATGATAGGTCACAGCATTCCAAATAGATAGATTGCATAATCGCCCGCGCGATTCGTGGGACGCCTTCTTTAATCCCTAAAAGGGTTTTTTTAATCAAAATTTCACTGAATTGCCAAATCCGCAGCATTATCTGTTTAATTTTCGCGCATGTTTAATCCCTAAAAGGGGATTTTAAATCAAAATTTCACTAGTGAACTTTTGATATTTTTCACAACTGTTAGGTTTTTTTCGAAAGTTTACTGTTATTTTTTTCGATTATTTTTCGAAATCCTGATGGGATTTGAATTCTATGCGCGCCTTGAAACTTACCTAGGAATTGCAAGTTTTCCTGGTTATTTTTAGAAATACTGATGGGATTTGAAACCTACCTAGGAATTGCAAGTTTTCCTGGTTATTTTTCGAAATCCTGATTGGACCCTGATCCGGAGGGATAGCATCCGAAGGACCGCAGCACAACACCGACAGAAATGAGAGAATCGAGAGAGGAGGGGGGGGGGGAAGACGAATGCCGACAGAAATGAAGGAATCGAGAGAGGGGGGGGACGAATGCGAATGTAAAAAACCTGGAAACACAGTGACCACACTCTCCCCTACCCCGGGTCGATGTACAGGGTGTTCAAAAAGTATGGTGACAAACGATGACCGCCATATCTACCAAACTACTGACCCCGCTGTACTCTAACTTTGCTTAAATATTTCTGAGTATCGTAGCTCTCGACTACTTGCTTCAGGTCCCTTCCTGCATAAACGGTCTTTGTAGAAAAGCAAAAGTGCGGAATCGAAAAAAGTTGTCCCGCGCCGCGCGTAATTTCTGTAATTAAATTTTATTGTGAGCTGTAGGAGCGAGCAATCCTAAACTTTCAGTGGTGGTTAAATAGCCTAACCATACCTCTATACTGTTCATGAAATGAATCAGTGATATCGTTTTGCAATAGAGAATAATTAATTTTTATTAAAGCACTGATAATTTTTAAACACATTTTCTTAAAAAATCAGCCTTCTTAATTTGACGTTTTGAGCCTTGCAAGTGGAAAATCAACACGTAGAACAAAGAATCATGACGAATAAAGATTTTCAAAAGGGTTTATCAGGCCAGCGAAGCAAGCTGGCAACCTGAATTCAAGATTGAATGTTTGACCATATGATACACATTAGATCAATATTCGAATGATCACGGACCAGAATTTGTTGATGTATCGGATTAAAGTCAACAATTAAATTACAGGTAATTACAAAAGAAACATGTTTTTGGAAATGAAATTAAGTAGAGATACTGCTGGGAGGAGAGAGATTAGAAAGACTTCCTAAAGAAATGCGGTTGGATGTTTCGGTCCATTGGGTCGTAGACACCCAACCGCCTCACGAAGGGTGGACCTCGTCAGTACGACGCCCTTCGCAAGTGGGGAAGCAAGAGTGATAGGGAATGAAGGAGATGAAAGTAAACAACAAACAACTAACGCGGAAACGAGTCAATACTTAGCGCAAATGAACTAATGGGGACTGTAAGTATTTCACATCAAAATAGGCTACAAGGTGGGTGTAGAAAAAACAAATTTGACAGAGAGAGAAGAGAAACATCCCATCGTTAGTTTGACTGATTGCTGACTGGGGGAAGATGGGAAGCGGTCGATAGATAGAGAGAGGAGAGATCGGAGGGTCAAGAGATCAATGATCTACCCCCTGCCGGGAGGAGGGAAGCGAGGGAAGGGAAGGGAAAGGAAGAGATCTCATTAGGGGGAAATCACAGGTTTTCGACAATACGCATGCATATGAGGCCGTTTGCGAGAGAATCAGACAAGAGTTGGCACAGGTCAAAAATGTCAACTCTCTGAAAATATGCGGGCTGGGGTTCTCGATGATGCTGATGACGATAGGCATACTCATTTTGCCCCTGGAAGCCTCGTTGTCTCCAGACGACGTCACGTCGAAATCCATTTTTGGTTCCTATTTCGGTCACTTTCAACGCCAAATTTTCGAGCGTTTGGCATAAGGGGTAGAATTTGATGGCGAACACGACAGTTCACTTTATTTTTCATTATTTTATTTAATTATGTTGTAAAATGGAACTTTTCGCAAACAACAGTGCTATAGTGGAGAGTGGGATAGATCGGACCGGAATCTCACGAGGATTCCAAATCTCTTTTGAATTTCAAAATCAAGCGTCTGGAATTCGAAATATTCAATTTATAGTGTACCTGGCTTGTAAGTAAATCGGGCCATCTCTCCCTTGCTGGCTTCCGATCTTTTGATCTACCCGAGTCTCTCCACCCTGGCCTCTTCCCTTCCCTGTCTGCCCCTCTGCACTCTCTCGATTTCCCCTGCTCTCTCGCCTCTCTCGGGGAGGAGGCTCCGATCGATAAGGGCTGGGAAGTAAACAAGCGAAGATGGCCCGATTTACTTACAAGCCAGGTACACTATAAATTGAATATTTCGAATTCCAGACGCTTGATTTTGAAATTCAAAAGAGATTTGGAATCCTCGTGAGATTCCGGTCCGATCTATCCCACTCTCCACTATAGCACTGTTGTTTGCGAAAAGTTCCATTTTACAACATAATTAAATAAAATAATGAAAAATAAAGTGAACTGTCGTGTTCTCCATCAAATTCTACCCCTTGGGCCAAACGCTCGAAAATTTGGCGTTGAAAGTGACCGAAATAGGGGCCAAAAATGGATTTCGACGTGACGTCGTCTGGAGCCAACGAGGCTTCCATGGGCAAAATGAGTATGCCTATCGTCATCAGCATCATCGAGAACCCCAGCCCGCATATTTTCAGAGAGTTGACATTTTTGACCTGTGCCAAACTCATTCGGATTTGTCTGATTCTATCGCGAACGGCCTCATATATCATTATTACAAACTGCATATTTTAGTGATATCGCTGGGGTTCTGTTCAATGTTGAATACAGCCTAGAGTATATGATGTCTTTTGGGTATTTAATTTGCAGGAAATAAAGTGTAAGTTGACGAGTTCTTTCCAAAAAGTGTTCGAATAGAGAACAGTTTCGGAAGATGCGAATTATTTCACCATGTAACGTGTTCAGACCCATACTAATTGGAATATTCGATTCGTAGTGAGGGTATCTAACGACTGAGAATGAGTAATCATCGGTCTTGTTGTATAGTGAGGTTTGAACCGTACCTGTATTGGTCACTGTTACAGACATGTCAAGGAAGGTTGATTCCCTCGGACTTGTATTAGTCTGTTCTAGAGTGAGTGAATGGTGATACATATCGGTCGTTATTCTCATGAATTCGTCTGTCTTGTCGGATATATGAAAGAGATCATCTATATATCGAAAAGTCCGATTTAGCGAAAAGGATAGAGTATGCCCAATCCGAATGTTGTTGCGGATGTATTGGTATTCCATGACAGCAAGAGTAAGATCTGCTAATTGAGGAGATGCGTTATTACCTTGAGGAATTCCCTTTCGTTGTTGATATAGTTTTCCACCATAATAGGCAAATGAGTTTCGTAGAATGAAATCAACAATTCCTTTGAGGTCGTTTTTGTGATATGATCTACCACTGGTATTCGAGTTATTTCGATCATATCTGACATTTGTTCCTTGAACTACGATGTATTCAGAACCTGCATTTTTGAACATTAAGTCAAAGAGGTAGTACATCTTCTCTTTCACTACATCATGTGGAAGATTCGTAAACAGTGAAGAGAAGTCAGCGCAGAAAATTTTGGATTTTTTGTTTTGAACTGTACTCAATTGCTGAACCACACGGAATGTATTTTGTATGGAAAAGAATCGATTAATTTTATCATGGCTGGTGATGTTATTGCAATATCTTCTGAAATGACCATGTAAAAATCTTAGAATTTTCTGTAGTTCAACAGAAAGTGGTTTTAAGGTACTGTCATGAGCACCAGTTATAAATCTGAACTTTATCGGATTCTTGTGCATTTTAGGAATTCCGTAAATTTTGGGTAGATTTCCTTCTGTTTGCGGAGAAATACCGAAACTGCGTGTGAATTTCTCATGATTTAATTTGATGTGGACTGGATCAAGTTGATCTTTGATTTCGTAGGTTTTGCCATCAGTGCTTTGCGTATTCAGCTCTTTCTCCATAAATTGAAGATACAATTGCTTACATGTGATTGCGTAGTTTCCTGATGCTTTGTCAACCATGGTGATCACGAAATCTCTGTGCAATTCTGCCACTTTTCTGATAAGAGATTTTGTCTGAACATAATCATGTTGGTGTATTTTTAATTTAATGTTAATTTTATCGGAGATAATTCCAGCGAATGCATCATAAATGGAAGGTAATTTATTTTCGGAGGTTTATGTTTTCGAATGAGATTAGCAAATAGATTTTGGCATGAGTCTCGTACAGTATCCAATATTGTTTTTCGATCAGTGAAAGTTTTCACTCGGAATTTGGTTCCCTTTTCAAAGAGATTTCTTAGCTCAGAATCATTAATTATAGTTGTGTTGCCTGAGCAGACGTGTTTATAGTGGGAATCCACGAAATTTGGATATTTGTGACAGTTACATGTGGAACTCAGGATTGTTTGGATCCCTTGGGTGGTCAGGTTTCTCAGGAACTTTCCATAGTTGCACAGAAATTGTGAGGTCGAGTTATTCAGAGAGTAAGTGATTTGCACATGAGGTACCTTATTTACATCTCCAGTTATCTCTTTCAAAACATCACGAACTCTATCGGAATTCAAAAGTTTCGTAAGCTTTAGTCTTTCCATGAATCTTCCGAAATATTGTAGCTTTAAAATTGCCTTTGGTCGGTCATCACTCTGCATTGTCGTTTTAGATTCCCAATAATGGGGGCAAATAATTGAAAAAATCTTATATTTTAGCTCGTGATTCAAAGCGTTGAATTCCGTAGAAGCGGTAAAATATTCCAGTTTTCGAAGGTCGTGATGTCTGAGTGATCTACCATAGATGAAGAGCTCACGTGTATCTCGTATTTCAATTTCGTCTACAATTTCTTGAGCAGTTTTTGTGCATTTGTATGCTGGTATTCTTCGTGTTCGTTTGCGCTTTCCTCTCCTGTTCTGTGGAAGATCAGAAATGGGTAAAGTTTGGTATGGATGAGATGATTTTTCAAGAGGATTTATTCCTTCAGAAATATAGCCGAAGTTTTTAATGGAATCATTCAATCCAAATGGATATGCGGTGTTTAATGCTCTTATCCAAAGAAGCTCCTTCTGCAATAGGTCTGTTTTATCCTTTCCGTGATCGAGAATTTCTACAGTGAAAGAATATCTATTGTGAAGGGGCTCTTTAAAATGCTGACTGAGGAAAGTTTTTAGATGGCTACTTTCGAATGAATAACTGTGCTGTGAGATTCTTTTCTTTAATGTCTGGGTAGTCTCACCAACATACTGCATGGAGCAGACGGTACATGTAATGAGATAAACTACATTTTTTGTCATGCAATGATCTTCAGCTTCTTTATTTGTGAGGAAAATGTCTTCTGTAATGTTGCTAATAACTCCAATTCTGAAATTAGTAATTGGACAGATTCTGCACCGCTTATTACCACAAGAACGACCGGTGTGTGAGGTGTGGTTTCCGAGAGTGACGAGATTTCTCCCGTACTCTCTTCCAATGAATTTGGAACTTGTTGATGGTTTGTTCGCGTTTTTTGTGTTTTTAGCGGGCTTAGGCTTAGGCTTAGGCTTAGGCTTAGGCTTAGGCTTAGGCTTAGGCTTAGGCTTAGGCTTAGGCTTAGGCTTAGGCTTAGGCTTAGGCTTAGGCTTAGGCTTAGGCTTAGGCTTAGGCTTAGGCTTAGGCTTAGGCTTAGGCTTAGGCTTAGGCTTAGGCTTAGGCTTAGGCTTAGGCTTAGGCTTAGGCTTAGGCTTAGGCTTAGGCTTAGGCTTAGGCTTAGGCTTAGGCTTAGGCTTAGGCTTAGGCTTAGGCTTAGGCTTAGGCTTAGGCTTAGGCTTAGGCTTAGGCTTAGGCTTAGGCTTAGGCTTAGGCTTAGGCTTAGGCTTAGGCTTAGGCTTAGGCTTAGGCTTAGGCTTAGGCTTAGGCTTAGGCTTAGGCTTAGGCTTAGGCTTAGGCTTAGGCTTAGGCTTAGGCTTAGGCTTAGGCTTAGGCTTAGGCTTAGGCTTAGGCTTAGGCTTAGGCTTAGGCTTAGGCTTAGGCTTAGGCTTAGGCTTAGGCTTAGGCTTAGGCTTAGGCTTAGGCTTAGGCTTAGGCTTAGGCTTAGGCTTAGGCTTAGGCTTAGGCTTAGGCTTAGGCTTAGGCTTAGGCTTAGGCTTAGGCTTAGGCTTAGGCTTAGGCTTAGGCTTAGGCTTAGGCTTAGGCTTAGGCTTAGGCTTAGGCTTAGGCTTAGGCTTAGGCTTAGGCTTAGGCTTAGGCTTAGGCTTAGGCTTAGGCTTAGGCTTAGGCTTAGGCTTAGGCTTAGGCTTAGGCTTAGGCTTAGGCTTAGGCTTAGGCTTAGGCTTAGGCTTAGGCTTAGGCTTAGGCTTAGGCTTAGGCTTAGGCTTAGGCTTAGGCTTAGGCTTAGGCTTAGGCTTAGGCTTAGGCTTAGGCTTAGGCTTAGGCTTAGGCTTAGGCTTAGGCTTAGGCTTAGGCTTAGGCTTAGGCTTAGGCTTAGGCTTAGGCTTAGGCTTAGGCTTAGGCTTAGGCTTAGGCTTAGGCTTAGGCTTAGGCTTAGGCTTAGGCTTAGGCTTAGGCTTAGGCTTAGGCTTAGGCTTAGGCTTAGGCTTAGGCTTAGGCTTAGGCTTAGGCTTAGGCTTAGGCTTAGGCTTAGGCTTAGGCTTAGGCTTAGGCTTAGGCTTAGGCTTAGGCTTAGGCTTAGGCTTAGGCTTAGGCTTAGGCTTAGGCTTAGCTTAGGCTTAGGCTTAGGCTTAGGCTTAGGCTTAGGCTTAGGCTTAGGCTTAGGCTTAGCTTAGGCTTAGGCTT